>CM060913.1:1029975433-1030550433 GCA_030737875.1 Allium sativum | reverse complement strand
TAACGTATGTTGAATTATGGTTTCCATTTTACAACATTATATCAAAATATCTATAAAAAAATTGAGAACACAAAATTAGTTATTAATGAGTTCTTGTAATTATGTAGGACAAAAAAAACAAAATATATCACTAATTATACTCAAAGTGCTAGTTTAGGGGAACCAAAATATTAATCAAATTCATTTACAAGGATTAGGATAGCCAAACCTACCTTGTAAACATATTGAAAATTTGAATTATGCAAGCGTAGTAGTTAAGGCGCAGGCGCAAGGTGGCTGAGGAGCATGTAAGGCGCGCCTTTGGCGCTTTTTTGTGAGGCCCCGAGGCTCAGAAAGGCGTGCCTCGAAATCGCGTGTACTTTTTTTGCCTTAGAACCAAAATCGAACATATTTGTTCGATCGATTTAGGGTTTTCAACCCTTTTGAGTTCGAGTGCGATATCGAGGAGGAAAAAAAACACGCACCCTCTACTGTTGCCTCCTACTGTACTATCAGGTATTTTTTTTTTAATTTAAGCAGCGTGTTTTTTCTTTGCAGCTGGGTTTTTTTTTTTTTTTTTTTTTGGCAGCGTGTTTTTTTTTCTGCAGTTTTTTTTCAACCTGTTTGTTTTTTGCAGCAATTTTTTTTCTAAAATACATGCAGCATGTTATTTTATTTTTCTTTTTTTGTTTGCAGCAGGTTTTTATTTTATTTTGCAGCAGTTTTTTTTTAACATGTTTGTAGCATGTTATTTCCGCAGTTTTTCCTTTTCAGCAGTATTTTTTTTTGCAACATGTTATTTTTTTTAAATTTTTTTTTGCAGTAGTTTTTTTTATTTCATCAGGGTTTTTTTCTAAAATATGTGCAACATGTTTATTTTTCAGCATGTTTTAATTTCGGAATAGCATTTGTGACTTCGTACCTACTAATCTATGTTTTTTTTATCATTAAATTCATTATTTTTGGTAGTATTTTATAGTGCAGTTTTTTTCTAGTAAAAAAGCCTGCAGCTGTACAAAAGTCGCACAAAAAAGCCCAAGGATCAAGCCTTGCGCCTTAACTACTATGTATGAAAGGTTGTTGTTCCATTTCAAAACACTAGTAAAACTAACACGATTTTGAATCTTATAAGTTTGATTTGATTACACTACAGATATAAAGCTCATGTTGGAAACTAATTTAGAATTAATTCATCACTAATTGTAACATGACAGACAACTATGAAAATTGATGTATATAATCTCTTTTAATAATATAACATTATAATAATTTACTTTGAAAATATGTTATGTCTTTTGACAATCTTATTAATGATACTTGGCATCCATAATGATACAATGCATGATTTTTATGGAATAATAATAAGTATGAGCATAAATATCTTATAAACAACACTTTCAATCTATGCATAATGTTACCACTCTGATATGGTTACACGCATTTCTGTCATTAGATAAATATGTTAGATCCTTTTGTAATAATTAAATGTGTATTTGATATGATATTAGATAAGAACCTTTTTTCATGTGTTTAATATGCCTTTTATTTGTTGAGAGTAATTAAATTATGGATAAAAGCTGGGTGAATTTGGAGCGTAATTCAAAAGAATATAGAGATGGAATGGAATTATTTTTGAACGAAGCTTTTTCCAAATCCGTTCGAAAAGATAAGGTTATATGTCCTTGTAAAAAATGTTGCAATCGTTATTTCAATGATAGAATTCATGTTGTTGGTCATCTTCTTTCGTATGGAATGGACCCACTTTGTATGGCAGCTCATTGGACACATCATGGCGAATCATATAATGGAGAGTCTGGGACTTCCGACAACTTGGAAAATGATGTGCTAATGGACAATGACCAATGGGAGAGAGGTGAAATGCATGATTTTCTTGATGAGACATTTATGCCCTTTATTGGACAAAGTGCAAGTTCATCGTATCATTCTTCCACTTTTGAAGGTCAAACTCCCGAGGCAGAACATTTTTTTAGGTTGGTAGATGAAGCTAATAGGGAATTATATGTTGGCAGTAAGTATAAAAAAATGGATGCAGTTGTAAAACTGTACCAGATCAAGTGTTTGGGAAACGTGAGCAATTCAGCTTTCTCTATGTTCCTGGAAGCATTTAAAGATATGTTGCCTGATGGAAATTGTATGCCAAAATCAAACGCACATGCCAAAAAAATGATTGATGATTTAGGTCTCACATACGAATAGATCGATGCATGTCTGAATGATTGCATGTTGTTTTGGAAGCAAACATCACACTAGCAAACTTGCTCTCATTGTGGTTTTTCAAGATACAAAGTAAACAAAGAGGATGAAAATGTTAATAAGAAAGTATTTGCTAAAGTGCTTCGTTATTTTCCTTTAATTCCTAGGCTAAAGAGATTGTATATGTAAAAATATACAGCAGAACATATGAGATGGCATTCAGTTGGTGGTTCAAATTATGGTTTTATGAGACATCCAAAAGACTCTCCAGCTTGGAAACATTTTGATTCTCTATACCCTGATTTTGCGTCAGAAATTCGTAATGTTCGTTTGGGACTTGCAAGTGATGGTTTCAATCCATTTGCGCACTTAAATAGTAAACATAGCACTTGGCCAGTGATTATTTCTATTTATAACTTACCTCCATAGCTGTGTATGAAGCAACCTTATCTATATATGGCTTTACTAATTCCTGGACCTCACGAACCAGGAAAAGACATTGATATTTATCTACAACCACTAGTAGATGAGTTAAAAGAGTTATGGGAGGTTGGCACGAATACATATGATATTTTTTCAAAACAAACATTCAATATGAGAGCGGCTATTTTATGGACTATAAATGATTTACCTGCATACGCTAATTTATCAGGATGGAGTACATCAGGAAAACTTGCATGTCCACATTGTAACCACCAAACATGCTCAGTGCGCTCGCCAAATAGTAAAAAACAAGGTTACTTGGGAAGTCACAGATTTTTTCCAACTACACACAGGTTTTGACTTGATGAATGTTCGTTTAATGGTAAGTGTGAGAAGAGCCTTGCCCCTACACCACTAACAGGAATTGAATGTTTAAAGCAATTATCAAATTTAAGATTTACATTTGGTAAATCACCAGCAATTGAATCTGTTAGTGGTCAAAAACGAAGGAGGGGTATGAATGCCAATAGGAACCAGGTTGTTGGACCTTGGAAGAAAAAAAGCATATTTTTTTCTCTACATTATTGGCAACATCTGTTGATAAGACATAACATAGATTTGATGCATCTTGAGAAAAATGTAAGTGAAAACATTTTAGGAACTTTACTTGGTAACTCAAAAAAAGGAAAGGATGGAGTTAATGCTCGGGCTGATTTAGAAATTTTACAAATAAGAAAATCACTTCATCCTATTCGTGAAGGCAACAAGACATATATACCTCCAGCGATATTTTTCATGACTAATGAGGAAAAAACATTATTTTGTAAAGCAATCTCAAATGTTCGTGTTCCGGATGGATATTCAACCAATATTTCTCGATGTATAAATGTGAAGGAAAAATGCTTACATGGACTAAAAAGTCACGATCATCACGTGATTATGCAACATTTGCTTCCACTTGCAATTCGACAAGTTTTGCCTAGACCTCTCATCCTTGTTTTGCTTGAATTATGTGCTAATTTTAGACAACTTTGTAGTAAAGAGCAACATGTTGCATTAATGGACCAACTAAAATATAGGGTAGCATTAGCCTTATGTATGATGGAAAAAATGTTCCCTCCTTCCTTTTTCTATATATCTGTTCACTTGATAGCTCATTTAGTCGATGAAGCAGCAATTGCTGGACCGATTCAATATCGTTGGATGTATCCTATTGAAAGGTAATCAATTTTTCCTTCATTTCATTCGATATTGTGTTTTTCAGGCTTCTTATTATATCCTAGTTTATGAATCACATTTAAAAATTAAACATGAGCCAATTAGATAACGTTGATGCTAAAACATGACAAGGTATATGGCAGTAATTATAGTAAATATAACTTTGATTAAATAGGTAATGAAACATTTTTCATAGCATCCACATTAAATATCATAATATTATAAGTATGCCCGCTTGATTTTTTTTTTAAAATCATTACATGTGAAATCAATGTAGAAAATTAATACACGGATGCAAAAATATGTAGTTTATTTGATAGCAGTATCATACAAGTACATTTTTTAAAATTTTTTGTAAGTGCGAGAACTTATCTGTTGCGCCCTCTTACGATAGTGATATGTAGAAAACATGAGTATTTATTTGTTTCTTTAGGTACTTGCAAACATTAAAAAGATACGTTCGCAATAAAAGTAATCCAGAAGGAAGTATTGCAGTAGGATATCTTGCAGAAGAATGTGTTTCATTTTGTTCATTGTATCTGAAAGGTGTAGAGACTCGTTATACACGCCATGGTCGTAATGCCGATGCATCTTTACCTCGTGAAGTTGACGGGGGGCTATCAATATTTGCAAATTCTGGTCGTCATTTAGGAAAATGCTCAGAGATTAATCTCGAAAAGAAAATTTGGGAGCAATGTCATACTTATATTTTAATCAACTGTGACGAAGTGGCTTGTTTTTTAGAGTAAGGCCATTATACTTATCTAAAGTATGTACTCTAATTTCAGCATTGAAATCTAGACAAACAATTTTTTTCTTTGAATTTTTGTTGGTAGTAATAGGTTGGAAGAGCTACGTAGAATCCATCGTCGAAAAACTATTCGAGAAGTTGAGAGCTTGAGGAACAAGGAATTCCCTACATGGTTTAGGAACCATGAATGTGTTTTTATATTTCAACATGCAATTTTAATAATTTTTACTATTAAATGAAGTATATTAACGATCATGTTGGCTTAGGTAAACGACCTTCATGATAGCAATGATTCTGCAATATCAAATGATTTACTTCGATTAGCTAATGGTCCAAGCAGGATTGTGAGGCAATACAAGAAGTATGTGATAAATTGTTACCGATTTCGAATTAAAGCGATTGATGACAAATACAAAAATCAAAATTGTGGTGTCTTTGTAAATGCTGAAACATCAAGTTATTCGTGTGTGAGAGATTGTAATCCAATCACCGGTAATATCGACTATTATGGTGTTTTAAAGAATATTTATGAGCTTGATTATAGGTTTCCTGGTGAAAGTGATGATCAAGCTTGCAAAATTGTTTTGTTTGAGTGTGATTGGGTTAGTAATTCCGGGAAGAAGACTGACATATATGGATTCAATTTAGTGAACTTTAACCATGTGGCACAAAATAATGATCGATTTATACTAGCATCACAAGCTATTCAAGTGTTTTATGTTGCTGATCCAAAGCAACCGGATTGGGCTGTTGTAATTAAAACAAAGCCGAGAGATTTCTACGATCTAATTGTGGATGATAACGAAGCCGATGTTGATGATTACTACACCATGCCAAACCTTGATGATCCTAATCTTGACAACGAAGAGCTACATAAAAGAATTGATGTTCCCGGTGTTTATGTTAACAAAGTGTTACCAACGCCTAATCCAAACATTTCCATTCTTGAAGAGTATGACAGTGATGAAGAAGAAATTGAGAATGAGAATGAGTATGAAAATGAGAGCATCAACTAAACATAGTTCTTGCATATTTATGTATTTGTTCACCTTTGTTCATTTAATGTGCCATTTAAACTTAGATTATATTCTAATTATGTAATGCTGTCAATTACTTTTATTTGTCTTGTATGATGTATTTGTTGAACCATAGTACAAGTTAATTGCTAGATTTATTATGTGAAATCACTTGTTATAAATTAACATACATTAATTTTCATTTCCTTTTTACATTACTAAGATGAGCAGCTCCGGACCTTCTCATTCAGATGAGGTGAATCCTTTGAATGATAATATACTTGAAGAGCGCGATTCTCAAATCAATGGTATTTCCTTTTTTTTGGCAAGGCTTGGTATTTCCATATTTTATTAATGATATGTTATTATATCTTGTGCAACACCGATCATTTTAATGGAATATGTTTACAAAAATTAGGAAGTGCTATTTTTACCATAAAGCAACACCGTAAAGAGTTCAATTTATATGGCTAAAAGATGACCATTCTAAAGACAGATTGTAACCTGCCATTGGTTTAGTAGCATATTGCCATTGAAAGTACTACATTATTACTTTAGCAGGGTCAAAGAGTAGAAAAGGGCGTGGCTATAATAAACCAACATGGGGTAAATCCAGAAAAGAAAAAATTGAGTTTACGAAGGATGGACTATGCATTGTTCCAGAAGATGCCAAATTAGCAAGATACTTAGGTGATTTGGCAAGAAACTGCAACCTTATTCCTTTTTCCTCAAAAGACTGGAGATCTCATAGTGTTGCTTTTAGGGATAAATTGTGGAAAACCATATCGGTATGTTGAATCATTTTGAATTTTATATAATATTAGAAAATGTCTTCATGGTTTGAATATTAGTTATTCATCTTGGTACTTTTTGATTGTTTTTAAAATGTTGAGTAGTGAATGATATATTCTCAAACTGAATTTTTTTTTCATGACATGAAAAACTAAACATGCATGGTCTTTGGTTGAACACTACTTTTGCAAAACTTACAAATTAACAATATTCAGCCGCATTGACATCAAGCACTTCAAAAATACATTTACATAATTTTTTATGTCTTTGGTTTCGTCAATTTTCCGATGTATAACATAAAATATTTATAACTTAAAGGATACAATAGACTGGCGTCCTGAAGACATACCCCATATCCCCATAATTCGTCATGTACTACTAAAACGCCTAGTTAAAAGAGTGAAAGACACTAGATCCGATTTAAAGAAAAAATATTACACTCCATATATTGGCTCACCGTTGCGCTTTGAGTGTGGAGATGATCGAGTGGATAGCGAACAATGGAGGAGAATTGTAAACTATTGGGACAATGATCACAAAAATAAAGTAATCATCTTTTTCTCTATGTATTTGGTTTAGTAAATGGTACATGTATATTACTGTTCACTGTATTTTTTATTTTTGTGACTAATAGATAAAAGTTGAAAAAAATACCGAGAACCGCAAGAAGCTGAAAATGAGTCACACAGGTGGTTCGATGTCCTTCGTAAGACACCATGCCAAATTTGTAAGTGACCACTTCTTTACACAAACTTAATTTGCTTAGCCAAGTCCGTTGTTATAAATAGGTGGCAATATAAATGATCATAGTATAAATCATATATTCTTATTGTGCTACTATATGATTTTAATGTAATTATTAGATGCTCATTATTTTACCTTGAAACAAAAACAAATTTATGGTCATGAACCTGATCCGATTGAAGCATTTGATTTGGTTCACAAAAGAAAGGATAAAGATAGAAGCTGGATTGACAACACATCTGAGCATACAGGGGTAACCAAAATATTAATCTTGTTTGCACTTATTTGTACCCTTGAGTGGTGTATGGTCTTTAAACGCTTTAGGCATGTTACATGTATACATATGCTTGAATGATCCTGTAATTCATGCACCCATGCCAATAAAACAAATTCGATAATTTGGCATTGTTATTCAGATATCAAGTATAAACCAACTAAGATTTTTTTTTTCCCTTCATTTTATCACTAAAGAAGAATAGAATTGTTGTGATACATAAGAATAAATAAACATTTGTAGATAAAAACAATTTAAGGCAGTTTCTGATACAATTGTGAAACATTAAATTTTATCACTAAAGAATAATAGAATTGCTGTGATACATAAGAATAAACAAACATTTTACTTGTAAAAAACAAATTTAGGCAGTTTATGATACAAATGTGAAAATTCAAAAGGGCCATTCGCCCTAAAGTGAACGACAGACTTGCTGAAATTGTAGCGGAAATAAACTACAAAATTAAATACATTACAAAATAAACTATAGTACACAAGAACCCGGATTTAGATTAAGTGGAGTGGTAATTGATGAAGCTGGTACGATATTAAATAATGAAAGTTATTCCTAGAACCATATTGATTTATTCCAGCTCCTTTTTCTTTTACAGTTCGAATCGCACTTTCCCCCCTCTTAAATAACTTGCTCTTTCACGCTTTGTTGCTTTGTAACAACCATTTAATTTATAGGTCTGCTGAAATGAACTTATAAAGTTCGCTACAAAATACCAGAAAAATAAAACAAAAAGTGTCATACAAGTCTCTTAAATCAAAGCAAAGGTCCGTCATTTCGTCAAATTCATCGCCCTCCACTGTTTCATTATGATTCAAAACACCTTCCTCATTATAATAAGCTTCATGTGAATCACATTCTACACCAATATCTTCTCTTTCTCCATTTCCAGCATTTCTTATTCTCCATTTCTCCATTATAAGCACTGTTTTTAACCGCAATACCATTGTTTTCAGCAATGCCTGTCTGACTTCTTCTTTCTGTTTATTCCACTCTCCACTTCTAAATAAAGTACACATGTTTTTCTAATGATGGAATTTAAAGCTTTGGTTCCCATTGTCGATTGTCGACCATTATTGCATCTAATAAATTCACTTTTAAATAATAGAATAAAACTTATTATGATGTTATTCTCTTCAACTAGGTAAGCACTAACTAAATTACTTTTGCTATATCGGTAATCTCATATTATTTACTAATTTTCCTTTTAACTCTTAATTTTTTTATTGTTCTTTGTTGATTAGGTAATGCTACATGATTAGTTCAAGAATTAAAGAATAATTAATGTACTTTAAATTTTTATCTACTTTTATTCATTTAAAATGTTAAATTTTGAACTGCAAGAGCTTTCTTTAGATAAATATAGTAATATGACATATTGTACTTTTATTTTCAAATATTGATGTAAATTAATTAAACTATCTTGGTTGTCTTTTGTTTGCATATTATTGCATAACCTGTTTTTCACAAATAAAGAAGGTGTCATTTAATTTAATAGATACAATATATTTATTTGAAACAATACTTAGTATTTGGATATTGATTCTTAAGATGACGAAACTCCTAAAGTGTGAAAGATCCATGAGAATTACTAGGAAGGCTGTTACCATAGCTAGCTCTAGTAATAGTACGATTCAGTAATAAAATTAACTATTACTGAATCCATAAGATCCATGAGAATTTAGCTATTACTGAATAAATATCTATTGATTCAGTAACGTCAAAATTAATTATTACTGAACAACTGTCCTGAACAATAAATATTTATTCTCATGCTATGCTAGATAATTAATATTAAAATGATCTAGTATAAAACTGAACAACTGTCCCGAACAACTGTATAAAATTCTCATGGATCATATGGATTCAGTAATAGTTAATTTAGTAACGTCAAAAATTAATTATTACTGAATTAATTATACAGTTTATGATACAACTATATAAAATTAGCTATGCTAGATATTTATTCTCATGCCCCGATCATTTAAATTATCATGTCCTGAACAACTGTATAAAATGATCGAGGCATGACGAAACTCTTTTGTTTTGAACTACACAACTATATAGTATGATATAGTTATGAAATAATTTGTTGATGAAGAGAAAGATCCATGAGAATTTAAAGTTGAATTTGATTTTGCTTCTTTTGTTTAGCTGGCTCTAGTCTTGATGTTTGATTCAACTGAGATCATTAAGTATGAATGGAGAATATACGTTCGTTAGCATCTTTTCTAATTACGTCACTGCTTATGTCTGGCGAATCAGTGATTGTTTTTATCTGGTGGATTCTATTTACAAAAACAAAAGATTAGATTGTTCTTTTTATTTAATAGTTTTTGAGTCAATCTGTTGATGCATGGTCGTTGCATGATTTGTTACGATGATCTTATTTGATTTAAACTTGTTTGAGTGAAATCTATGATATTAACATATGAATCTGATGGGGGAAACGCGTGTAACATGCCGGATTTTCAAAGTTCCTGGTCACAGTAATAGGATTTTAGAAATGTCAAAATTGGTGTTCAGATACAAATGTTTTTGTTGCTGTACATTAGACCCTAGACTAGTTGGTAGTGACAAGTCTTATAAAGGCTGTTTGCCTTGTTACAGGCTTTATTATCCGAAAAACTAAGACAATTAGTTGATACTCATGGTGAGGAGACGCCAAAACTGAGATTGCAAGCGTATGTGTCGGTAAGAGGTTATGAGACCGGTGGAAGAGTTCGAGGCTATGGAGAAGCTGTAGCACCAAGCATGGTTCCATGGGTGCAACAAACTCAGCATATTTCACCTATTCGTATGTCACGAAACGGAAGAGATTACGCGTCATTGCAGTCGGAAAATCTTGAGTTGCGGGAAATGTATGAACAACAAAAGAAGGAGATTGATGAGTTGCGACGTATGTTTTTATCCTCACAGCATCAGTCTTCTAGTCCAAATATGTCTTCAAGACAGCACTCATCTCCGATTCATACATCCATGCAACATCAGTCGCCGGTCCGACATCAGTCTCTGGTCCAACGTCAGTCTCCGGTCCAGCACCAAACGCCTCCACAACATAGTTCGCTGCCACCACATCAGTCTCTCCTGCATCTACAGTCAGCATACGCTCAGAACGGACCTTTCTACTATCCACATCCTTACCAGCCACCTTTATATGCACCGATTTCTCATCATGCAGGAAATTTCACATCAACGCTTAATGAAATGGATTTTCTACAACAACTCATGTCCTTGCATCATGTAAGTCGTTAGTGTTTCGGAGATTGGTGTTATGTTATTAATTGTTTCCTTGTTATGTAAGTGGTATAGTCAAGTTACTTATGAATTATGTATGTGGATTCTGAAATTTCATTTGCTATTTGAATTGAGAAGTAACTGCAGTTTTTCTGTGTTAATGTAGAGATGTTTGATTAATGAACATGTTCCAATAGTGTATGAGTTAATTAATTTATTCGATATTTGTGTCTGCATATGTTTCATTGACCGTTGCTTTGATTTGAATGTAAATGTAGATTAGAATTCTGTTCATACTGACAACAATGATTAATGTTAGATTTATTAGGGGCGTTTGAATGGGTTGGTGCTATATTTTCGGGTACTTCAACTGCTTTAATTTCAAGGGCAAGTAGTAGCGCCATTGTTGTTTTTAAATTATATGGCGGCTGATATAATTGCTGGAGTAGTTTGCTTTAAATGATTGGGACCACTATACTGTAGGGGCAAATTTAAAGACAATTCAGCCGTAATTTAGCAGTAGCGGCTACATTTTCTAAGGCAGGCATTCAATTGCCGCTCCTAGTTCTACAGGCATTAATGTACAATTTTCAGCCGCTATTTCAGTTTTTAGAGACCTTTGTTAATGTCTTTGCTAATCTCAGTTTTGGTAGTGTATAATAATCGTAATATGATTAAGGGATTATTTGATTAATCTAAATTAGATATTTTGGAGCTGTGTCTTTTATTATTAGAAATTGCAACTCAACGTGTTTCCAACTAAATAAGGCATATGACAAACATATAAACCAGCATATATTCACAACTCAATGTGTTTCCAACTAAATAAGGCAGTTATGTTGGTTTGCTCCAGATTTTGAGTTGAATTGTGACAAATAATTTTTAACTTAGTCCATTTGTTCCTCTTTTGGAACTTACATAATTGGTCCACTAATACATTTCAGTTACACCCCTTGCTCATTTTCACAACTTTCTTCCCATCCACTACTCATAATCAACTTTAATCATAATCTTCTACACTTTGCACACAACTGTATTTGCCACTCCCATTTGCACAACTCTTTTGAACAAAGTGTTGTTAATGGATTTACTTACATCCATTCTGCTGGAAAGGTTACAATGAACAGTTATTTCAAACATTAATGACAAGTTAGTTGTGTTTTGTTTGTTCAATGAGTACCTATATTTGTCTTTTTGGTTGATATAATAAGTATCTTGTTTTTGCAACTAGATCTTAGTATATTTTTATTTAGTTAATTATTTGTATTTTCCTCTTGAATGTATATTTTTCCATATCTTTGTGCTTATTTGAAGTCAAATGCAATAATTGCTTTGTTTCCCATTCAGGACATGTTCTTTAATCCTTGAATGCTTCTGGTCTCATTCCAAAGCAGGCAGAATTGATAGCAGAATGAAGGATTGTACTGGCAAACTCTTGTTTATAGCGATAATAGTTTAGCTTCTTGTGAAATAATTTTTTATTATGATTTTACAAAGCTTATACAAGGAAAATTAAAGTTATATATATACACACTTTTTAGTATTTACTGACTTTGCTTGAATTGGTTAATAAAGTGAGTATCAACATAACATTTTATTTTGAGTGAAAATTCCTTATTAAGGGATGAGGAGGAGAGTTATTTGAGAGGAACAATTGCAATTTTTATTGATGCAAAACATGATACAAAGAGCACATATATATAGTGCTATGAGCCCAACGGCTAGTACAAAATATACCAAATATGTATGAGCATAACGGCTAGTATTAAATATACCAAGTATGCATGAGCCTAACGGCTAGTAGATAATGACAAAGCATGCTAAATATGATAAAACGTGTTCACACTCTAACGGCTCTATTGTAATGGCTCTATTGTCTTCGTTATGCCCCCTCAGTTCGAACTAGGGTTTCCTTGCTCATTCTGGCTTCCGCCT
Organism: Allium sativum; assembly: GCA_030737875.1. Taxonomy (NCBI): domain Eukaryota; kingdom Viridiplantae; phylum Streptophyta; class Magnoliopsida; order Asparagales; family Amaryllidaceae; genus Allium; species Allium sativum. The sequence goes on along the minus strand of CM060913.1, from coordinate 1,030,537,837 downwards.
GCACTGATAATGCAAAGTTCCTCTCTCATTCTGATAAAAAATTTGGTTGAAAGGGCCTTTGTGAGAGCATCTGCTCTCTGATAGTATGCGGGCACATGACATATTGCAAGTCTTCCTGATTGCGTTCTTTCTCTCACAAAGTGGAGATCAATTTCAAGATGTTTCGTCCTTGAATGTTGAATAGGGTTTAGAGATAAAGATACTCTGCTTTTATTATCGCACCAAATGACCGGCTTTCGTCTTGGAGTGAAACCAAGCTCCTCCATCAGTGATTCTATCCACATGATTTCGGCTGTAGCGCTTGCCAGTGCACGGTACTCAGCCTCTGTGCTAGATCTTGATGTGGTCTGTTGTTTCTTCGTACACCAGGAAATGATATTGGAACCGAGGTAAACGCAGTATCCTGAGACAGACTTTCGATCGTCAACATCGTTGGCCTAATCAGCATCGCTAAAGCACTGTAAGTTAAGTTCCTTTTCTGAATTTAGGCGTATACCGTAATGTTTTGTGCCTTGTAAGTATCGTAACACTCTCTTTAATGTCATCCAATGTTCTGATAAAGGGTTCTGAATGTATTGACTGAGTTTATTGACGCTGTAGCATACGTCTGGTCGAGTAATAGTTGCGTATTGTAACGCTCCTATTATGCTTCTATATTGTTTGGCATTGTCGATAGCTTCTCCTTTATGCTTAGATAGTCTTAGGTTACTAATCATAGGCGTAGATAATGAGTTTGCCTTGTGCATATTTGCCCTTTGCAGTATTTCAGTGATATAATTTTGTTGGGATAATATTAATTCACCATTGTTTTTCCTAATCACTTGTATTCCAAGAAATTTTTTTAGTTCCCCCAAGTCTTTAATGGCGAAATTTTATTCCAGCTTGTGAACGATTCTGTTTATTTCTTCGCTGTTGTCTCCTGTTATTAGCATGTCGTCAAAAGTATGCTAGAATGAACACAGGTCCATGTATGCCCTTCTTTATATATAGAGAATTGTCCGATTTAACTTGTGAGAAACCCATGTTAGACAAAGTTGACTTTAGCTTTTCATACCAAGCTCTCGAAGCTTGTTTTAAGCCATATATTGCTTTGTGTAGTTTGCATACTTTATCACCAGTACCATATCCTTCAGGCTATTGCATGTATACCTCTTCAGTCAATTCCCCATTCAAAAAAGCATTGTTGACGTCCAGTTGCCTCACATTCCATCCTTTATTTAGAGCAATGGTCAGTATAATTCTGATGGTTGTGGGTTTTATGACTGGGGAAAAAGTTTCATTGAAATCAAAACCAAATTGTTGCGCGTAACCTTTTGCAACCAGTCTGGCCTTGTATTTGTCAATAGATCCATCTTCTTTTCTTTTTATTTTGTATGTCCACCTACAATCAATCAAATTTTTGTGTTTTGGTTGAGTCACTAAGCTCCAAGTGTTGTTTTTTATGAGAGCTTTATATTCAGTGTCCATTGCCTCCTTCCATTTGTTTGATTTTATAGCCTGAGTGAAATTCAATGGTTCGATCTCACTGGCAGAAATATTATATACTTTGGGTTTGAAGATGCCTCTCTTTGACCTGGTGATCATGTGATGTCCAGTTGATTGTGGTGGTGTTTGCTGCTGTGTATCATTGTTGCTGGTATTGTCAACATGGTTGTTGTTTTCTGTATCTTCACTATGCTGCATGTTTTGATGTATGTTTGTATCTTCTGAGTCATTGTGTGTCTCATTGGTTTGCTCGTTTGTTTGATCCATAGTTTCTTCCTGGGTGTTTAAATTGCTTGTGCGTTGTTGCTCTTCATTTCTATCAATTGAAGGTGGTTCAGTAATGAATGGCTCGAACCGTATGTTATTGTTTATGCTTTGTTCCCCATCCTTTTTGCCGATTTGCTTTTCTGCATAAGGAAACTTGTTTTCATCAAATATCACATGCCTAGAAACATATATTTTTCCATTTTTGTCCATGCACTTATAACCTTTTTGGTTTTGTGCATACCCAATGAATGTGCATGGGCTTGATCTCATACTTAGTTTATGATTATTATAGTCTCTCAAACATGGAAAACATAGACACCCATAGGCTTTCAGAAAACCATATTTTGGTCTAACACTCTATATCATTTCATGTGGGCTTTTATTGTTTAAGACTTTGGTTGGCAACTTGTTAATGAGGAATACAGATGTGTAGAAAGCTTCATTCCAATATTTCATGGTTAATGAGCTTTGTGATAACAAAGTTAGACCAGTCTCTACTATGTGTCGATGTTTTCTTTCGACTAAACCGTTTTGTTCGGACGTATGCGGGCAAGTTAATCTATGTTTGATCCCTCTTTTGAGAAAGTAATTAGTTAGAGGTTTAAACTCAGCTCCCCCATCTGTCTGAATAACCTTAACAGTACTGTTCATTTGTTTTTCGACATGAGTTATAAATTGAATAACTTTATTGTAAGCTTCTGATTTAGTTTTCAGCATGTATATCCAAGTATATCTAGAATAAGCATCCACAAAAGAAAGATAATACCTGTGTCCCTGATATGAATTTAGAGGCGCGGGTCCCCACAAGTCAGCGGCTATAAGTTCCAGTGGCTCATTATAGCTGGTTTCAGAATCACTAAAAGGGAGCTTATGACTCTTGCCTAGTTGGCAGTGCGTGCATGTGTGTTTGATACGTACATTTTTATAATGAATGTTATTATTACGCAGAACAGTCTTAACAGTTTCCAGATTAGGATGTCCTAATTTTATATGCCAAGAATTAATCACGTTACATTCATTGCTATTATTGTCATAATACAGTCATTGTCACTACTAGCATCTACATTATTGTACCATAATTCTCCACTTGAGTTTGCAGTCTTGAATTTGTATAAACCATCGTATAGGTTACCTCGAAGTAATATTTCATGATTTATGGAATCTTTAACTAAACAAAACTTAGGATGAAATTCAAAGTAAACATTATTGTCGTTGGCAAATTTTGATACACTTAACAAATTTTTATTAATCGTAGGTACCCTAAGAAGATTGTTTAATTTGAGTTGTCTTTTCCCAAAGATAGTCCCTTTGCCTATGTGTGTGATACTAGCAGTACTACCATTACCCATATGCAAATTTCTCATACCTGAGTAATTTCTGCTCCCAATGTTTAAATTTTGAAGATTGCTAGTTATGTGGTGAGTCGCTCCTGAGTCAGGGTACCATTCTTCGAAGCCATTGTCTTCATTTTTTACTTCATCATCATATGCAGCATTATGTTTTCGGTTTGCGTTATTATTATTTTGAGTTGAATTCCCTGTTGTTGCCATAGTTGCTTGTGCTCTTCTTTGTGAAAAGTAATTTTGGCTTGCCTGTTGTCTACCTGTGTCTGAATTATACCTGAAGTAACATTTGTTCGCCATGTGACCAAACTTTTGGCATATTTGACATTTCACACAATAGTTGTTGTTATCTCCTTGTATCTGCTTATTTCTGACTGTGGTATAATTGGCAGAGAACTTATTTTGTGCTGTTTTTCTTTGGTCAATTCTGCCTTCATGAGCAAGGAGTGCTGATCGAATGAACTATAAATCAGGTAAAGTTTGCTGTGTGGCTAACACAGTTACTAGAGATTCATATTCTTCATCTAATCCACCAATAATAAATAGGATTTGCTCATTGTCGTTGATCTTATGACCAACAGCATTTAGTTTTTCACACAGATTTTTAATTTTTCCTAAGTATTCTTTCATGCTTGCCTCCTTTTTTCTAGAATTTTGTAATTCCCTTCTATATTGCATGATTCTAGCAGCTGATTGTGAACTGAAAATTTGTTCAACTGTTTTCCATATTTCATAAGACGTGCTACATCCAACTATTTGTGATAATAAATTCGAACTTACTGACGATAAGAGCCATGAGGAGAGGAGGTTGTCTTGTTTTTGAAACTTTGTGTAGTCTGTGTTAGGCACAATTTCTCCTTCCAAATTGGTTATCGTCACTGGTGGGACTGTTATTGTCGCATTAATGTACTGCAGTAAATCATAACCTCTTAAAGCGATCTCTACTTGATATTTCCATAGAATGTAATTGTCTTCGTCTAGAGATGTGGGGATAATTTGGCTTTTTGGTTTAATCAGGTCATGATGGTTAGGTGGAGCACTGTACCCCATACTTCCTGAAACAGCGGAGGTTACTTCATTGTTGTTGGCCATAAAACAAAAACAACTTTCTGCTTGATGATTAAGCCTTTCGGCAATTGTGCTCTGAAACCATATTAAGGGATGAGGAGGAGAGTTATTAGAGAGGAACAATTGCAATTTTTATTGATGCAAAACATGATATAAAGAGCACATATATATAGTGCTATGAGCCCAACGGCTAGTACAAAATATACCAAATATGTATGAGCATAACGGCTAGTATTAAATATACCAAGTATGCATGAGCCTAACGGCTAGTAGATAATGACAAAGCATGCTAAATATGATAAAAACGTGTTCACACTCTAACGGCTCTATTGTCTTCGTTATTCCTTATAAGAAGCAACCATTAAAGATGGCAAAACATCAACAGCAAATAATTTAAATTAATATTACTGAACTTAAAGCTGTTCAGTTTAGGTGTAGGAGCTATAGTTATAATTTATTAGCTCAAATTACTTTGGTTAATTAATGTCATTGGATGATTTAGTGAGGTGTCTAGTCTACCCTAAAATGTTGTGACTCTTGATGTGGTTTCAGATCTCTGTTTGAATAATAATAGGGCAGAGAAACATGGTTGTAAAGATGTATTTAATATTGTTGAGAAAGTTGGAAATATAAAGTAAAATTATTAAATAATATTAGTATACGTACATCATTGCTAGGGTTGTCAATGGTTATCCGAAAATTCGATATTTGTTCGCATCCATATCCCAAAAGCGGATAAATATCCGATATCTGAAAAAACGGATGCAGATATGCAATATCCGAAAATGATTTCGGATACAGATATAGCACCATCTGTATCCAAAAATATCCATTGATAGCCCTAATCATTGCCCGTGAGTACTAGGTGGATGCTTGATTTTTGACGACCCGCTAATCTAGAAAATGAATAGACGAATATGACTTGATGTTGAGCCATTACAATGCCAATTTTTAGGAACATAAAATAAATTAATAATATTATAAAAGGAATAACGCGTCATCAAAGCTGTACATAAACATAATAATAATAAAAAAATCTGATCTTTAATCATTTGTTGTATACTCATGCTATACAATATTATTGCGATAAAAACCAGAAGGATATTTTCTAGTCGAGGATACCCTCATGCGTTCTCAAGTGTTTTTTTCGTCAGCTTTCAAATATGCATGAGAACAATTTTTGAAGTTTCGGATATAGCCTTATGGATAGGGACACATATTTGTTGGTATCCACATCCAACAAAGGTCCATTATACTTTGATCAAGACATAACTTATGTTGTTTGTATTTTAGTAAGATGAATGATGAATATCTAGTGTTTTACTATACTTCAAATGCAAATTATTTGTTAATTATTATCATAACTATTATTGCTGAGGAGTCCATCTTTATAGCTGTTGAAATGTATCATATATATGGATATCCATAAATTCAATAACTAAGGATATTGGTATCATATACCTAAAAGCATACTGAATATGGATGTCGATATTGAAACATTGTATTAGTCATTATTCGTTGACAAGTCTAAATGTACTTGTTTCTGTCATAACTATTGAATTTATAACAAATTTATGTTGTTTTTTATTCTAAAACTAAACGATCTTTTGGTTTGCAGGCCTTGATTAGGAAGTGGGCGCCAGTTGCAGTTGCGCTTGGAGTTGTCAAGCTTCTCTTCTGGTTCAATAATAATAGGGAACAAGAATAACGATTTCACATTCTCAAAATATTCCAGTCACTGTTTGGTAAAGCACTAAAGATGATGTCAGTGATTTCAATCATTAGTGTTGTTTAGTGTTTAGTCAGAATGTGGTATTAGATCATCAAAGAAGGTTCCCTTTTTTTTGGCTTTCGCATTCTTAGCATTTCACATCCTTTTTCAAATAGTTTTAAGGGGAGACTGTTTTGGCTTCTCGTATATCACCGTATATTCTACTTTCTAATATGGATAGCTGGAGCAGCTAAGGTCAGAGAAATTTGTATACCGTTGAGGATTATGTTGTTGAGATGAGGCTTGGTTGCTTGGTGGGATATTTTCGTTTGGTATCAGAAGTTTCTCAGGAGTATTTGGGCATTGTTTTGGAAAAAGCATGGATGAATTTCGAGTACAGATTGTTTCTAATTCTTGTAAAGCGCACAAGGCTAATAATGTGGTTGGTGATTCGCAATGTACAGGCAGCCGTGTGCACATAGATTATTGTTTAGCTTTGAAGGAGCTTGGGCCTTGGATATCATGGGATTTAGACTTGTTTTTTGTGGTGGGTTGGCTGTTCAATTGGGTTCATATGCTCTCAATTCTTAATGGGGGTGCAGTGCGGTGTTTAGGCAGTATGATATGGAGGAATTGAAATATCATTAGATTATTTACTAATTTGAGGGTGTGGTTAGAGGTGCAGGAGCTTTTTCGTTGTCTGATCATAATTTACGATTATTTTATATTTCAGATTATTCCAGTCACCCATTATGTTATTATTACAACTGATTTATATACTTGATTGTTTTGTAGATGTCAGTGTGTATTTTGATTGTTGCCGTTGGAGTTGTTTCTGCAGTTGTACGAACTTACTCAACCCTTCCCAAAACAATATGTGAGCCAGCTTGAGTTTACTCTCTCTCTCTCTCTGCAATCTAAAAAATAATGAGTTTGTTGTCTATCATGTTATGTTTTCAGGTCTTTTTTATGTTTCGTTTATAGCCTTTTTTGTATTTTTATGTAATTTGAGGGATCATGTAAACTTGGGTCAATGATTGAAGTGTATAGATTCGACCCTGTCTATAGACATTTATTTGATTATGGTTGATATTTTAAATAATGTAGGAATGTTTAGAAAAGCTTTACATTTCATTAAATATCTTGTTCCGGTCAAACCAAATGCCTTTTTTCTAATTTATGGAATCTGGGAAGGGCAAATGCAAAGACGAATATGGGTATAAGCCTAAATGTATGATGATTTTTTTTTGGAATCCGAAATGTGCAAATGAATTGATTATTTCTTTTCTAAATCTTATGTTAATTTTTTTATGGATCTCAAACTTCATAGCATTCACATTGATATGTTATTTTTTTGAAAAAACTTACATTGAGTTCTTATTATGAAATGTTGATCTTTTGCATGAAAAAAAAACTAAAATATTATTTTTTTTTCTAAAGAAAAAATATAGTTGAATATATTTGGGGATTATAAGAAGAAATTATTTCAGTAAAGTTGGTATTGACAGTTTCAACACTAAGTGCACAGTCAATTTCCTTATGTTTGTATTTTCTTTGATGATCAGCCATAAAGTAATCAATTTTTTCTTTGTTTAATCTCTGTAGAGCTATGGATATATTTCATCTTGAAGTAATGAAATATTTTTACTTGACGTACCAGTAACGATAACGTTTTTACTGGTTCATTGTTACCTCATTAGCATGTTAAACTATTTGTCTTTGCAATAAACAATTCTTAGCACTACGTACTTATTATTTATAATATAAACTACACAACTTAAAACAATATAAAGCAAGAATTTGATAATAATATTCCTTCCATTTCATTGCTTCCATCTTCCTTCGGCATCTTTCAATTCTTTTTATTTATTGTCATTAGCATTAAAGACCGAAAATTCAGAATATTAAACCGAACACCATCTTATTTTTTAAAATGTATTATTTTTCCATGATATAATATCTATGTATCTGAACGTGCATGATTTACATCGTTTAATAGCAGCTTCTAATTATCAAACTAGCTTAAATGTATAAACCGTACTGTAATTATATTTACACTTTTCTAAATATTTTCGTTTTTTCCAAACAACGTTGTTTGTTTTTCATCAAATTCATATTTAAGAAAAAAAATAACAAAGACATCCTTTTTAAAATTATACAACTTAACGGTTGGTTTTTTCCACCGTTGTACGGTAATACTAGTTTATTCATTTATTTATTTATTAGTCAATGAATGTCAGCTTTTAATTAAGAGATGAGCTACATGTGAAAAGAGTAACTAATGCGTTGAAATTCAAAATATCAGAGTTTGAAATCTAAATAATACTCCAGGTGAAAGTTGAAAGATGGCAACCGAAATTTAATCGCTATAATGTAGAATTAACATTTATATTTATAACATTCCTTTCTTATGTTACAATAATCCAAGTGTAGTTTTATGGTATCATATTTACTCATAAATGCATGTATGAACAATATAATTGGAAAATTTACTTATTTAAACGTTTTTACATACCATGTCCTCCTATTATTTTATTCAGTGATAATAATATAAAATTCTTATAATTGAATTTGTAATTTAACGATTAACCTGATTTATTTAAATTAAACTAAACACACGCAATTCACACTACAAGAGAAATAGTAGTTTCCAACGCCAGGGGCCGTTGGAAACGCCGTTGGAGGCCGTTGGTCAACCCGTTGGTATATAGATCAACGGTTTCCAATGACTTCCAATGCAAACAACGCCCATTTTCCAATGGCTTCCAACTGGTGGATATGGCCACGTGTCCCATATTTCTGATCAAAGGGACGTTGGAAAAGGATGGAAACCGTTGCAAAATAGCCGTTTATCGCCGTTGAAAACCGTTGATATACAATGACCTGTAAGCCGTTGCTCGCCGTTGGAAATCTGGGTGTTTTTTTTTTTTATAGATTTCAGACTTGCCTCTTCAAGCCACACACTACACATACAATCATTGAAACTGCTCCAATCCGAGCATATAACTCAGAATCTGAACCATATATACACCCAATCAAAATAAAAAATAAAAATCAAACACAAAACACATTAATTAACCAATATTTACATAACATATGTCGCCAAAACATCATAACCCATGTCCAAACGTAGCCAAAACAACACAAGCATGTCCAAACATCATAACCAACACACCATACCATCACCAAAGCATCATAACATGTCCAAACCATCAATATATACAACAAACATGTAGAAAGCCTCACCAACTCTCAAAACACAAACACAACCATGTCCAAACGCTAACCTGATCAAGTCTCTCCACAGGAAGATGAAGGTGGCATACCGTACTGGGCAATGAACTCTGCTAGCTTCTGATTAAGCAACTCCATCTGCTGGTCAAGCCGATCCTCACACTCACGAAGCTCCGCAATTTCTTCTTTTAGCTGTTCAATTACTTCCTTGTCCTGAGTCCTCTGATACGGCTCCTGAGATGATCTAACCTGTATCATTTACAAGTACATGTATAATTAGTCATATCATAATTTTTTTCATTAACAACATTGTTGTCTTTGTTTTACTTATACTAAATGATCTAATTTTATCATTAATAAGATGTCATTCCAATGTACTTTTAAATGTATTCGAAAGTACTTTGTATAAAAGTAATTGATTATTTTAATTTGAATTTTACTAATAACCATATTATTTTTGTATGAATATATTAAGTAATGGGAAATATTTTTTAGTTATTCCAAAAATTAAAGCGCACAATGTTCATAGTTTTGCACTTTAGTCCCATCATATAATGATATTTACATATAAATTTGTTTGAAGCAGTTGATATTTTACAAAGACAATAAGTATTGGATAACATCGAAATTGAAAGAAGAAAAACTATGAACATTTCGAAAATAAATAAATTATATAATTAAATTACATGATTATCCTCAAGGTATACTCTTAACCTCACCAATATTTTTTTGTATGAGTGATGTAAAATGAGTTGATAGATAATTGTTCTGCATGTGTGATATAAAATAATTTGAGTATTACCTCTAGATTTCCATAACCGTATCGTCTGTTACGGGTAGGCTTATCCATGATAGCATCAAATATCATGTCCTCCTCATCCTTGGTCAACTCAGTCCTCCCAGTAGATTCCAGTAACTGCACCTTATGTGCTTGAAATTTCTGCTGTTAAACGTAAAACAAATGAAATTAGATAACACTATCTTAATTAAATTATACCTATAACTTAATTATTCTATACTTACATATCGCTCACGCGCCTTATCATCATGGTCCCAACTGTATGAAACTGAGCCTGTGTCGTCAGTCTGACTCAGTGCATGAGTATGCTCGAAAACATCCCAGTACGACACAGGAGCCTTACACGCTCTCTACTGAAATAAGCATGCATATACATATATGTGTGTGTTTGTAAATTAAAACTTAAAGTTAAATCTACTATTAAATTTAAACGATGCAATTACTAAATATACCAGATCCTCTCGATGGTGCTGAAACGACTTCGACCCACCTCGATGCGTAATAGGATTCTTGCTCCTGTTAGCTGCATTACTCTCAGACGAGGCCTATACATTTAATTTGTTTTTAAAAATGTATTATTCCAAATCACATATTAAATGAATAGAATAATTTAAATTAAATATGCAGTAAATTTACCAGAAAATCCTCATTATTGTTCCAATAAGCAAGGAACTCATCCCACACTGATTCGCCTATCCAATTCGGTTTTTTCCCACTTGATTTCAAACTGTTCATTGTCTCTCTGTAATTTTTTGCCACTTTAGAGTTCCAATGGCGCTTGACGACATCCAAATCTGTCTCCTGCAGATCCACTGAACCCTGCATTTAACAAAAAAAATTAGCATAGATATATGAACTTATCAAATAAGAGCATGAGTACTTAACATAATAAATGTTATATCACACATACCAGAAAATCCTGCCATATAGTCTCCTTCACAATGTCGGGTACCGATGTCCACGTGAGCCAACATGCAGTCGTGCGAGCCTGATATGCACTTCTAGATATCTTCAAGACTGTGTTGGACGGCTCCAACTCAAACCCTCTGTGATAAACGAAAAAAAATTATGTCTATTCGAACAAAAATTTATATAATTTATTGTACTTGAATTAAATTTATACTAAAAACTTAGTATTTACCCTCTGCTGGCTTTTGGCTTAAGCCAAACCACATGACGAGATAAGTCCGACGGACCACCCTCATCACCACCTTGTGACATCACCTGTTACAGATAACAACATAACGTATATAGCATAAACATGAAAGAGCTATGTAAAAACAAGGTATGAGATAACATGAATAGGAAATGTTATGATTCTATATGTATGCAAATATTTTGAATATTTGCATACATGTATGCAAAAATTCATCAGAATAGTTGCCTACATGTATGCAAAAATTCAAAATATTTGCATACATGTATGCAAATATTCATTCAGAATATTTGCGTACATGTATGTAAATATTATGAATAACACGTAAAAATGAAAACAGGGACCAAATTTAAAATAAGTTTATGATCGAATGTGAGATTAATTTTGAAACATAATAGAGATGTGACACTAATTTTCACTAAAAACAAACATAAAATTACCTTTTTAAAATGAGGATTATTGGTTAGTCGTCCTCATCACTTTCAGATTCTGACTCCATTTCCTCCTCCATATTTGGTTCATTTGTAGTCACAAATATGTCAATTAATGTGTTTGATTCATCGTTTTGAGGTCCAAAATCTGTTTGATCATCGGTTATTACTACATCTGGATTTTCGTCGACATCTGCTTGATAAGCTTTGTCGTCGACAATATCACGTCCGTCAAAAGTAAACCTTGCCTTTGTTTTGAAAACAGCCCACCAATCTATTTTGTCTCTTCTCGTAGATGGATAAGGAGCATAATAAACTTGAAGAGCTTGTTTGGCAAGTACAAAAGGATCGTACTTATAATAACGGGAAGTATGTCTCACTTCAATAAGATTATATTTTGTGTGCACGTTTATTCCAGAACGCGAAACGTTGCCGAACCAGTTGCACTTAAACAAAAATACTTCTTCTGCGGGTCGAGTGAAATATGTCAATTGCAGAATCTGGTTTAACACGCCATAAAAATCATGTATATGGTCGTTTGGATCATCACTGCCTTTCACAAATACACCGCTATTGTCAGTTAATTTTCCAGCACCATATTCTTTAGTGTTAAATTTATATCTATTAACAAAGAATATTGGATATGTCCTGACATTTCGTTTTGGTCCTATTGCCAAATGTTTCAATCCTTCGTCCACAACACAATTTGTTGGATCAAAAACATAATTAGTAAACCAACTAGCGAATTCTTTACTGATATCGCCGTTTGGATACTGTGATTCATAAATGCTATAATTATAGGACAAATGTTACATTTATGATTAAACATTTAGTACATGGATACATAGATGTATAAGTTCATTACCTAACGAACGGTGCAACTTCAGTGCAATTGAGAAGAATATATGTGTGTGCTGCATTATAATCTTTATCATTCAGCCATTCTTCCACACATCTTCCACAAGGCCATCCATGTTTTTTAAAAATTGATAAATTCGCTGGACAGCCATCTTGATCAATGCCTTCGTTATTACGTGCAGTACTTGCAAATGGTATGTTCATATGATCACTAAAATAATGGGAGAAAAAAATGAAGCTTCTTCTTCGATGTATGATTTGCAAATAGAACCTTCAACTCGAGCTTTCTACCTCACTTTTTTTTTTAGATGATTTAAATACCTATTTATAATTAATGCAAATTATTTTTATTACACGTTTCATTAACCAAATTTTAAATTAACTAAAAATTAATATACCTTTCAAATGGATACATCCATCCATATTGCACAGGCCCTCGAAGGCGTGCTTCTAACGGAAGATGAATCGGTAAATGCTCCATAACATTGAAAAAACTGAAGGAAATATTTTTTCCAATTTGCAGAGTAATATAGGGATTTCTTCATCTAGTTTACATAGACGATCAAATTTTAATGTAGTAGAACAAAGCTCTTTATAGAACAAACTAAGCTCCGTTACAAGAGTCCAAACTTTTACGAGCAATAGTTCTTTGAAAGCGATGGGCAATAAATTTTCCATCATAACATGACAGTCATGATTTTTCATCCCGCTAAGTTTGCTGTTTTTATAGTCGACGCATCTACGAAGATTGGAAGATATACCATATGGGAATCTTAATCCTTCCATCCATTTTAAAAATATTTTAATTTGATTACTGTCCAATTCATAGCACGCTTTTGGTTTTTTGGTGTCATTTGGCTTTATATGAAGCTCCGGACGATTACATATTACTTCAATATCGCATCTTGATTTCAAATCATCTTTCGTCTTCCCTTTGACATTCAAAATTGTATTGATTACATTATCAAAAACGTTTTTTTCATTATGCATCACGTCAATATTATGACGAATCAGAAGATCTTTCCAATAAAGCAACTCCCAAAATATGCTTTGTTTCCACCAATTATGAGTCATTGATTTACCTTGAATTTCTTCATGTACTCCGGTTTCATGAATCTTGGGAAGATCTTTTACAAGTTCAAAAATTTGTTCACTTGTCCATACTTTAGGTGGTCGCAACGTTTCATGCCTATTGAATGTAAAACTTTTCTTATCTCTTCTAAAAGTATGATTAATTTTAAGGAAACACCTGTGACAGTCAAACCATTAAATTTTCTTTCCGATAGGCAAAGAAAATGCTCTTGTTTCTTGCATGCAATACGGACAAGCTAGACGACCAGTCGTACTCCAACCTGAAAGTATTGCATAAGCAGGAAAATCGCTAATTGTCCACAACAGAAAAGCACGCATAAAAAAGGTTTTTTTGCGAAATATCATATGTTTTTACCCCTTCATACCATAATTTTTGTAATTCTTCAATCAACGGTTGTAAATACACATCGATTCCTTGCGTCGGATCATCAGGACCAGGGACGACAATTATGAGAAACATATAAGGCGTTTTCATACACATCCACGGAGGTAAATTATAAGGTGTTACAATTATAGGCCAGGATGAATATTTAGAACCAAATTGAGAAAATGGTGAAAACCCATCCGTACATAAACCAAGTCTAACATTACGACTCTCAGATACAAAACTGGGATATTTTTGGTCAAAATGCCTCCATGCTTCACCATTGGACGGGTGTGTTAACGTGCCTTCTTCACGTGTTCTCATGCTATGTCATCTCATATGTTGCGCGGTTACAGAAGATGCATATAACCTTTGAAGTCTAGAAATAATAGGTAAATAATGCATACGTTTATACGGGACTTCCTTTCCCTTTTTCTTTCTAGGTTTGTATCTTTCCTGATTACATATTCTACAATTCTTAAAGTTGATATCTTCCTTCCAAAATAGCATGCAACCCTTTACACATGTATCTATTTTTTGATACGGTAAAACAAAGGCCGACATCATTTTTTTAACTTCATAATGATTTTCACACATCAAATTATTAGGAGGCATATGCCGCTTCGTAGCTTGTACAACAGCTGTAAATCCCGCTTCTGTGAGGTTGTATTTCGATTTCATCGCAATGTATTCAGCAGTTACTGATAATTGAGTTCCGCTTTCACAACCTTCCCAAATGGGTTTTTTCGCTGCATCTAATAAATCATATATTTTTTTGTTTGAATATTTGGTTCTTCTTCATCATTACCATCGTCATCACTACCATCGTTATCATTAAATTGTTGAACCGTAAACATTGAACGTGCAGCATCTTCAACCATTTGTTCTACGAGATTCGTCGTAGAAATTTCATTATTCACTACCTCCTCAGCTTGTGTAGAAGTAGATGCTAATGGTTCTCCATGATGATCCCAAACTGAATAGTTCGACACAAAACCATACTGACGCAAATGAACTATAACCATTTGTGGTATCAAATGCTTCAATAACTTGCGTCTACTACATGGACAACGGATTTCGACGTCGTTTCCGTTATTACTTAATGCGAAATCAATAACCACGCTGACACCGTTAATAAATTGTTTCTTTATTGTGCCATCAGTTTCTCTTCGTTGGTACATCCAGCTTCGATCATTAAAATAATCGGGATCCATTTTTCCTAAGTACATATAAAATTAGAAAGAATGTTAAAATTTACAATTTTATTACTTTTATAACAATTTTTGTGTCCGTCACTAAATTCTCAAAATTCCCTTATAATTGATATATGCATGTTTTGTTGAAATATATTCACAATTTTATTACCGAATGCATGTTATGTTAATTGATCATTTACTTGTGTGTCATCCTACCTCCCATTACAAATACAATAACATAATTAAATCACGTAAATCTTTTCAATTTAAAAGATTCAACAAAATTTCGGTAGCACTTCTCTTTAGTTCCCCGAACAGTACACAATTGCGTGTACACAGGGAACATAAAGGAAGTACTTTCGAAATTTTGAGAACAGTTTAAAATGAAATATTTTACGAGATTTAATTTCGTTATTATGTTCGTAACTTGTCCAAAACAAAAGATGAATCCAACAGATATTGTATATGATGAATGTAAATGTCCGTTTTGTTAATAAAACAAACATTCACATAACGATTATATACAATACTTATCAGACGGGGCCAGAAAAACTCTCTTAGGCTTTATGAATGTAACATATTACGATTTGGTTTTTTTCGTGATTGAAGTGTATTTTTTCAACTTTGATTTCGAAATTTCAACTTAATTTTTTTTTTAAAATCATAGTTGCAGGTTTACGATCAGTTGCAAAACTCAAAAAAAGGCCAATGCTCAAGCTGTGTGCGTTTGTGCGCCTTAGCGCCTTAATTAACAACTCTGAATTGTACGTATATGAATTTTATCATATATACATATATTTTCAACATCGAATCGAACTGTACAGTCGTACGTTATATACAAAATCAAATGTTGTTTTCGCTAAATTTTTATAAAACATACACATAAATATTTCTATTTCCACCACATGTTTTCAACAAATTAAATATATTTTTCAATGCATACATCACTATATATGTATACATATATACATATTCAACTTGAACTAATTAAACCCTAGATTAGCAACATAATCAAATAAATCTATAAATACAAACATACTAACAACAACCAATTAAACTAACTAAAACCCTAGATTAATTAACAACTAAGTAATTTATATATAAAAACCCTAAATTAGCAACTTAAATAATTAAACCCTACATTTGTGACTAATTAACAGCATCATACATACAAACATACACTAATTAAAAAAATTAGGGTTAATACACATAAACATACCTTCAAATTGGAGAGAATCCGAGATTAGAGAGGAGAAGAGAGTGCCTTGACCGACTTGGAGAGATCCTTGGTGGATGGGGGCGCGGAATAAGGTGATTTCAGAATTAAAGGGGTGGGATTTGGGGGTTTTTGCAAAGGAATTCGTGGTGAAACAAAATGGGGAAGAAGGAGGAAGCCTCGGGTAATTTTGCTGCAGACCCGTGTAACGGGTACCAACGACCTCCATCGGTTTTATAACCGACGGCCGTCAACGGTTTCCAACGATGTATATTTGTACTCCGTAAGAAAATACCAAATTTTGGCTGCCGTTGGATGTCGTTGGAACACCCCGTCGCTATATTGTACAATCCTTGTAGTGTCAAAATCTAATTCGAAGTTAAAGTTTTTAAGTTTCACGTCAAAAATGTTTTTATATCTTTTACAGCTATTATTCAATGATCGTAAAATATTGTTTTAAAATTTTGGATTTATTACCTTTGTAAAATTATACTTATATTTTTTTTTTTGCAAGGCAAATTATACTTATATTCAAAAATGAAAATATATAATTTATTATATAAATGTTAACATTAATTTTCATTAACTGCGATAGTTAATACGAACATTATATATCGTTGACACTCTATTTTGTTACGATTCTTCCTATACAAAATTAAACTTGTTGAAATATAAAAGTGAATCAATAAAATGTAGTCTTCTAATGTTCATTACTTTGTCTCTCTCCTCTCTCTGATCTAAAATTCTATCATGGTATCAGAGAGAAGAGAGAGATGAAACAGTAAACAATCAAATGGTTACATTTTTATTAATATGAATTGATAGCTATTACAATGTTAATCCCTATATTTATAGGGTCAATTATTCTCTAGAATATTCCTAGCACATTCTTTATTCTGCAGCATATTATCTGGCATATCTCTTGGCATATTCTCTAACACTTATTTCTCAGCATATCTCTTCGCATGGCATATTCTCTAACAAAACTGGAAACATTCACAAATTTATTTTCCATTAGTGAACCTTTTAAAAATAGAATCAAGGATTAAACTGCTAATTTTTTTTATCAACAATAGCTCAAAGTTAGCTAGTCCAAATGCATAATAAACTTAATAATTTCCATTTTTATCAATCACGGTTCATCTCAATGTAAATTATTGTTTATCAAAAATAAATTTTGGAGTCAAAAATTAATGAATCATAATTTATGTTTTAATACCATTTTTAATTCAATAATTAAATTAAATTTTATATTTAAAGGGTTGAAATTTACGGGATGTAACATTTTTCGTTTTTTTTCTTGAAAAATCTTCTTCCAATTAATATCACAAGCTTTTGCTGAGGACAAGGACATGGCTAGTGTTTCTACTCCTGGGGATGATGTGTCAAATTTTGAGGTATTTATGACCATTTCACTTTCTGCATTTTGTTATGTCTCACAAATCAATGTTTTGTGAAAGCTATTAACCATTGCAGGCTGTAAATAGTTGTGGTAGCGGGCGAATGTATGTTAGTAAAGCACAAGAAGTTATGAACGAAATGTAATTAAGTACCTAAATTGGTTAGTGTAAGTTTCTTAATTTTAATAATAGGTATTAATTTGCAATTTATGTAATAAAGTACCAGAATTGGTTAGTACGAGGAACCTTGGAATTCAAACTTCTTGAATGTATATTTTAAAGTAAAAGAAACTACAGTAAATATGTGAAAATAAAAATACTTGCATTTGTATACTAAAAATAAAATATTAAATAGCCATAGTAATAATATTTAATTTTATCGTAATACGGTTGTCTTAACTAGTATGGATGCACGCTTAGGCATGCCTTCGGTAGCTATAGGTATTTAAAACTATGTCCAACATATAAATTTAGATTATGATAGTATTTGATTACTGCTGTAATTTCTTACATAGCATACAAGTAGTCAATGATTATTATCAGCATGCAAATTTTAACATGGTGAAGTATAAAAGAATTAAAAAAGACTTCTGGATACTGCAATCCAAATTCATAGTAGGTTAAGCCTAATTGTGTTCGTCACTTACTAAATTTGTTGTATAAGTACTTGCCACTATTTTTTAGTATCAAATTAAATATCTCTATCAATGATATTATTTTATACGATTTGTTTGCAGACAATATTCATGGCATGGCTAAATAGAAGGAAAAATAGTAAAGGTAAAAAAAAAAAAAAAAAAAAAAAAAAAAAAAAAAAATGAAAATTAGAATAAATGGATATTATTCTAAATGGTTCTTGAAGCATGCTTCTATCACCTGTGAACAACTACACATAAACTGCATTAAAATAATGTGGTAACCGATGTATTAAGTAAAAATAAAACACACACTTTAATAGCTTATAATAAGTATTAAGTACTTGTATTAACTGAAATTGATGAATTATAAATGGCAAAGAAAAGCTAAAAGTAAACCAAAGGTTCCAATTCCTTCTTTTCGTGGTGCAACCGTGCTCTGTTACTACTAGTTCAATCGATATATTGGTTATCATATTCAACCTTTGATTTTACAAATAATTCCACTTAAAGGTTTTGTGTATGAAATATGAACATGCAGCTTTTTATAAGACAGAATATTCAAGTTCTTTCCTAAATATGGGATGCCAATGATATGCATGTTCTACACTACTCCTTGATGTTTGCACATATAAATTTCTCTTCGCAGATTGTGCTGTCCCATTTCTGCATGCACACCTCGTTTGATGACTGTGCACACACCTCAGTTTAACCTCGCAAGCTGCCCAACCCCAATTTTTGCATGCATACCTTAGTTTTTCTTTGTTAACTGCTTAGTCCCACTTCTACATGCAATACTGCATTTCTATTAGCCAGCAAGTCAACTTTGTTGGGCCAATCATCAATTTATAAAATCGAGCCTGGAATGCAGCCAGATGAGCATAATATTCTGGCGGCACTGTCAACAATAATGTTATCAGATCAAATAAACAAATCTGTACACTGCATATGATCCAATTGGGGATTTCTCGAAAGGTGATAAAAAGAGGCATTTCACACATTTCTAGGAAAAATGTGGAATTTTCAATTTTGTACTGAAACATCATCAACTTAGATTTTATGCATGATGTAATAATAAATAAATGTAGTGTTGCTATTTGAAACGGTAGCAGTACAAAATGTTGTATTATGCCACGCTTGTTGTGTAGTTCTTATTCTTGGGTTGATATGATTTCAATGGCGTAAACACTCTTACTGTCAAATTTCTACGTTGAGTAAACTTTAAATGCGTTATTAGTGGGAATGATAAAAATAAAGGGACAAGTATCTTTGTAGGTGAAAAGGCCAGAGAAGTTAATAGTTCTTATGTCCATTCGTAAAATGTTGTGTGTGTTTGATTTAAGAGTCATGTTCATTAATGTTGTGTATTTTAAGAAGTTACGTGAACCACTATATATATGTTGTTATTTGTTGTATTGAAAAGTAAACGTCCAAGTAAGAATGTTGTAATCAAGAAAGTTTGAGAAAGTATGAATGATAAATAAAATGCAAAGTTGAGTTGTTAAGAAGGAAAATCATTTGTGTATCATCTTCCTCTAAAGTTCCTCCTTTTCTCAATTTAACATTCTAGCCGAATAATAGCAGTTATTTCGAGCTTCAACTGACAAGCTTCTGGGTTCGAAAGCCTGTTTCTGTACGTGTTCAATACTACTTTATATGCGATTTGCTTTTTCATATTCTATATTTAGTATCCATTGGATTTTACTTTCTTCGTTGTAACTGAATTACATCTTGATGTAATTGGAACTCTTTGCTTGTTAGCCCTTTGATTCACGTTTTCTCTTAGCAAGCTATTTTTTGAGCTTGTTAGATTTTAATAGCTGTTTGCTTCCACTGTAATTTATCCTCTTTTTACTGCGCTAAAATCGTGGACCAAACATGAAGATAGAGGGAATAACCGATATTTATGTGAAGCTGTTCTAACAGTAAGGAAAGGTGCCCGGAATATGCACAACGTTGTGGGTTTGGGCCAAAGCGGATCTCATCATGGACCTAGCTTTGCATACTCATCCTGAGGGAATAGTTCATTTTTTAGCATCCTGTTTACTCAAGAGAATTGCAACTGATTGACGTGATTTCATCAAACTTTCTAACATCGAAAACAAGCTGGACTTGCTTCTGCAGGTTAGTATGGTTAAGCCTTGTTATTAGCAAGTAATATTTATTTTATTAGACAATGATACTAATTTGTTGATAAGCATAAAAAAAATTGTGTTGAGTTTTTTATGAGAAATGAAGTGTACATAATTATAAGTGTGATAATTTTTCATGCCTACTGAAGTAAGTATTATTGTTCAAATCACATGCTAGTTTCTAAATATAAATACTTCTTTCAGTTTGTAAAGATGAAATACTATACTTTTTTTGTGGCAGCTGCTTCCCTATCTGTCATAATAAGTTTTGCCTTAAACTTAGTAAAATGTTACATGCTAGGTCCTTAAACTAAGTTTGGTCGAAGGAAATAGAGTTTTGGCTTATAGCAGTAAACTTAATTGGAGTCTTGTTGTAGATCATCTAATGAATGAAAATCAGTTATATATATATATATATATATATATATATATATATATATATATATATATATATATATATATATATATATATATATATATATATATATATATATATATATCGTTGGTCACTATGGAGAGTTGCCAGCTAATGAAAGGTATTCACAACTATCTTATTTAAATTGGATAGCCAATCTGCAATACCATGGAGGCTTGGATCTAAATGAGATGATTGTATTTTCTCATTAAATCATCTGTAAATTGGATAATTGTTAGTTAAATTTACCTTTTCCTATTACGATTGCAAAATATCGTATTTTATGAGAGGAGGTGGTCATTCAATAAGATAAAATTATCAATTGAAACGACATTAACTTGAGAATGAAAAAGTGAAAGGCTCCTTCTTGTGCTTTCTTGTGTATTTTGCAATATCAACAGCTGTTTGTGTTGGCTTTGAAGTGGAAAAAGGTGATTTTCCACTTGGGTTTGTCTTTGGTGCTGCACCTCTGCACAATATAACATGTATTTTATTTCCCACAGAAGATGACCAGACATGACTAATTATCTGTACTGGATCTTATGGTATAGGGTGAACTGATATAGGGAGCAACCTGGCTATACAAGGGTGGTGGCAGGAACGAAGCCAGTGGTGGGGCTAGTGGGGGCGGCGGCCCCCCCAGATTTTTTTTTTTAATTTTTTTTTTTATCGATTTAAGCAAAAATGAACACTTTTAAGACATTTTTATTGATAATATAAGACATTATAGGTTGAAATTAAGGGTAAACCGGTATATAAAAAAAAATGGCCATCCCCCTCCTCGAATCCCCCCCTCTCCCCCCTCCTCGAATCCCCCCTCCCCCCCTCTCCCCCCTCTCCCCCCTCCTCGGACCGATTTCCTGGCTTCGTCCCTGGGTGGTGGTATCTATGTCATGCTTTACCAGGTAGACATGAAGCCCGTCAATTCTTCTGTGCATCATCAGAAAAAATCAAACTAATTTTGTTTGTGTTTCCTTTTCATGTGTGCTTAATATATTATACTTGCAAATGACTTAAAGAAAAAACTCTTACATTGATGTAGGATTCGATCGAAAGTCGTGATCATCGCTTGTACCCTTTCTGAAATGTTTCCAATGACTTCGATTGTGCAATATTGCCTGAATCGTCAACCAAAATAGCAAAGTACTCTCCAGGTGATAAGCACAGAATTATGATTATAGGTTATTTCAACAGCACTATGCTTTTATGTGATTGGGTAAAGTTGCTAACAAAGATTCAACTCATTCACTCATCTCTATCATGAGGAAATGTAGTGGAAGACAGATAAACGATTCCTGTGTTGTGGGTAGGTTTGTTTGGCTGTACTATTGGCCAAATTTGGAAAATGTTACCAAGTGTTAACTTTACCATTTTCAGTGTCCTAACTTTTGTTTAGGTTGTTTGTTGTACGTTTCAATCATTTCATATCATTTAAAATGTAAATTGTACTATATATGAGCAAATTGTAATATATATGAGCAAAGCAATTTTGTTTACACTGTCTATATGTATTGGTCAAGTATCATGTGCAATATATATTGTATGAATTTGCAGTCTACCATACTCCCTACTTCGCTGTAATGAAGCAGCTAATTGTATTTTTTTTTAATTTGATACGGCCATTAACCGTATCAAACTGAGAATTTGATACGGCTAACAATATCTTATTTTTAAATTTGATACGGCCATTAACCATATCAAATTGAGAATTTAATACGGCTAATGGCCGTATCAAATTTAAAAAAGATACGGACATTAGCCATATCAAATTCTCAATTTGATATGGTTAATGGTCTTATCAAATTTAAAAAAAATATGGCCATTAGCCGTATCAAATTCTTAATTTGATACAGTTAATGGTCGTATCAAATTGACAAAGACACAAAAATTTTATACGGTCCATAGCACTGCCAGATCAAATTAGGTACGGCTATGGGCACTACCCAATTGACATTTCTTGTGTAGTGAAACATAATTCATGTTGTAGAAAGAAAGTTTATTGCAGCTAACAAGCCATTACAGAAATTAAAACAAATCCTAACAGGTTTATAATTGAACCCAGAGCATGCCTAGGGATTAAATCCAAACCCCGTATGTGTGTACTTCAACATAACCACATTATTAAAAATAAAAAATAAAAGTATATCTCTTGTGTTTACACCAAAATTTGGCAAAACAACCAAAGTATTGCTTAACGCGTCACCTAATTGGAGGCGGAATGCTTAGGAAGCATGTCACCTTTTCATAGGCAAGGCGTAAGAATACTTTTTTTATTATGTGAGGCCATATCTAATATATCAAAACACCAAAATACGAAAAGAAGACAAGGGTTTATAGTGGTTCGACTCTTATTCGAGTCTACATCCACTTTGAAGATAGAATCTCATTATTCACCAAGAGTTTTACAACATTTTCTCTCTTATACATTCATAAGAGCTCTTTTGACATGCATTCATCTTTACACTCCTTTGAGAATGGTAGAAAGCTTGAAACACTTATGCTTTTTCCTCCATGGAAGCCATGATCATATGCTTGATAGATCTTCGATAAAGCATGAAGAAGAGATGTTGAAATGTTTGAAGAAATCCAAGAACCAATTTGGCAGCACCTCCTATTGTTTCCGGAAAAGTCCCCCCCCCCCCCAAAAAATGATGGTGGTATGGTGCTATTTATAGGCGAAGGAGTGGCTGAAATCTTGTATTCAGGGTTTTGGTCGGTATTTTTGGTATTTACGGAAATGCCACTGCCAGTTGTCTCCAGCTATCAAGCCATTTTGGATGCTACAACCGACCAAAGGCCTTTATTGAAGGGAAAGACGACCAGGAGGCTTAGATGCGGAGCGGACCGACCAGATGCGAACGAACGACCAGGAAGTTGAAACCAAAAAGCGGACCGACCAGAATAGGAGGAGCAAGATGGCGCTGTCTTCTGGAAATGCGCGACCAGGATCGAGAAAACATCAGAATTGGCTTCTTCAAATATGGGGTCGTCCTTGAGAGAAGAACGACCAGTTGACTTCCGCATTTGGAGCGACCAGAGGTCTTCTGCATTTGGAGCGACCAGAGGTTTTGCCCACATGACCGACCCTTCCTTCGCTGTCTCAGGACCGACCCCTTCTTCAAATGCACAGAACCGACCCATACAAACTTGTTGATATCCCATAAACTTGTTGATATCCCATCGATCGATTTAGGTGGATAACATTTTGCCCCTCAGAGTTCCATAATTTTTCACGAAAAACTATGGACTTCGAAATATTAGACGATACACCAATGGATTGATCAGGTTTAACTAGGGTCGGTTTTAAAATTTATTCGCAGGGGTCGGTTTTCTCTCTTCAAGTTGATTCGGTCCAGTGGGTAACAAGACGGGCTGGCCGTCCAAGCTATATAACTTCTCCTTGACCCTTAGTGTTCCTTATTTCTCTCAACCCTGAGCTAATTCATTTTATTGGCGGCGTGCTCTTGAAGAAAATTTCCCACTCTCATTTTGCTCCACCGATTCAATCCAAGAATCTGATCCATTCACGGCTGCTTTCCTCGAATCTTTGACAAGTGTTCGACTCTCAATCGCTCGAATCCACACCTCGTCGAAGCCTGGAAGTCCGATCCAAACTTCTTCAATTAGCTGATCTAATCGCAGGTATATGTCTTTATTTCCTTTATTAATTCGAGAATGATGAATGTTGGCTTTTGAATTTGACTGGATTCTTTGAGGTTAGGATGTAATTGGACTGGTTTTAGGTGTATGATTGCAATTTGTAGTAGAATTCTCGAATCCGAAACCCTTTGTGTATTGATATGTTTGACAGCAATGTAGTATTTGACTTGAATTTGTGGAAGATGATTTTTGAAATGTGAATAACCTTCGTAATACTCCCATAATGATCACAATCTGTTTGTGTGAATGCTTGAATGGATGATGCATATATAATTTTCTGCTTAAACCATTATTTCATGATGTTTTCATTAAGCATTCACACTGAATAATCATGCTAACAACACGTTTGTATAAATGTTTGATTTGATGAAGCTATGGTAACGTGATGCACGTCTGATTTTCCTTCTAAAATCATCCCTTTATACTGTTTGTATCACATATTTGTAGCAGTGACCACATTTGCTTTTAAAGTACGACCGACTCAGGTCGATTTTTTGTATGTATTGCCTCTAAAACCGACCAGCTTCGAACCGACTAGGGCTTTGTTTGATCGACCTGAGGTGAAGTTTGATACAAACCGACCCAGGCAAGTTTTGAGCGACCAGAGCTTTAGTTTTTGAATGATTTTTGCGACCAAGAAACGGTCGGTTTCGTGTGACGGGAACTTTACTGGTCATGAGCGACCAGTCCCTGTTTTTGCTTTGAACCGACCTGACCTTTAGCTTGCAGCACCAACGACACTCGAATTTGATTGTTGACCACAAGTTTGTGAAATTCTTGTGCAGGATGATATGTCAGGGACGCCGACACGACCGTCCAGCCTTCTGTGAACTCCCCTCCACTTATTCGGCCTTCTTATCCTGAACTCCAAGCTGTTATAAACAGGCCCCGTTATGCCCCAGGAGTATGTGATGCTAAATTTGTTCGACGCCTTCCCGATTGGAATTTACAAGGAGTAACTTCCAATGTAGATGTCTCTTCTTCTGATCGTCAGATTATATCCAGTGATATGAACTTTGTTAAATCAAGATTACTGAGCCGAATGGAGGATGCTTTGGAGCAGTTTAATAGACAAATGGTCATGCTGAAGGATCAAACCGCTCAGAAACTTCAAGATTGGTACACTCTGGCCGGAGATTTGGATAAACTTCATAAGGAAAATCTTGAGCAAATTGCTATCTTGGAAGGGGACAAGATGAAATTGATTCAAGCTTTACGAGCTCGGGATACCATCATTGCTGCTTTCCCAAAAGGTGATATTGAACTAGTAGATTCCTTTGACAAGAGGCATGCTTTTGGTGCTTCCTCCTCAGGTTCTGTCCCAGCGAAGAGGAAGGTCGGGAGGCCTAAGAAGCGCCTGATTGTATAACCCTCTTTGTTTGATGATCTTTTCCTTCTGAACTTTTAATTTAGATTGGTTTGTAGTAAGAGAGTGCCAGCCCTCGCCTTTGGCTTCTAGACTGTTTTTTGTTCTTCATACAAACTTTACATGTATTATTTGGAATTCTCCATTTTTTGCATCTGGGCGGAGTAGGTATTGAGAAATGAGTGGACACCTCTTGAAGAGGTTTTTTGCCCAATTTGTGATGTTATTTGGTCAGATATTTACTGACCTTTGCAGTCGATCGGGTGCCCCTGGAGAGGTCTTGGGTTAAAGACTCAGTTTGGCAATAACGTGGTCAGTTTTTCGTTGACTTTAAGTTATTTGACTGAGTACCCCCGGAGAGGTTTTGGGTTAAAGACTCAGTTTGGTAATAACGTGGTCAGATTTGTACTGACTTTAAGTTATGTGACTGAGCACCCCCGGAGAGGTTTTGGGTTAAAGACTCGGTTCGGTAATAACGTGGTCAGATTTGTACTGACTTTATGTTATTTGACTGAGCACCCCCGGAGAGGTTTTGGGTTAAAGACTCAGTTTGGTAATAACGTGGTCAGATTTGTACTGACTTTAAGTTATTTGACTGAGCACCCCCGGAGAGGTTTTGGGTTAAAGAATCAGTTTGGTAATAACGTGGTCAGATTTGTACTGACTTTAAGTTATGTGACTGAGCACCCCCGGAGAGGTTTTGGGTTAAAGACTCAGTTTGGTAATAACGTGGTCAGATTTGTACTGACTTTAAGTTATGTGACTGAGCACCCCCGGAGAGGTTTTGGGTTAAAGACTCAGTTTGGTAATAACGTGGTCAGATTTGTACTGACTTTAAGTTATTTGCCTGAGCACCCCCGGAGAGGTTTTGGGTTAAAGACTCAGTTTGGTAATAACGTGGTCAGATTTGTACTGACTTTAAGTTATTTGACTGAGCACCACCGGAGAGGTTTTGGGTTAAAGACTGTGTCTGTTTAGTTCCACGTAGTGGGTATTGATTTTGTTGGACATTTGAGTTGATCAAGATGCCTTGGTTATAAATCCATAACCCTAGGTCGATCCTCTCGAATGATACTCCTTTGGTGGAATTTTAGCGAGTCTTCTTTGACTTTACTCCGTTGGTTTCTCCCGCTGGTTGGCCTTGGTGTTTTGTCCTTCTTTTTTATCTTATGGAGACATTTCTCACTTACCGTATTACGACGGGAGTGCTTTATAGATTCATGTGCTTAATTTGTCCTTTCGGACTATGCTATGAACTAACACCAGGCTTTCATCGGGGATTGAACCGGCGAATTTTTTCTTTTAATTATGTCCTGTAATCAGAAATCATAACTGAGCATCTTTGAGTATATAATCAAAGGTATGCGATGTATAATTTAGACATGAGTCAAAAGAGCTGTTTTATTCATATTCATGTAATTTCATACAAAGTATCTATTATATTCATAGAAAAACACAAAGGAATATGAGCTAAAAGAGTTATTTGAAATAACGCCGGAGGTGATCACTGTTCCAGGCCTTTTGGACTTCTACTCCGTCTATAGTCTTGAGCTTAAAGGTACCGTCGAGGAGCTTTTGGTCGATGACAAATGGACCTTCCCAATTGGGGCCAAAGACTCCTGCTCCGGTCATGATCTTCTTTAACACTAAGTCTCCCACTTCGAATGTTCTATGCCTGACCTTTTGATTGAAGTGCCGGGCAACTCTCCTTTGATGGGCGACTATTCTAAGCTCCGATTCAGTCCTTTTTTCTTCGAGTAAATCAAGAGCTTCGAGTTGCAGCTTTTCATTCTCTTCTTGGTTAAAGTGTATTCTGCGGTGAGTAGGAACCTCTAACTCCACAGGTATCATTGCTTCCGAACCATATGCCAAGGAGAATGGAGTGTGCCCGGTCACAGTTTTATGAGTCGTACGGTAAGCCCATAGTGCAAGTGGAAGTTCTTTAATCCAATTACCCTTAGCTTTCTCGAGACGCTTCTTAATAGTAGATTTCAGGATCTTGTTGACTGCTTCGACTTGCCCGTTGGCCTGCGGGTGGGCAACTGCTGCAAAACTTTTCTGAATGTGATATTTGTCGCAAAAGTCTTTGAACTCATCGCTTTCAAATTGTGTGCCATTGTCGGTGATGATCTTCTACGGAATTCCAAATCTGCATATGATATTTTTCAAAACAAAATTGATCACTTTTCTTGATGTGATGGTCGCCAGTGGCTCAGCTTCCGCCCATTTAGTAAAATAGTCCACAGCAACTATGGCATACTTGAAGCCGGATTTTGCAGTAGGTAATACTCCAATCAAGTCTATGCCCTAGACAGCGAATGGCCAAGGACTCAACATTTGTGTCAACTCAGTCGATGGAGCTCTCGGAATCTTTGCAAATTTTTGGCATTGGTCACATTTTTTAGCGAAGATCATAGAGTCGAGATTTACCTCTGGCCAGAAGTAGCCATATCGAAGAACTTTTTTGGCTAGAGTTTGTCCGCCTACATGTCCGCCACAATCTCCTTCATGTAATTCTGCCAGGATTGCTTTGGATTCCTCCTTTGTTACACAACGTAGCAAAGGTGTTGAAAATCCTCTCCTATATAAGTGACCATCCTGAACGAGATACAAACGGGACTTTCGGAGCAACTTCTTGCGATCCTTCGGGTTTTCAGGAAGTGTCCCATTGAGTATATAATTCTTGATGGGGGTAACCCACAAGTCTGGCTTGTCGGTTGTCTCCATAACCCAATCTATATCATATTCTTCGACACTGGAACTAGATAAAACTTCAACTGGAACTAGACCGAAGATTTGAGGATCTCCGGTACTAGCCAGCTTTGATAAAGAATCGGCTTTCCAATTTTCTCCTCTAGGGATATGAGATATAGAATAGTACTCTAAATTGTCAATAAACTCTTTGACTTTGCGTAGATATATCGGAAGATTTCCGCTCTTGGTCTCAAGTTCACCTTTGATTTGAGAAACCATCAACTGTGAATTGCTGAAGATTAACAAACTTCTCAAGCTTAACTCTTTCGCAACTCTCAGTCATCCAAGCAAAGCTTCATACTCGGCCTCGTTGTTTGTGACTGGGAATTCGAATCGTAGAGCACAACATATCTATCGTCCTTCTGGAATTTCAAGCACTATTCCTGCCCCAGCACAGTATTCATTCCTAGCACCATCAACGAAAAGCTTCCATTTGTTGACCAGTTCATTGGTTTCTTCCATTTCCTCTCCTCTATCAGTGAACTCGGCAATAAAATCAGCTAGGGCTTACCCATTTACTGCTTTCCTGGGGTGATAAGTGATATCATACTGACTGAGCTCAATATTCCATTTTAGTAATCTCCCTAAGGTTTCTGGACGGAACAACACTTGTTTTAAAGGTTGATCTGTAAGGACCTTGATAGAGTGAGATTGGAAATAAGGCCTGAGCTTCTGTGATGCAAAAAGCAAAGCATATGCAAGCTTTTCGATCTTCGGATAATTCATCTCTGCCCCGGTAAACCTTTTGCTGATGTAGTATGCCGGCCACTGAACTTTATCTTCTTCCCTGACGAGGGCTGCGCTTAGAGCATGGGATGATACTGCAAGATATAGGAATAGGCTTTCTCCATCTTTTGGTTTTGACAACATCGGAGGTGACTCCATGTGCTTGATAAGATCCTTAAATGCTTGCTGGCATTCAGGAGTCCATTGGAAACTCTTTCTTTCCTTTTTCAATGCATCAAAGAGGGGAATACATCTGTCCACTGCTTTTGAAATGAAACGGCTTAGAGCTGCTACCTTGCCATTCAAGCTTTGAAGTTCCTTCTTAGTCCGCGGAGCTCGCATTTCTCGCAAGGCGACCACCTGTGCTGGGTTTGCTTCAATGCCCCGGGCATTGACCATGAAGCCAAGAAACTTCCCTGAAGCTACACCAAATGAACATTTGAGTGGATTCAGCTTCATGCGGTATCTCCTTAGGATCTGAAACATCTCATCAAGGTCTTCCATATGACTTTTTGCTTCCTTGGATTTCACCAACATATCATCAACATAGACCTCCATGGTTTTTCCAATTTGCCCTTTGAACATTGAATTCACCAGACGTTGATATGTGGCACCTGCATTTTTCAAACCAAACGACATTACCTTATAACAATACAAACAACGATCAGTTATGAAACTAGTACTGTCCTGGTCTGGCTCGTGCATCATAATCTGATTGTAGCCTGAGTACGCATCCATGAAAGACAATAGCTCATGCCCTGCTGTTGCATCGACAAGCTGATCGATTCGAGGTAGGGGGAAATTATCTTTCGGGCACGCTTTGTTTAGATCAGAATAATCAATACACACCCGCCATTTGCTGTTTGACTTTTTCACAAGAACTGGATTAGACACCCAATTAGGATAGGTGGACTCGCGAATGAAGTTGTTCTTCAATAGCTTATCCACTTCATTATCCAAAGCCTCAGATCTCTCAGGGCCTTGCATTCGCCTTTTCTGTTTCACAGGATGTATGCTAGGATCAATGTTCAGCTTATGCACAATCACTTCCGGAGATATTCCACACATATCTAAATGGTTCCAAGCAAAGACATCCAAATTCGTCTTTAGAAAAACAACCAACTCCTTTTGCAGCAAAGGATCCAACTGAGAGCCTATTTTCACCACCTTATCAGGATCGTTATCATGGACCTGTATAGAAATGGTAGCTTCGGCTGGTGCTGCCCTTTCATCCCCTGCACTGGTTTTTCGCGGATCCATATCTTCTTGCATGTCATTGTATTCTCCAGCACAGGGGGAGGTCATTAATTGCTATAACGGGGCTTCATGGATGCAAAGAGGAGCCTCCACATCCTTCTTGATTTCATACTTGCGAGCTTCAATCAATTCCGCCATGTAGCAATCTCTTGACTCTTGAGGATCTCCTTTGATTACTCCCACTCCGTTTGCAGTCGGGAACTTCATCATCAAACACCATGGAGCAAGATCTATCCTGAAAGCAGCTAGCACTGGTCTTCCCAAAAATGCATTATACCCCGAAAGCGAGTCTATTATCACAAAAGACTGCATCATGGAAACTTGCTTCTTCCCTTCACCAAGCTCTACGAGGAGATTGACTACACCAATAGGCTGAGTCGGTACACCAGTGAAACCGTGTATTTTATTTTTACTTGCTCGTACATTATCCATGGACAACCCCATCTTAGAGAAAGTATTGTAAAACAGGACATTTACAGATGCCCCATTATCAATCAGTACCTTCTTCACTATTGCTGGACCCAAACCAATAGTGATCACCATTAGATCAATGGTTGGAGTCAGTATTCCACTAGAATCCCGATCTCGGAATACCACATCTTCCCAGGATGTTTTTGGTATTTTGCAACGAAGTGAGTTACTGCAGACTTCGAATCCATCTTCTTTTGAAGCGTTGCTTAATTCATTTGTATACCTGACAATATCCTCCTAGGTATCTCCTGCCGGATGAGGTCCACCACTGATCGTGTTGATAACAGGTCGAGAACCATTTGCAGATGTTCTTCCGTCTTGACCGGGATTAACCTGCTGCCCTTGAGTAGGCTCAGTATCTGACGAACGTTTTACATACTCCTGAAGACGGTTTTTCCTTATCAACTCTTCAATCAGATTCCTCAAGTGCCGACACTCATTCGTGTCATGACCCGGTCAATTATGAAATCGGCAAAACCTTCCTGAATTTGCAGCTTCTTCGGACACCTTTATTGGTTTCGGGCTCGGATAATCCTCCGTAGCTTTAGTTGCCATGTATATGTGCTCAAGTGTATCATTCAACGGAGTAAGGTCCGTAGGCTTGAAGAAGCGCCGCTTTTTAAAGTCCTTATCGTTCTTGGCATCATTACCATTTCCTCTTTTTTGCCCCCCACCTGAATTTATTTGATTGGTTTTTGTAGAAGCTTCTTTTTTCTCCAGAACCACATTAGTTTTGGTCTTGCCAACAGAACAAATGGGATCATCTTCAAGACACGTGTATTCCTCGGCTTTGTCATAGAATTTCTCTAATGTGTTGGGCTTCTTTCTCTTTAACCACCTTCCAAATTCAGAATGTTTATCTATGCCCCCCTTCAAGGCCATTAGAATTAACCTTGGCTCGTGGGTCCCTACTTCAGCAGCGGCAACATTAAAACGACTTAGAAAAGATCTAATCGTTTCACCCGAGACTTGTTCCAACTCGTTGAGGGACATAATATCTCTAACCTTCGTTCTATGGAGGCGGAACTGATCTTGAAAGCATCTTGCTAGTGTGAAAAAATTATCAATAGACCTGGGAGGCAATTTAGTGAAGCATAATGATGCTACTCCTTCCAAGTACACTGGGAAGTACAAGCACTTAAGCTCGTCGGTTACTTGGGCCCCATCCATGTGTTGGTCGTATCGAAACAAAAACACATTGGGGTCGCCTGTCCCATTGTAGGCTTGGATTGTAGGCGGCTTGAATTTCCGCGGGAAGGTTGCCTTTTTGATTCTTTCAGTGAGAGGAATTTTTGATGGCACGAACTCCCATTCAGCCTCACTATCGTTTCGAGATTTGCTTTCTTTCATAAGCTGTTGGACCATTTTCAGGAGGCGTTCCTTCTCGTCGAGGCTATCTGCAGGGCGGACGCTTTTGTCTTGACCGACAGCTTGCTTAAGCAAACCATCATGGTCGTGACTCCGGGGTCCTGGTCTTTCATCATTAGAAAGTGCCCTTTTGGCAGAATTGGCCGCTTGACAAGAAGTGATCCCCGCGTTATGGTTCCGATCAACATGCTTCGAATTCTCATGGTTTCCTTTATTAGGATCAGAGATCTGTTGGATAGATTTTTCTCGGTTCGGACTAGAGGAAGAAGAACCGGTACCCTCTGCATGAGCAGGCTTTGTGGCTACCTTTGCCGTAGCGGCTTGAAGAGCAAAGAGTGAATCTAGCCTTGCCATTATGGCTTTGTTAGCTATTTCCTGCTGTTGTGTCAGACCAGCGATAGCTTGATCAAGCTCGCCTCTTGTGACATTCACGCCTCCATTTGATGTTTCGCCTACTTCAAGCCGGTTAACAGCGGGGGTTTCCTCATTAGATACTCTAGCCCTTGCTTCCTTATTTGCTTTTGGCGGCATTATTTCAGAAAGTAGCTTGAACTTTGAGGAGAGTTCGTCAGAAGGCCCAACTCGTAGATTCAAGTGGCCTATTTTGACATTAGGCTTAAAAACTCCAAGATCTTCACAATATATTTGATGTCAGAAAGTAGATTTGCCCCACGGTGGGCGCCTAATTGTTTACACCAAAATTTGGCAAAACAACCAAAGTATTGCTTAAAGCGTCACCTAATTGGAGGCAGAATGCCTAGGAAGCATGTCACCTTTTCATAGGCAAGGCGTAAGAATACCTTTTTTATTATGTGAGGCCGTATCTAATATATCAAAACACCAAAATATGAAAAGAAGACAAGGGTTTATAGTGGTTCGACTCTTATTCGAGTCTACATCCACTTTGAAGATAGAATCTCATTATTCACCAAGAGTTTTACAACATTTTCTCTCTTATACATTCATAAGAGCTCTTTTGACATGCATTCATCTTTACACTCCTTTGAAAATGGTAGAAAGCTTGAAACACTTATGCTTTTTCCTCCATGGAAGCCATGATCATATGCTTGATAGATCTTCGATAAAGCATGAAGAAGAGATGTTGAAATGTTTGAAGAAATCCAAGAACCAATTTGGCAGCACCTCCTCTTGTTTCCGGAAAAGTCCCCCCCTCCCCCAAAAATGATGGACGTAGGTTGCTATTTATAGGCGAAGGAGTGGCTGAAATCTTGTATTCAGGGTTCTGGTCGGTATTTTTGGTATTTACGGAAATGCCACTGCCAGTTGTCTCCAGCTGTCAAGCCATTTTGGATGCTATGACCGACCAAAGGCCTTTATTGAAGGGAAAGACGACCAGGAGGCTTAGATGCGGAGCAGACCGACCAGATGCGAACGAACGACCAGGAAGTTGAAACCAAAACGCGGACCGACCAGAGTAGGGGGATCAAGATGGCGCTGTCTTCTGGAAATGCGTGACCAGGATCGAGAAAACATCAGAATTGGCTTCTTCAAATATGGGGTCGTCCTTGAGAGAAGAACGACAAGTTGACTTCCGCATTTGGAGCGACCAGAGGTCTTCTGCATTTGGAGCAACCAGAGGTTTCGCCCACAATGACCGACCCTTCCTTCGCTGTCTCAGGACCGACCCCTTCTTCAAATGCACAGAACCGACCCATACAAACTTGTTGATATCCCATCGATTGATTTAGGTGGATAACATCTTGTATCCTAAGAAATGAAGTGTATCTAAAATGACCTAAACCAGATCAATTAATGATGATGTCGTGACTGCTAGGCTCGGGGTCTTTACTGTTTCAAGAAGCTCGGGGACCGACTTAAGGATCCTGGGAAGGTAGTTGCGGCGGTGCGGCTGGTGTGGATTTTTTAACTACTTGGGCAGCTCTCCACGTCTGACCCGCTCCTCGATGAGATCGTGTAGATTCCTGCATTCGTTGGTGTTGTGACCTGCCATACTATTATA
Organism: Allium sativum; assembly: GCA_030737875.1. Lineage (NCBI taxonomy): Eukaryota > Viridiplantae > Streptophyta > Magnoliopsida > Asparagales > Amaryllidaceae > Allium > Allium sativum. The sequence continues at coordinate 1,030,503,452 of CM060913.1, read as the reverse complement.
CATGTAGTGCTTTACTGATTCAGGCTCTCTTTGGGTTGGCTCCCTCCTAGGAGGCTTAGGGAAAGGAAAAGATCCCCGCACATCAAGGTAGATGTCCAGTAGGGAGGAGTTGATCTTGGTGTATTGATCATACTTGTTCTCTCTCCGGAGTAGCACGTTCCGATCGTTCTTTTCCGAGACTTTTCTTTTTCCTTTGTTCTGGTTGGTGGTATTGGATAGACCTCCGTCCTTGGTAGCAAGTACTTTGAGATTTTCCATCTCGATGCTAGCATCCTCTTGCTAGAGGAATATATCTGCTTCAGCATAGAAATCTTAAATACTTTAGGGGAATATCTAGTTAGAGAGATCATAAAATCATTTCGGCTTTGAACATTAGCTATGGCGGCCATAAGCACCGTTGATGGATCGGGTCAATCGACCGATGCTACGGCCGTGTTGAATCATTCTAAAAAGGAGTGCATGGTCTCACCGGACCGCTGCTTAATGGATGTGAGGAACATGACGCTCTTTGGTCGGGATATATAAACTCTGAACTTCTCGATGAAGCGGGTGACCAACATATTCTAACTGTTGATCTGTTCCGTTGTTAGCTATCGAATCCACATGCCAGCTATGTCGGTGAGAAAGAGAGAGAAGCAATTGTCCATAACATTGGTTGATGCTGACAACAATTCCATGTGATGCATGTATCGCATGAGATGCATGGTCGGGTAGGTCCTGCCGTTGTAGGGCTCAATGACCGAAAGCTTGAAGTCTGGAGGATTTCGGGAGTTTCTGATTTCCCATCTGAACAGACTGCGATGGATGTTATCCACATTCTATTGAGAAGAAGGGCCTTTGGTGAAGCATTTGATGATGCTTGAAATCTAACTCCCATCCTCAAGGAGTTGCTGCCACGAGTCCAATCTTGCATTTGGGACGTTGATGAGAATCCCGGTACTAGGACTGGGTGGAAGCATGCCCCAAGCTCTTGGGGTCTAGTCGGGTCGGCCCACAAGAGTTGAGTAAAGATGGTCCCCAGCCCCAGGCCTTGATTCGGGAGTAACTGGAGTTGCCTGGTTAAACTGAGTGTTGGACTGAACCATGGCCGCTTCAGTTGGAAGGGACCTGTTCGGGATATCATTTCCTGTTCGGGGCTCAATATTGCGCCCGCCCCGCGGCGACGTTAAAGTGATTTACCACATTGTATCCCTCCGTCACGTTGGGGACTGGTATGGTAGAGTGGTCTTGGTGACATAGAAGGTTGTTACCCAAGCCCTTCTTGGGTCGACAAGCTGGGAAAGCTGTGGGGGAGGCTGCATAAGACGGGTTTGCGGTATGCTGGGTCGGACCAGAGGTTGCATCAATCCATGTTTTGATCGACCCAGAAGATGCACTGGTTTGGGAGTTGTTTGTCTAGGGAGTTGAGTCGAACCCTGGACTGGAGGCAAAATGGTCGCACTACACCAGAAAATGCCTTTAGTAGCGTTGTAAAAATGCTACAATAACGTGTAGTAGCATTTCGATAAACGCTGCTATACGACATGCAACTAAAAGTCTAAAAGTTTTTGTTGCGTTTTAGTAAACGCAACCGAAAATGTAAATATTGTAGCGTTTCTGAAACCCCACAAAAAGTTTTTTTTAGCAGTGTCCTAAAAATGCTACTATAGTGATACTTGCATCGTTTTTCAATTTTTTTTGTAGCGGTTTTCCAGCCCTACCATATGTTTTTTGTAGTAGTTTTCCAATCCTACTATTATTTTTTTGTAGTGGTTTTCTAGTCCTACTATATGTTTTTTTGTAGCGGTTTTCCAGTCCTACTATATGTTTTTGTAGCGATTTATCAATCCTACTATGTGTATTTTGTTGCATTTCATTTCAGCTACAATATCTTTTGTCAATTACATTTGTAGCACTTTTTCAACGCTACTAAAACCAACTGTGGTACACCACATTTAATTGCGGTTATTTACTGTTAATAGCTTCTAATATTTCCATCAATCACTTATATATACTAAAAATATTAAAACAAATAATTATATGAGTATCATTTTCAAACTAAAATCAATAATAATCTCCATATTTAAATACTTAAAAAACACATTACTCGCAATATCAAATATAACACCCATAATCATCTCACTAGTAGTATTTCGACAAAATAAGCAAATCCACATACCACAATTTCTTACAAATAAGTCTACCCGACTAATACAAACAAAATAATAATTGAAGTCTTCTTCATAGCTTAATAACCACCGGCTCATTGATGCGGGCGTTCTTCACTTTGAAAATCTAATTACCTGCAATACGTACAATGATCAACGGTAAGAATTACATACAAATATAACGGTAAGATTTATTGGCTTTCAATCTAATGGCGGTAATCTTAACACTTGCATAAAAATTATTGCAGACACTCTCAAATCCAATTTTGACTTCACTCAGACATTCATCATATTTTCTATTGTTTTTTGAAATCAACCTATCAATTATAAAATGGTCTGAACATCTAGAAAAATTAATAACAGCAGAAATGTACTGAGTTCAATATGGTGCATCAGGTATATGAATTTTTTAACTGTCTACGATAAAATAAGGGAGCATATGTTATTCAATAATAAATTAATACTAGCTTATCTTATTTTCCTAATTATATAAAGTTAAAAAAAGAGAGGTTTTAATATTAGGCCTCGAAAAAAGTTTATTTTGACTTTACATCTCTTTTAAAACTTAATGTAAAAATATGCTTGTTTTTCACTATATCAGCCTAACCTACTTGTGCACTTTTGAAAATGAGCAAGTAGAAAATCTAACTGGGCCAGAGCCAAATATATATTTATAATGAGTTTATTTTTAAAATTTGTCCATTAACATAACATTGTGGTAAGAAGATATGAATGTTTCAACCAGGTATAGTAACGAGAACTTCTTTGGAAAATTAGATGCTACACTATCATACAAGAAATGCAGTGCGAGTTCTAAGGAGGACCCTGAATTCTTAAGAAGGAGAGATGATATATTGGATCGAGCTTTAGGGTGAGCTGCTCAGGGACTGTGCAGGGTCATGCACAGTGTTTAGGTGATTTAAATGAAGGAGATTGTGCCAGCCGCTTGGCGCAGGTTGTTGGATATTTGAAGAATCTTTGTGGCTTAACATTGGTTGCTGATGTGTTCTTAGCACAATGTTATGCTAGGTATTGGGCTTCGGGTTACCACCTTCATTCATCAGAAGGTAACATTCTATTTTTATTTTGTCTTACCTCTTGATCTATTGCAGACACACAGAACTAGCCATCCACTGGAAAAAAAAAGTCAAGAATGTTATAGAAGACTCATTTTATGTTAGGTTCAAGGATGGATCACCATTGAGAATCAACCTAATACTTCTCAAAGAACAAGATAATGATTCTGTTTTATTGCCACCTTGGTGCACATATATGATATAAAGAATATCATCACAATCTACTTGATAATAAACCTTTTTATCATCTTTTGAAAAGAAATGGTAAAAGTATTTATACCTTTGCAAAGTTGATAATGATAATTTGGGTAGAATCCAATCTAATATACGAGATTCCAGCCAAATTATAATGGAGAGAAATTGTGTTCATTCATTTGTTACAAAAACATCAGGGATAGGACATCGTAATATCTTTCTAACTTAAATGCATGAGATGAAGATGTAAATTAAATGCAACTGCACACATTCGGTAGTACTTGGTTAGCAGCATAATTCTTCTTTGCTCATGTATATAACTATTCTCTATCAAGTGCAGAGCATTCAGATGATGATGTTGGGAAACAATAGCAATAATATTTGGCATATTAGCAGGAATTGCCCATCTAGTCATCCTACTATCCTACCTCAAAAGATCATGTAAGCTTATTACTGAAATCTTTCTTGAGTTCTTGCATCAATCTGATTCATACATGATATATTTTCTGTTTTCAGGCTAGAATGATATATTGTGACCTAACAAAGGCTAGAATGATATATTCATAAAATTTAATGAAACATTTAAAATAAAAGTCGTACCTTAAGATTTAAGCTTTCCGAAATGACTAAAATCGTCAAACTCGGATCAAAAGTTTAAAGGTTGTGTTCAAACAAGTCAGTTTTTTAAAAACAGAGTTAAGAATTTATAACAGTAGGTCAACGGAATAAAAACTTGATTTTAACCTAATAAACATCAAAATTTCATGAAACACTTAAAATAAAAATCGTAGCTTATGATTTTAACTTTCTGGAATGCATAAGATCCTCAAAATCTAATAAACCATTCAAAAGATATGATCAAATTTGTTCAGCCTGGTTTTTAATAGATAATTTTCAGGACATCGACGGAAATATATGATTCTAGTCTAGCAAACATTAAAATTAAAAAAAAAACATAAAATGAAAGCTATAGCTTAGGTTGTAGGCTTTCCGGAATGTACAAGATCGTCAAACTTGGATTAGTCATTCAAGTGTTATCGCCAAGTAAGCACTGTGCAAATGCGCAGTCCAGAAATTTTAGAACAGCAGTATTTATCTACATTTCTGGCCCAGCAAACATAAAAATTTTATGACCTAACCAAATTGTATAAAATCTTCAAAATCGGAATAACCATTTAAAAGTTACGAGAAAAATACCTCAGCATGTTTTTGACCAAATATATTTCAGAACAACAAATAAGACGCTTTGTAATTCAATTTTTAATTAGCGCCAACCTCAAAAAAAAATCCTGAACATAGCAAGTCAGCAAGGGTAAATAGATCTCAATCAAAACTATTACAAAAATAGGCCTAGTTCACTAGGGAGGAATTTATACTTGCTGAAATTGCACATGAACGGTGTAGACAATAGTCAAGTACCAATTTGTGGTGATAAAGAGCATAACTATTATAAATTCATGGGCATATAAATAAAAAATGTTCACCTGGCCAAAGAAAGAAATATTGAGCGCAAAGAGTCTGTAGAACTAGCAGGACCCACATTCTCAATAACACAGTTACATAATCTTTCAATTAAGATGTGTATTCTGGCAGCATGCGGAGCACTATATTCTGAAGCTCGTCTATCAGCTGTGTATTCTCCTTAGTATACAAAAAAAATTCATTGTAGTATGGAGTCAAAACTCTGAAAGCAAGCATCTTTTCAGCTTGTGGGGCTCTTGGCATGTTCATGAAGAGAGAGTTAATAAAGAACACAATCCTACGACGAGCCTTTAAATTTTTTGGAACAGTGTTCATTGAATCCCTTGAAGTCCTACCTGTATGAATAAATGGATGGAAAGTCCTACCTGTACGAATAAATAAACAAATCAAACAACCACCTTTCCATCTGCCAAAAGCTTGGTTTCTATAGGATAAGAAATTTTCTAAATAAGAAGTTGTTTTGATTGAACTTTAACGCATAAAACCCCAACCTGCATCAATTACATGTGACGCAGTACAGGCTTTAGATGCTTTCTTCATTGGATACTAAATATTCCAGCTCTATATCCAAAACTATCATTTCATTTATGCCACCTGCAAACTCAGCTGACATAATTTTTCCTAGGAATCGAACACTTCCATCTAGGATCCATGACAATTTTGAAAGTCTCAACCTATATATACAAAATAGTGTAAATGTACAAAAGACATTTACTAACTAGATATATCCATTGTTACAGTTAGATGATATTCATGAATCATGATGCAAGATTTAAGAACTTAACTCATGCAGATGCTAAATACAGCCCTCAATTCTCTTATGTATTTGATGATCATGGCCACTTATAGTGAGCATATACAAAGAATTTCCAATTTTATCTACATACTACTTAAAGCGAGCAGATACAAAAGAATTTCCATTTTTATTTACATACGTAAAGTCAATGTGGGTGCACAAAGAACATCTAGTGGAAGTATCCCAATGGTTATGATCAAACATATTATTAATGCTAAAAAGAATTTTATTTTTGAATTATTATGCGGTTTTGATAAAAACTGAAAATACTGCATGCAAGAAAAACCAGTATATTTGGAAATTGGTGTACTATGATATATACATCAATCCTAATTCTATAAAAAAAACTACATATATTGTTGTCTTAATATCAGCTTTCATCGCTTTGACAAAAGGTATGCACAATACATAGTTTTTTAGCTCATCGGTTTCACTGAAAAACCGTGTTCTTTTCTGTTCTCCTTGCCATTCTTCTTAGTTCTCACCATCCGATGTTTAACTGAGTGGGCAGGTTTAGAGCTTTGAAGCATACAAATAATTCCTTCAAAACAACCTTCTAGGCCTAGTTTGCTCAAGAGTTTCACGACATAAGCTTTATGAATTCTTTCATATAAGGCACAACTAATGTATGCAATCAAACTGCTTTGATTGAGCATCTAGTTTTGTAACATCCTTGATTTTTGACCATTCAAATTGACAATGATCCTTAACGTCGACATAAACAGATAAAAATTCGGATAGTTATTGGGATTAAAATAAGAAAAAGAATAGAAGAAGAAAACAAATACAGAATCTCGCAACGGAAGGACAAAATATAATAAATAAATAACATTTCATGAAGCTGTTAAAACATATATTTGATTTTATTTTACAACAATTATCAGAGTTAACTATTATACAACATACCAATAATTTTTTTGCAGCGGAATAGTAATAATAATACATCTGTTGAGCTCCATCTTCATCTTCATAATAGTATCTTCAAGGCAAGGTAATCTTCGCTAACTGCAACTTCGGCTGAACCGAGCGTATTGCATAAAAAGAAACACAACAAACACTCGGATCAGAACTAAATCATTCACATATTAGTCAAATTATAATACGAAATCACATGAGTATTATGGGTGTAGTAGTTTAAAGAAGTATTATGGAAAATTCGCAAATGATATTGAAAAAATGAAGCTATCGTAAGCTCGTCCCACATCACACAATGCAAGCGCACACCAAATGGGAGAGTTTTGTCTTATGATAACCAAAAATGCTTTCATACGTGAAAATCTTCTTTTAATACTATTATTAGTGCATAGTGTCGAAAACCATTTCGCAAATAAACATATAAATCTTAGCATGCATAGTGACTATGCTTACATACATAGTTTACAAACAAAATGAAAGGCTCGTATTGGTTGTTGGGACCCAATATGATGGTTCCTGACACGAAAGATCAATCCGTAACCAGGTGCAACCTCACGGTTCATGGTTTTCAACCAGGCTCGAACACCAAACACCAGGTAAATCACCGGTTAACATCCAGACACGGACACCGAACATACCTTTTTTCCACAAGTTTCAAAGTAGATCTACCACCGAAGCTTTCAAGTTTCAATAAAATGTATACAACCTAACCGCCAGTTTACCATCAATCCGGGGTGTGAGGTTCGTCGAAGTCACGATATACACAATGCTATCATCACTAGCTCATTTCATAACTTGAGTATGCCACATTGTCAATTTACAACATATCACTAATTTCCATCAATACATAACCTCTAAGCACGTGAAACTTAGAGACGGGAATAATTAATTGCCACAACCCCATATATATATATATTAATAAAAATTAGTGTTACGTAGTCAATTACAATGTCAGACGCACAATCATACAAGTCCATTCTAGGTCTGAATGGAACAACTCCGAATATCCTCAAATATATTTAGACCTCATGCCACTTATAACCTTGTTTCAGATGTACGGCCCGATTCAAGACATCAGCAATCAATTCAAATAATCCAAAGATTTCCGGTCTTCATTTGTCCTTTCCAAGTCTTCAAATAGCGTCGTATTATTACTTGGAATGGTTTTCGGACTTAAATCCAATCTCGGTCTTTCCAAGTAATAAGCATATTTTAAAACAAAATCAATGGACTATACCGATTTCAATTTGTTATCAATTCATTTTTGGATAAGGTTGAATTAATTTCATTAATTTCCGTCTTATCTCTTCTTCATAAATCCCTTGTTCAAAACTCCCTATTCATTCTTATCAATTTCATTCGTCTTTTCAAATCTGGAATTAAAGCCTTATACACAATTTTTTTTATAATAATTCTCAAATTTAATCATTTTCATGGAATGGTAAAACGTTTCATAAGTATTATAGATTAGCTATTTACCACATAGGTTCAACAACATTTAAGGGTTCAAATCTTTTGCTCAAATTATTTTAAATAATGAATGACGTTGTAAGATTCCAAAATTTGTCCTAAATTCAAGGGGTTTTGATTAAATTCCAAATTAGATTTTGAAAATAACCATCCCGTCCATCGGATCAGTTAGGGATAGCCAGGGAAAGCAGGAAACTTGTATTTTCCAGAACCAAGCCTTAGACACTATCCTCTCTGTCACCCTAGAACGTTCTAGTATATAAATGTGTATGTGTTATAGGAAGAAATGTCATAATATATATATATATATATATATATATTAAATGTTTTACTAAAAAAAATCTTTAAATAATAAATAACATAATTTACTTTATTTCAAATTATAGGTGTGTATATATATATATATATATTAAATGCTTTACTAAAATAATCTTTAAATAATAAATATAATATAATATAATTTATTTCAAAACTATAGTATATATATGTATAGTTAACTAATTTAAAACCATAATTGTTTCTTTCTTCCAAATTTTTAATAACTTAAAAGTTATATTCCAATTCCGATAAAGTTTATTACATTTCCAAATCTCGATTCCAAACACATTCAAATTCCGACCTTTCAAATTTAAAAGGATTTAATTTCATATTTAATCCAAAATCTCGAATACTTCCAAAATCATTGAATACTCTTATTTCAAACTAAATCTAAAGAGAATTAATAAATTTAGTTTTAAACGATTAAATTTGAGTAATGAAAGTCGTATTTAAATCATATTTCCAAATTCCCAATTTATTTCGGAATAATGGCCTTAACACATTCAATGAACGTTCAAGAGTCAATAATAGTCCAACAGTCAATTTCAAATCAAGGCATTCATCACAACGATTTCAGTCAAATGGTGATTATTTAAATCATTTCATTGGTTAATAAAGTTCGGGATTTCAATTAGAGATTAATTTAATTAAAATAATTATTTATCAATCTCAATTTGCACATTAACACACTTGCATGTCAAATTTTTAAGCAACCAATCAACAATCCATTTCAGCCAGACAACCAACTTACTCCATAATTTAATTTAACAAAGACGGGAATAATTTAGTATGTTGTGAGAGAGAAATCCACTAACCTTTAGGTCTTTAGTCAATCGAACGTCTAACCAAAGCCCAAAATTTACAGCCTCCACCCATAGCCAAATCAGTACTAGAACATCCGCAATTTTACCCCGATCGCAACGCAACAAATGGCTCTCAAATCCGACCTCGTATGCAATATTTATTAACGTTAAGTTACACAAGATATACAATAATATTACATACAAATAAAATATCCGTCTTACCACATCACCACCGCTTGCATGCAAAAACGAATTGTAGATATGGATTCTACTAGTTGCGATCTTCAATTTGGTATATAAAATGTTGATGTTTTGTGGAGATTTGATTTTTAGATTTTAAATTTGAGTTTAAGGTAAGGGTTTGAAAAATATATTTTTCTGCCATTAGAGAAAGAAATGAGCAGATGGAAAATATACGTTCAATGAAAATTGGCTGATGAGGTGGAACTGAATTTTATTGGCATATGTATAGAGGGTCCAATAGGAGAAATAAACAATTATTCCAGTGTATTGATTCCTATTAATTACAATTCTGATTGATTATCCAAATTCAATTTTAATTCCAATTATAAATTAATTAATTCCATTTCATTCAATTATTTAAATACTAATTTTAATACTTACCAAAACAAACCAAATTTTAATTCCACTTATAAACAATAAGGTTACTATTGTTCAAGTAAGTTGAATTTTGTTATTTACAAATTCAAATTTTTATTTCAATTATTAATTACACCAATAAATTTTCACAATCAATTACAAGAATTAAATTATGAATTTATTAACCCAATTTAACATAAAAAAATTAATATCAATCTCAACTCTCAATAGTTGCCATATAAATCAATTTATAATTTATATTTTCAATTCACATAAATAATGACACTTATTACCAGTCGACCTTCATTACACAAACAACGAATGTATATTATTACCATATAAATTTACTTAAAATTTCCAACATATATGAAATTCCAAAATTTGTAAATTTATAAATTTTAGAATTAATTTGTTCGTTTTATTGTATTAATTCGGCATTCATTACAATTCTGTTACTTCCATTTGTTTGCTACATTACATTAAATGTCAACAACAATTTAGCCATCGTAAAAGAAAGTATAAAATTCGTTGATTTGAGAATATGAATGCTCCGCTTTTAAATCTATTTTTCTGTCATTGAAATTTGTAATAAAAATGTGCATGACCATTCGAGCATGTACAACAATTAATGATGTCAAAATATTACAAAACTATCTACATATGAAAACATAAGTAAATAGACATGTCCTTAAATTTTGTTATTTTAATCATCCCGATAATTAAAGATCATATTTAATTGGATATTTCCATTTCCAAATAATCATCTTTATCCAATATTGATTATTTACCACTTCAGTTTTTGTATTTCAATTATAAATTACATAAAGCAAAATATTTCGATGTTAAGTTTCAACTTCCATTATTTATCAATATAAACAAAATAAAAATTTTAACATTTAAAATAACTTTGTTCAAAAATACACTAAATTTAATATTCTAAATTATCGCAAAATCTCAGGATGTTACACTCTCCCCCACTTAAAACTTTTCGTCTTTGAAAAGGAACGTAGAATGAAGTGGCAAGATAAAATTAAAATAATATAAAATTCTACTAAACTTAGAAACAATTAACTTATACAAAACTCACATTTTCACAAAATTTTCTAAGTTATAATTTCACTTATTAATTACCCAAGTCATGAGTTATTGCCATTTTATTTAAACGACAAAAATTTCCAATTCATATTTAGTTGACTTACGCTGAATTATGTTTCATATTTAGTTCAATATCCTTCAACACTTCTATCGACCAAAAACTTAATTATCGTCCATTTTATTTATAATTTAATTTTAAATCGCGAATTTTCCTAGCGCTGTTTTTCTGAAATTTTGATTTACATATATCTTTAAATTTACAAGTTCAAAAAAAAATTCTCTCTTTCATTGGGAAACTATAATCCAATAGAACCGGAAGATTCTTGTTTCAAAGAATTCCGACTTATTTTAGACTCTATACATTCATTTAAACTTTAATTCGGAAAATTTCAAACTGTCGCTACGCAACGAGCTCATTTTTAATTAGTTTAATTAATTCGTTCAACCATCATTAAGTTTATAATTATAAACCTTTTCACTTATATCTTCGCAAAACCAATCATTAATATCAATACATCTAGTGTATTACTAAATAATTTTCTTAATTGATATTTCATTGATTCGGTTAATCCATGTTACTTAGTTAAATTGAATTTCACAACGTAACTAAGTATATATTGTTTATTACGTAACTTAAATTTTATTTATAACCAATCAAATTTTTCTACTTTGATTTTTCATTCTTATACTTATGCGTTAATTAATTGCTTATTCTTATAACATTCAACTTCTTAGTTAATTGGTAAGTTATTCATGTTATAGAACCGAATTAATTATTACATAAGTTCAATGGTTACCGTTCGTTTCAATTTATTATCCAATTCTTATGATTTTTATTTTTTAACTCTCTTAATATTCAGAATTTTCAATTCGTTACTTATTCAAGATTTAAATAATTAAATTCTGGGCTCTTTTTTTCATATAATATATCGTTTACATAAAACCATACTACAAAAGATTTAAATGAAGTTCAATTTCATAAAACAAAGTATAGAAAATATTAAATGTCTCCCTACTTAGATTCTTGAAAATAAACATCGATGATGCGTGCACTCATCACCGAAATCATTTCCAAGACAAGAGGGTATACACTTATTTCTAAAACTCATATGAAACAATTTCTCTGTATGAAACAACATTTTTTTTTTCTAAAAAAATATATAAATATATTATTTCAAAACCATTTACAAATCAACATTACAAAACCACCCAAAATCAAATTCTGAAATTCATATTTTACTTCTTATTTTATTATCAATAAATTTCAATATTTGATTTTCTTAAATCAGTCAACAACCAATGGTTTTAATTATTAATTAATCGAGTAATAAATGATGAAAAATTAATATTATCATCAACAAAATCAAAATTAACATATTTCAAATTATTCTATATATAAATGAAATAAAATTCAAAACAATATTATGTTAACGAATCTTATTCACGTGTTTAAAAATCCCTATCAATGCCTTGGTGTCCCAAGTACCGACCAGAATTCATAAATACTCAACAAAACAAATTAACACAATTCAAATTCATTTTATATCAAAATTACATGTACGCTCTCTTATATACACTCAAACTCATTCTAGGGTATTACTACCCCATTCTAATGAGTTAATCCCAAATAGAGCCAAGGTTTTCGCTAAACCAAAGCTCTAATACCAAATGTAATATCCGAGATTTTTGACCGTTCAAATCGACAATGATCCTTAACGTCGACATAAACAGATCAAAAATACGGATAGTTATTGGGATTAAAATAAGAAAAAGAATAGAAGAAGAAAACAAATACAGAATCTCGCAGCAGAAGGACAAAATACAATAAATTAATAACATTTCATGAAGCTGTTAAAACATATATTTGATTTTATTTTACAACAATTATCAAAGTTAACTATTATATAACATACCAATAATTTTTTTGCAGCGGAATAGTAATAATAATAATACATTTGTTGAGCTCCATCTTCATCTTTATAATAGTATCTTCAAGGCAAGGTAATCTTCACTAACTGCAACTTCGGCTGAACCGAGCGTATTACATAAAAAGAAACACAACAAACACTCGGATCAGAACTAAATCATTAACATATTAGTCAAATTATAATACGAAATAACATGAGTGTTATGGGTGCAGTAGTCTAAAGAAGTATTATGGAAAATTCGCAAATGATTTTGGGAAAATGATGCTATCGTAAGCTCGTCACACATCACACAATGCAAACGCACACCAAATGGGAGAGTTTTGTCTTATGATAACCAAACATGCTTTCATACGTGAATAATCTTCTTTTAATACTATTATTAGTGCATAGTGTTGAAAACCATTTCGCAAATAAATATACAAATCTTAGCAAGCATAGTGATGATGCTTACATACATAGTTTACAAACAAAACGAAAGGCTCGAATTGGTTGTTGGGATCCAATATGATGGTTCCTGACACGAAAGATCAATCCGGAACTAGGTGCAACCTCACGGTTCATGGTTTTCATCCAGGCCCGGACACCAAACACCAAGTAAATCACCGGTTAACATCCAGACACGGACACCAAACATACCTTTTTTCCGCAAGTTTCAAAGTAGATCTACCGCCGAAGCTTTCAAGTTTCAATAAAATGTATACAACCTAACCGCCAGTTTACCATCAATCCGGGGTGTGAGGTTCGTCGAAGTCACGATATACACAATGCTATCATCACTAGCTCATTCCATAACTTGAGTATGCCATATTGTCAATTTACAACACATCACTGATTTCCATCAATACATAACCTCTAAGCACGTAAAACTTAGAGACGGGAATAATTAATTGCCACAACCCGATATATATATATAATAATAATTATTATTGTTACGTAGTCAATTACAATGTCAGATGCACAATCCATACAAGTCCATTCTAAGTCTGAATGGAACAACTCCGAATATCCTTAAATATATTTAGACCTCATACCACTTATAACCTTGTTTCAGGTGTACGGCCCGATTCAAGACATCAGCAATCAATTCGAATAATCCAAAGATTTCCGGTCTTTATTTCTCCTTTCCAAGTCTTCAAATAGCGTCGTATTATTACTTGGAATGGTTTTCGGACTTAAATCCAATCTCAGTCTTTCCAAGTAATAAGCATATTTTAAAACAAAATCTATGGACTATACCGATTTCAATTTGTTATCAATTCATTTTTGGATAAGGTTGAATTAATTTCCTTAATTTCCGTCTTATCTCTTCTTCATAAATCCCTTGTTCAAAACTCTCTATTCGTTCTTATCAATTTCATTCGTCTTTTCAAATTTGGAATTAAAGCCTTATACACAATTTTTTTAATAATAATTCTCTAATTTAATCATTTTCATGGAATGGTAAAACGTTTCATAAGTATTATAGATTAGCTATTTACCACATAGGTTCAACAACATTTAAGGGTTCAAATCTTTTGCTCAAATTATTTTAAATAATGAATGACGTTGTAAGATTCCAAAATTTGTTCTAAATTCAAGGGGTTTTGATTAACTTCCAAATTAGATTTTGAAAATAACCATCCCGTCCGTCGGATCAGTTAGGGATAGCCAGGAAGAGCAGGAAACTTGTATTTTCCAGACCCAAGCCTTAGACACTATCCTCTCTGTCTCCCTAGAACGTTCTGGTATATAAATGCGTATGTGTTATAGGAAGAAATGTCATAATATATATACATATTAAATGTTTTACTAAAAAAATCTTTAAATAATAAATAACATAATTTACTTTATTTCAAATTATAGGTGTATATATATATATTAAATGCTTTACTAAAATAATCTTTAAATAATAAATATAATATAATATAATATAATTTATTTCAAAACTATAGTATATATATGTATAGTTAACTAATTTAAAACCATAATTGTTTCTTTCTTCCAAATTTTTAATAACTTAAAAGTTATATTCCAATTCCGATAAAGTTTATTACATTTCCAAATCTCGATTCCAAACACATTCAAATTCTGACCTTTCAAATTTAAAAGAATTTAATTTCTTATTTAATCCAAAATCTCGAATACTTCGAAAATCATCGAATACTCTTATTTTAAATTAAATCTAAAGAGAATTAATAAATTTAGTTTTAAACGATTAAATTTGAGTAATGAAAGTCGTATTTAAATCATATTTCCAAATTCCCGATTTATTTTGGAATAATGGCCTTAACACATTCAATGAACGTTCAAGAATCAATAACTGTCCAATAGTCAATTTCAAATCAAGGCATTCATCACAACAACTTCATTCAAATGGTAATTATTTAAATCATTTCATTGGTTAATAAAGTTCGGGATTTCAATTAGAGATTAATTTAATTAAAATAATTATTTATCAATCTCAATTTGCACATTAATACACTTGCATGTCAAATTTTTAAGCAACCAATCAACAATCCGGTTCAACCATACAACTAACTTACTCCATAATTTAATTTAACAAAGACGGGAATAATTTAGTATGTTGTGAGCGAGAAATCCACTCACCTTTGGGTCCTTAGTCAATCAAACGTCTAACCAAAGCCCAAAATTTACAGCCTCCACCCATAGCCAAATCAGTAGTAGAACATCTGTGATTTTACCACGATCGCAACGCAACAAATGGCGCTCCAATCCGACCTCGTATGCAATAGGTATTAACATTAGAAGTTACACAACATATATAATAATATTATAAACAAATAAAATATCCGTCTTACCACGTCACCACCGCTTGCATGCAAAAATGAATTGTAGATATGGATTCTACTAGTCGCGATCTTCAATTTGGTATATAATATGTTAAAGTTTTGTGGAGATTTGATTTTTAGATTTTAAATTTGAGTTTAAGGTAAGGGTTTGAAAAATATATTTTTCTACCATTAGAGAAAGAAATGAGCAGATGGAAAATAAACGTTTAATGAAAATTGGATGATGAGGTGGAACTGAATTTTATTGGCATATGTATAGAGGGTCCAATAGGAGAAATAAACAATTATCCCATTGCATTGATTCCTATTAATTACAGTTTTGATTGATTATCCAAATTCAATTTTAATTCCAATTATAAATTAATTAATTCCATTTCATTCAAATATTTAAAAATTAATTTTAATACTAACCAAAACAAACCAAATTTTAATTCCACTTATAATCAATAAGGTTACTATTGTTCAAGTAAGTCGAATTTCATTATTTACAATTTCAAAATTTTATTTCAATTATTAATTACACCAATAAATTTTCACAATCAGTTACAAGAATTAAATTATGAATTTATTAACCCAATTTAACATAAAAAATTTAATATCAATCTCAACTCTCAATAGTTACCATATAAATCAATTTATAATTTATATTTTCAATTCACATAAATAATGAGACTTATTACCAGTCGACCTTCATTACACAAACAACGAATATATATATTATTACCATATAAATTAACTTAAAATTTCCAACATATATGAAATTCCAAAATTTATAAATTTTAGAATTAATTTGTTTGTTTTATTGTATTAATACAACATTCATTACAATTCTGTTACTTCCATTTGTTTGCTACATTATATTAAATGTCAACAACAATTTAACCATCGTAAAAGAAAGTATAAAATTCGTTGATTTGAGAATATGAATGCTCCACTTTTAAATCTATTTTTTCTGTCATTGAAATTTGTAATGAAAATATGCATGACCATTCGAGCATGTACAACAATTAATGATGTCAAAATATTACAAAACTATCTATATATGAAAACGTAAGTAAATAGACATGTCCTTAAATTTTGTTATTTTAATCATACCGATAATTAAAGATCATATTTAATTGGATATTTCCATTTCCAAATAATCATCTTTATCCAATATTGATTATTTACCACTTCAATTTTTGTATTTCAATTATAAATTACATAAAGCAAAATATTTCAATATTAAGTTTCAGCTTTCATTATTTATCAATATAAACAAAATAAAAATTTGAACATTTAAAATAAATTTGTACAAAAATACACTAAATTTAATATTCTAAATTATCGCAAAATCTCAGGATGTTACAAGTTTGTCCACCAGTAACACTTAATTGAAAACTATATGGATTAAAAGCAACAGTTCTCCAATGAGTTATGAAAACCATTTGCATGAATTTAAGTAAGCTTACCTACCTCAAATTCCACCAATTTCAGAGTAAGTAAAACCACAGAGGTTGTTGGTAGAAATGCAAACGTGTCAGCATCATGGTTCCTACATCAAGGATTAATAGGAAAATAACAGAGGAAAAAACCCAGGTGGAACTTGAAATGAGGAAAACAGTCGAGCAACAGACAAACATGTTGTGTTACTAGTAATTATACCTAGAGGTCCAGGAAGTGGACACTAATATGTAGACAACACTACTTCTAGAAATTCTAAAGTCACTTCGAAGATTAATATGAATCATATGCAACAACCATCATTTTCTAAGGGTAGAAGTAATATTTTAAAAAAAAATGCATGTAGGCATTCTATCAGTCCTGCTGATAGTGACCCTAAAGTATGTAGAATTTCTTCCAGGTTAATGTTGAAAATTGAAACTGTTGGGCATGTTAACTGCCTTGCTTTTAATTTTTGGGTCCTTATGTTTTAGTGTGTAAATCACTTGTTGAACTCAGGCTCTTGATGATGTTCGTGATGATGTATTATTCCATTTTTTATTATTATTATGATATCTTTATCAATTTTCATGTGTTATATATATGTGTGTGTGTGTGTGCGCGCGCGCGCACGCACGCACATGCGTGTTCATGTGTGCGTGTGTGTCTATTTGTATAAAAAAAGTTATTAGAAAATCTATATCTAGATATATAGCATATGATTAATGTGTAACTTATTCTATTGAAATAGAAACAAATTAATTTGAATAACAAAAGTTAACTACATATATATAGAACATGTACACACATATGATAAATTTAATTATATAATGAAAGAAGTGCATTGACTAATATAGATAAAATGTACAGCTATCATTTGGTCAAAACTAATCCTAAGCAATCGTGAACCATACGAATGAAGGCAATAACACACTATGTTTGATTATAGCTGTCGAATGGTTGCAAAGTTATCGCAGATAAATTGATTAACTAATATAAATAGCATAGATTGCATGGTTTCCACTACGTTAACAAAATAGGCTTCTCTAACAAATATGTCAGGTTGAACATGATGATTTGCTCCAACAAATCGATTAACGTAGTATGATTTGCTCAAATACTATTAATGGACCAAAAAAGTAATAAAAATCACACCATTAACAGTAAGAGTAAATATACTATACTTGTCCGAATTTAAAAATCCTACCATGTAAGTATAGAAGATGCATTCAAAAATCTTTTTTCCCCTTCATATTTAGCTAAATTGGATTCCTTGATGCTAAGATATTGCCAAGTTGCATGTAAGTCAAGATATCATAAAGCATAAGAAGTGAGATTATAATGCAAAATTAGTGTGAAATAGCACAAAATTGAACTGCAACTATTATAATAATTTTTTCCCAACTGCCAAAATTTTCCTATCCAATAACATCACAAAAATAAGCATGTCAACAGTAAATCAAATAATAACATGGTAAATGTTATGGCATATCCAAAGCTTTATCTGTATTTTGCCAAACTCCAACAATACAAATGTATTAGATAACCTTAGGAAAGTAGTAATTATTTCAACTAAGTTTGAAATATCATACTTCACAAATGAGCGAGTAGGGAAACCCAACAACAGAAACAGTTGATGAATTGTAGAATACAAACAAAACAGATAATGGAAAATCAGTGTTGCCATAAAAATTATTCTGGTAGTGAATAACACCTGAATCCAAAATCCAAGTATGAGACTTTTTCCACCTCTATAGGGAAAGATGCTGAGTAAAAGTTTTTCAATAGATTAAAAACTAACGATACTATCATCAAAAATCATAAACTGACAGCAAAATTGCATTCAAACATAATCATCATAATATCCACTAATGAAAAATCTCTGTGATCAGAATACCATAACGTTTAAGTATAAAAAGGGTTGTCAATGTTTATATTATATTATGATGATGAGGTAAAAATTTAGTTGATGGTTGAGAAAAGAACGACCGAGATAGTCACCTCTCAATAACTTTTTTCTAGTTTGGTAATTAAATTTCAAGGTTTTGGAGATGAAGTTACATAAAAGTTGGTTTTGTTAAGATATAAAATTAGTGAAAGAAGTTAGAATAAAGGTAAGGAATAATTTTAGCCAAAGGAATTTTCTTTTAAAAAAATTATTTATAAGAGAAGAAGCAATAATCAGTTATAACAAAATTACTTAATAATAAACTTTTTTCACTCCTTTAATTCAAACCCTTTCTCTTCAACAATTTTTTATGTTGCTTCCTGATTCCATCCCAAAGATATGGTTTGCTTTATTAATGGTTGGATCGATTATCAAGATTTGTACCCTAAAAAGTAACCATATATGATAGAATAAGACGAACCATGTAATCCACTATTTCATGTGTTTGAAAATTCAGGGAAGAAATAATGTTACGAAAACGAAAATCAAAACCTTATATATTACAGTATTTTGCACATGCGCCCACAGTAAATTTTTACGAATTGGAAACTCGTAACCACTAAAATATGACACTTTAGTTTTATGTTGAGGGTTAAAGAAAAATTTATTACAAATTCTTTCAAACATATGACACTATATTTTGATATTGAGAGTTAAAGAAAATTTTCTTATGGATCTTTTTCGTCATCTTCATTATTAGCTAGTATCTAACCATCTTTTATGGGATAATATCAACTAATCACAAAAATCACTTGCTGTTACGTGGATGATAATATATTTCAAAAATAATAATTTGTGCTTAGTTAATAATTTGCAGTTGTTTTCACAAAAATAAGGCAATAATTATATTTTAATCCCAAATTTTATTTTGTATGTATTTTTTTTAAAAAAAGGAAGATTTTTTTTATCAAACTTTTGGTTGGGTTCCTCTTTAGTGGATTCATCAGGAAGCAGCATACCTCAAGCTATTCTTTCCACCTCTTGATTCCACGACACCAGGCCAGTTATGCCATGAGCCACTATCTTTGGGCTGGTAGACATAGATCTTTTGTTGCTAGATTTCAAAACTCAACTTATCTTTGCTTCATCTCTCATTTGAGAAAAAAGTACATGACTACCAAATGCAAGACCTTATGTGATTTCACCAATCTTAACATCAATAAAAGTGGAAAATTTGCTTAATGTTACAACCTGCTATGTTTATTGGCAATCATAAAACTGGAGGATTTGAACATGTGACGCTGAAGGTTATAACTTGCTCTGTTCCATGCAAGATGTTTACATCTCATAATCATTTAAGGCTGCAATATACACCACATTTATCGTGAATGATAAACAAATATATTCAAAACTTGGGTCAAAATTTTATCAGTTGTTGTAAGAAGGAACTCTATGCAAATATGAATTTAGTAGACTTAAAAAGCACTAAATCATAACATATAAATAGCCTCCTATAAAAAAAAGCTTTGAAATAGTACTCAAAACCTTAGTCGGGAGATAATTTCATTTTTTAGCTGCAAAAGGTGTATGTCGGTAATATTTGTGCTTGGAATGAAAATGAGGCTTCACTGTCTCTTTTTTTCAAATAAGAAAAAAAGAACTGATATTGAACAACAATATAACCTACTTGTTTTTCCTAAAAAAAAAAGAAGCGGTGTATGATGTTTTGATTCATTGATATGAATAGTGAAACTTACATAAGAAATGCAACAGTGGTCTTAAAAGGAAAAATTAACACCTTCTTTTAAGTTGGGTTAAAAAGAAAATTTTCAATTTAAGTAATATTGCGCTAAAGAGACTGTTTATTTTTGTCGATGGTTCGAAGATGGATGAAAAAATAACATGACTATTACGTACTCACTTTGTTTATTCAAAGAAGGCATTAAAAACACTTATTTAATAGGTATAATTACAGTATCAAGCAAAGAATGTGAATTTGTAGCTCCACCTATTAATATACGTTAATTACTTAAAAATCATTCACAATTCACTAATGAATAAAATAACAGGGTCCAAAGATTTACATACCTAATCCAAGAGAGGTTCACGCACCACTCTGATACTGAAACAGCCAGAGAGGAACCATGTGAAAAGGTACACACTGCAACACTAAGTTGATGTGTAGTTTGAATTCTCTTTGCAATCCAAAACGACCAGTGACATCAAAATTAGATTATTTGAATTCAGTACAAACATATCCAAAAAAATTACGGTAATAGAAGAGGTTAAAGATTTACAAGAACATCATCAGTCAAAATTCACTTGCATAATTGACATCTTGTGGCAAATATGTATTGATGATACTTTAAGGGAAAAATATGGTTGTTATTATTGATGATACCTAACATTTAACTTTAACATCAAATAAAGTTAAATTTTTACCATCACAACACATAGTAATGTAAGATGAAATTATAACGATATAAAAAAAGAACTGAAGCATATCCAGTAAATAAAAATTACCAGTAGAAACTCCAATGCTTCCACATGGGATTGTATCTGAATGAAAATTAGCAGCCAAACATAACATCATTCCAAAAAAAATCATTGCCTGAACAAAAATTAATAATTGTGTAAACATTGAATTGTATGAAATTCAAAATTCAAATTAAAGAAAAAAAGAAAATTCTAGAAATAATTGCAGATCAAATATTTTAAGCATGAAGTGACCATAACGTGTTAAACAACTCAGCACAAAAGGCCTCTAATTCAAATCGAAATGAAGGATAAACTTGAAACTAAAATGGCATCGCCGTTATTTCTTCATCACCAATCAGTTTTTTAGTATTAGTTTAGATTTTGGAGGTGGAACAAATCGAACATAGAAATAACAATACAACAAAAAAATTTGTAGAGAATTTACCGTCATTGATGTATAAATCAAGGCAGGAGAACAACGAACCCTATGGCGTTCATCATTGGACCGAGACTGGAAATGACTCTTCTCCTTTAGGAATTAATGGTTGAATGCTCAGTGACGGAGACATGAAAACAGTTAGGCTACTGTGATTTTCTGAAGTGAAGATGAAGCTGATTCCCATAAAAAAGGGGAAAAAGGAAATTAGAAAGGTCATTGTGCAAAACAAAGTCGAGGCAGGAGACTAATCCATTTGAAAAATCACAGGAAGTTCTGCCAACATTTCCAAGAACAAATGCAAGAATGAAGAACCAGAATGCTGAAAACCTAAAAGCCATGGTAGACTACAATGTCAAAAAAAATTATTTGCTATCGCAGTAAGATAAATGATGCACTTTATTGACCATCGTTTGTGAGGAAAAAAGGGAAGCACTGCATCAAGACTCTAATAATGATATCTATTACATATCTAAGTTGTATACGAAAATAGTGTAAAATTACAGACATCATCAAATTATCTAAATTCTGTGACTTCATGATATATATAAACTACAAGACTTCAATAGATTATAAACATCCAAACTTGATTTAATGTCATGTCCTAGAATTACGAATATAATAAAAGAGATGTATTGCCTGCAGTGGTGGATCATCACAAAAATATTTACAAAGTTAACTGTTTGTGCTCATTTTGAATCAAAATATAATAAAAGAGATGTATTGTCAGTTACAAATTGTGAATGCCGCCGCATCTAACTTCTAAATCTAATCAACCAAATTTACATGGTCGACGTTGACCGGACCAGAATCCATCCATATTTGCGTATTTGTAAAAAAGACGTATCGAAATTGGTGTTACCGAAATTCTTAGTATTGCATATTTATTTGTGTATTTGTAAAAAAGAAGTACCGGAATTGGCAAACCGAAATTAAGCCGGAACTTCTGGAATTTCCGAAACGGGACCGAAAATTTAAATTTTCTACATGACCGAAATGGAAACAAAAACCAAGATTTCAAACCTTGATACATGAACTCATCATATCAATTTAACATAATCATGTATAAAATGTTTAGCCTTCTGCATATTTACTTGTTAAAATTAAAAAAACAAAATTACATTAGTCTCTTTCCTTAAAAAAGCAGAACTCAAGGAAGTAAACACAACCTCCTATCCTTCAGCATACTTACCCAACATGCATGTTGTAGGATGCCACAGAGGTAGCTGTGAAGCAAGAAGTGGCCATAAGAATAATATTTCAGAGAGATAAACCGATGATTAAAACAGAATAAGAATTGATTCTTTTCTCCACAGCTCTTTATATACTAGAGTTATTGAAGAGTGAGGTCTCTGCACATCACTACTTAAATATAAAAATACCGTTCTTTCTCCTCTGTAGTATCAGGATAGGAGGAGACTGACATAAATGAGGTATAGTTTTATCTTAGTAATATGTGTGGCTGATAGCAGCTTGTATCTAATATGTTTATATGTGTCTATGCAATTATGCTGTCGGTTTATCTTCTTTGCTTGAATTGGACATTTGGTCAAGAAATAGAAAATAAAAAAGGAAACTAGAATACCAAATCTTACTTCATTTTTCTATGATTAGAGGCAAGCGGGATATGCATAGCTCATTATCATCTTAGACTTGTGCTGAAATAGCACTACAAGAAAAACTGAGATTAGCAGCAGTAGAAACCGCTGCTAATCCGTCGCTAAACAGTAATTAGCGACGAATTTCTTACATAATGGCTCTTTCGGCAAAACCCTTGACGGTATCTGTGTCAGATTTTGCGACGGAATTTGGCATGAGTTTTCCGACAATTTACCGTCATTTAACTAACTTTATAACAAAAATAAATATTATTTATTAATTTACTTTTATTTTAATTTTAATTTATATACCGACGATTTACCGACGGATTATTAATTTAGAACAAAATATTATTTGCAAAAACCGTCGGTAAACCCTTACTAATTTCCAAAGGATTAGCGACGGAAAATAAATTGGAGTAAACTTAACCTCACTTTTTTTGTTGGTAATCTGCCGCTATTCCCTTTCTGATCCTCATATATATATATATATATATATATATATATATATATATATATATATATATATAGACACCACATACCTAATTATTAACTCAATTTATACCAAACCATATATAAGCTGTAAAATACGATAAATAGTATACTGCTATATAAGTTCAACATCCAATTGACATTACAAAACGCAATTCGAATACAATGTCATTATCACATATCACATCCCAGTACAAAAACAATTGTTCACTCAGAAGGTAACTACAGTATTTTGATACATCATACCACTCAGCTGCATACAAGAACCATTCGATTTTGAACATCAAAATGAGATTTGCATCGACGGATCTCCAATATGGTCGTAACAGGCTGATCATTTAAGGTCAAGATATTGGTTAATCAATAGTTTCTACAACTTCATAACCTGGAAAAAAAGTTTGCATTAAAGTTGAAATCAAATAGTATATATAACCTCTCAATAATTACATACTTTTGCATCAAAATCAATTGTGAACACTCTTAGTCAATCTTAAACTAGTTGAATTTAACTCTCTGACTACCTTTCTAGGATACCTGGTCATTATCATATTTATTTATTAGTGACTATTTTTGTCCACAATTTATTCGATTTATTTCAGAAAACAAATTTTCAGCCAACCAAATTTGCTGCTTTTAGGGTGATTTAAAAAATATAAAGCATCTAATGTTTCAAAGCTGAATCTAAACTCATACCTTATGTTGGCTGATTCTTCAAAATGCACTTTTTACAGCCCATCTGTGAATTTTCATAATCCTTGCAGTTAAGAAAAAAAATAAGAAAAACAAAACTGTGACGATAAAGTAGAAGGATAATATTAACTTGGTCTTATGAGCACCTGAAACTTGAACATGTAATGATCTACATTCAGGTATACACACAAACACATCCTAGCATATAATCAAGTAGAGTTGATTATATGAACAATTTTTTTGCTATTTCAGTAAAAGAATGTAAAACTATAGTCCAACGTTGTTTCAATAAAAAATGGAAAGTTCCAAGTTTGGATTATGTCCGTGCAACTGACTTACTTTCTGGTCTGTATTTGTTATGTTTTACATTTAGATTGTTTAATAATTAAGGTACAGAATGCTATCTTAATATATCTTCCCTATTACTAATTTGAGCACTTGAGTTTCTTGTTGGAGTTTTTGCTCGGTTTCATTTGCACCGTATGTTGCCTTGCGTTTGCACTGCTGTTGATTCACTCTTGTGTGTGTGTTGACCTGTGTCAACTTAACTTCACTTAAGTTTGTGCGTTTTGGGCTGGTTATTGCACAAGTAGGGGTGTAGCAGGAAAGGAATTTGGCTGATGTTGGTGTAGTAAGATAGTGGATATAATGGTTTATTTTCCCTCATATTAACCGCTTATCCTCTCCGTTTGATATATTGATTCATTTTTCCTCTCGTAAGCTGCTTATTCTTTCCATTTGCAGTATTTTAGATGATGCAATTATCAGAATCTCTTTAAGATTGATTTGTAAGTGTTACCCAGCATCTTTCATGGGAAAGGTACCATCATTTGCATCATATTTTCATGCTATTCTTTTGCAGTTAATTGATGTTAAAACAGTTTTATTCATTTAAAAATTACTTACTCGCAATTAACTTTTCGTATATCTGACCTGATAAATATAAAGCAAGAACTTGCTTCAATGGACCATGCTCCTTTGTTTTCGGATAATATGTTTGCAGTGCAAGCTTGTCAGTCACCATAATATTATTTTAAAAACGTACAACTTCCTTATTAACAGTAAAATTTTCATTGATTGTAGTCCTAAACCGCCTGCACTTTGGTTGTTATGGAAAATTTCATAGATAATTTTGATCAGATTAAGAATCTATGAGATAAAGCAATAGAATCAGAATTACATAATCATTACTCTTTGGTGTAGTGAACTTACATTATGTGATGTTTCTTATTACAATATTTGCACATAGATTTCTACCTCTACTGACATGGAAAGGGATGAAACATTTGATTCATCGGCTCTGGGTTATGCTGATGAGGTAGTGGAGGAACACATTTTTGATGAAGAAGTTATCGTCATTACCATAACAAAAAATACATGCAGTTTGTGCTCTCTTTGAATGCGATTCACAATTCAGTTAATGCTCTCTTATCATGATTAAGAAACATTTACTTCCAAGGTGATTCCCAATTCCAATTAATATTTTGCAAATATCAATTTAGTGGTTCAGTTATAAATGTTTTCAGTGTCCATCCAAAAGTGTTCTTATGTCTACTCTGTTATGCTTATGACATCATCTTCTAATTTATTTATTGTGTATATATATTGATATATAGGTATTTTGTTTTACAATTTATGAATTGTTATGATGCAGGTGGGCATAACTGAACAGAAAAACAGAACTAAGACAATATATCCTCAATTCCTCATAATACCATAATGTAGCAAAAATTATGCCTTAGTGTTGCAGCTATAATTGTTATACTAGTAATTACTTATAGTGTTAGTTATCTTTGTATGTGTTAGTTCCGTGTAATTCCCGTGACAGCAACAATCAGGTTTATTAGTGATTAACTTCCACTTTCTTTCTCTAACTAATTTTTAGATAAATTTTGATTTTTTTTTCAATTATTCCAATCAAGTTCCTGGTTGCCAACTGTCAAGTTACTGTGGGAAAGATTACAATGCACAGATGTGCTGCATCATCACTATATTTTAACGAAAGAGTTCCTCTGCCAAGATACTGCTATTGAACACAATGAATGCAACTCATACATTGAGTTAGCAAGATATGCAGCTGTAGCACTGCCTGTGTGGTTGGATTGGATGCTTGTCATATTAAATATGTAGTTTACATGATATTTGTCATACATAATACAAATTATACTTATCATACGTAATATAATTATACTTGTCATATTAAATCTGCAGTATATTTGGGTTGATGCACTGTTTTATGAATTATTTAATATATTTTTGTTTATAAGTATACTTTAATTTATGAATTATTTAGTGTATTCAACTTCTATCTAGCATTAGCCGAAATAAGAACCCTTGTTTCCATTCACTTAATATTTGTAGAACAAGCAATGCAACAATTGGTTTTTCAAGTTATAGTGTTTCAGAAATTAACTTTCATGTTCGCATGGATTTCACGTAATCAGCAATTGTCAGTTGCGCAAAGTTTCGAGCCACTGCAAATGAAAATGAAATTGCCGGAGTCTCACCCCAAGATATGCAAGATATCTGTAACATATGAGTGTAATGTCTAGTATAATTTATTGTTAAGCATAATTTGTTGTTAGAACCATTTCGACCAGAGCAATGAAATGATTATCCTGTTTAAATGTCTATTATACTATAGGAGAAGACCATAGTGAAGACCCAATGAAGACAAGGGAGACCGATAACAGGGAATATTCAGTCTGTTTACATGAAGATGAAGATGAGAAAAACTAAAGAGCTGGAAAAATATTTCAAGATCTCCAATCAAGATTCAGTGCACACCATAGTTTGTTTTTGGAATTGTAGAATATTTCTTCTTGAACACGGGAATAACCACCATGCTTTGATCACTTGGTTCGTCTATCAGAGGTAGATAAGGAAAACAAAGAACGTTTTATGAACACCATCTCGGCTTTTCCTCGGACTTCCTAGTGATGATGAGCAAGGTGAAGCAATGATCGAACGTAGTTGACCCAGAATTCAGAGGAATATGAATGATTTGAAGTTTAATGGTTATTCATATTTTACTCAATTATTGTTGTTGAAAAAAGAAAATGGTTAGATGGGGCATAGTCAAAATTATTATTGGATATTGTTTTCTTTTTAATTCGTTTTAATGTCTCAGATGGATTTTGTTTTTCAAATGATTCTTTTAATTTTAATATTTTTTAACAGTTTCAGATGAAACCAAGCATCTGCCCATGCCTGAGAATGCATTGTTCATATTGCTAATGCTAAATTACCAAGGGATGTCGGTGTAAGGGGCGAATGAAAATGAAATGTGGAAAGGTAATCAACGGAATTATTTTAACGTTGTTGGTACGTGTTTTATATTGTTAGTTCAGATGACCCCAAAAAAGTTATAAATTCAATGCAGCATACGGTCCATGTTGAATGAACGCACATATATGCAAAACATAAAAACTAAGGCATCTTCTTTATATCGCAACAACAACATTAATCACTCATGAGATGTGCAAACCAAAGAGAGTACAGAACTTGCAACATATTACAATTTGGATCTAAGAGAATTATGCATTAGGTCAAAAAATTCAAGGATTATAATTCACAGAACTTTTTCACATTCATAAACAGCAATAATTGTAACCAAATCAGTTTGCTTTCCTTAAGCTCAAGTATGCAATGTACTGATATATAGCCATTTCACACGTCCATAATTTACAGCATTTAACATATGCTCTTTATTTTAAGAAGCTTTTTTAAACGTTCATCAACGTGATTTTTGGATTCATGTAACATTTCTCCACATAAACAAGCAACAGTTCTATTCATTTTAAAATTTATTTAATTTTGTTCTCGGATTTTGTCAAAGACGCAGATTTTCATATATTTAGATAATTATTCGATCTAAATCAATACCGTATAATAATTATAACATCACAATAGTCGATAGTTCAGTTTCCAGTATAATTTCCTTGTTAGTTCAAAATCAATTCAACATTTCTGTACACAACTCAGATAGTTGTTTATGAGTACAGATATCATTACCACGTATTTTTCCTCTGCTCTTTAACAATTGGACAATGCTGTTCTTCATCTATTTTATGTCATCAAAAGCATATTCTACATTGTTTGTTAGAGAAACCGAGCTTAACAAAATAGTCCTATTGAATTTTCATTTCCACTGCAAAAATCGGACATATTGCTAGATCTTGTAGAGTATTTGGAAACCAACTTTCGAGGCATATCAAGTTCTTCTACTTTACATGAAATAAAGTAATCGGTATAATTTATGTTAACAACCCGCTTCACAATTATCAATCAATTTTTTGATATCACTATCAACTTAAGGCCATTTCAAATACTTTTCACTCATTGTTGTCATTATTGTTCATGATTGTTCGAAAATAACGCTCAACAATAGCATCTGCCTAACACATCGCGGCCAGATCTACGGTTATAGTTGAAATGGAAATCAAATTCAAATCGAAATCTAAAGATCTGAATATAAACAGTGACACAAATAGAGCGACATACCTAATTTGCTATATGAGAGCTCGGATGAAGATAAACACCCCAAAATTGTTGACACATCAACCTTGTAGTTTGTAGATTCACAAATCTAAAGCCACAAATTTGGATAGTAGGATTAATCTGAATCTACTTGCTTCGAGAAAGGCAAAACAGTTTCGAATTTTGGTTATTAATTTGATGGAAAGACGCGATGAAGGATGGGATAAAGATAATTAGGTTTAGCGCTGGAAGAAGATAGAACATTTGAGATTTTGTTTCGATTTTAGGAGGAAGACTTGAGCGGTGGAAATCTGATTGCTGGAGTAATCCGCGGGTTACATTATTTCCACGCTTGGATTTCAGATCAACGGTCCCTGTTCATTCTTGATTGTCGATGCGGATTGAAGAAAAACTGTGTTCTACTTTGTTGAATGATATAACAAAATTAAAGTTTTGAATAACATTAAAATTTAAACTATTAAATAGTTTAACATAAAATTAATTTAATTTAATAGTATAAATATTTTAAATAGTAATATTATAATTTAAGTGGTGTTACATAGTTAACCTTACACTAAAAATACTAGTATTACCGCACAACGGTGGAGAACCGACCGTTATTGTATAGTTTTTTTATAAAAAAAAAACTGTTTTTCTTAGTTTTATTTAAACATAAAAAAATAATGTGCTAGAGAATATTTAAAATTGGAGAGATCTAAGGAGACAAAAGCATAGAAAATTAAGTTAATTAGATAGGAGATATTTAAGGAGACATGTTTATGTGTCAGGCAACACTGCTAGATTTGAGGCTATATTCATTGGCACGGACAAATTGATTTAGCCTCTCTTACAGTAGGGAAACCTCCCTAACGGTCGGTTTGATTAAATATATTTTTTTGGCAAGGCAAAATCTTAAATATATTTTAAGTACCATTATAATTAAAATTTATTATATCTTAAATATTAATGATTAATTATTAAATATTAAGAAATAATCAATACTAATTTTAAGAAAGTATTGCAATTATTAATTATTGATTATCGAAAATTGATAACAACCATTTATTACAACATAGATTTTATGATCATTGTAAAGTTTGCATCAGTTAAAACAAATATTTTATAACCATTATAATGTTTATGATTTATTTCAAATTTATTCAAGATGATTTCAAATTTTTAAATTTTTCAAAATATAAAATATAATTATCAACTATAATTATAAAATATAAGTATCAACTATAATTATCAAATGTAATTATTAAATAAAATTAATTATTGAATGTTATATATCATTTCATAAATATTAAATTTTATTATTACTTATTAAGTAATTATTACAATAAACTGATATTTTCATCTCGTGCAAATCAGTTGGAATTCTGCTGCAAAATAGCTTCGATATATATTCGTCGGTATTCTGCTTGGATTTGCAGCGGAAAATAGCAATAGAAATTTTCTGTCGGTAATTTGACGCAATTTGCGACGGCTTAGTGAGGGATGACAGGAGATGACGGTAATAAATAAAAGAAAAAAAAGCTGAAAAAACAAAAAATTATCCCTTGCAGATCACTTGAAAATCCATCGCTAATTAGCGACGGAATTTTCCGCTGCTAAAAATCTGTCGCTAATCTCGGTTTTTCTTGTAGTGTAGCAGATATTTTGAAAGTAAAGAGATTGAAGTATTTGCGCTGCAATGCCAGTACCTCTTATTTTTTATCCTACACCTCCTCCTCCTGTCATACCTCCTAATGGTAGTTCCACAATATTATGTACTTATATAATGTTACAACTATTGTTGTCAAGCTTCTGGTTTAGACTTGTATAAATTCTACTCCTGCACAATGAAAGAAAAATTAAGTATGTGATGGAAATACACCTTCACACTACATAATGTAATAATTGATTCTATGCTTCATTGGTAATATTACAGCTATATCATGCTGATCTAGTGTCGGTATACACATTATAGCATGCTCTATGCTCATTAGACTCGTACATAGGACGATTGCTACTGATAATATCTGTCGCTAAAGATCAAACAATTAAATTGCTAATCTAGTAATGATGATATATGAAATCTATATAAATTGGTGGAATGTAACTTACATGTTCAAGTCATCATGATGCACTTCAACTTTTTCAAGCGTTTAATTAAGAACTCTTGTTACTTTGAACGTAAATAGAGAGAAAACACCAGCCATTTAATGATGTAATGCTTTTATAGAAAATATGCTAAACTGAAATGGATTTATTTTTTAATGTAATCCTATCTCATCCTTGTTTGATTTATGAAGTAAGCTCCTTTGGATCAAGAAATAAGATCTTAAGTACAACAGCGATTGCTGTTTTCAAGAAGATGCATTAGCTAATTCAATATTTCATAACATTTGAAGCTGCACCCCATCCTTCGTATTGAAAATCGAAATGACTTTTAAGAAGCAGTAACATATGAAAATTGAAACCGAAGCAACGACGCTTAAACTGCTAATAGATCCATCGTAGTTTCCAAATCAAAGCAATCGATTTTATCAGATATCTTATATCTAATATTGAACAAAATAAAAGGGGCTTTTTTGACATTTAGTTAATAACATTAGGCATGGCGTTTTATACAAAAATGAAAATGACTACCGATTTTCAACTTAATTAACAAGTAATAATACCTTGATTTCTTTACAAAGCGGTTTGCACCAAAAAAAACAGCGCTAACCTCAATTTGTAGATTTAGGGCCTGTGAATAAAACGGGGGAGAAGACAGGTAAGATGGAGAGGATCTCTATTGACGAAGTGGAGGGGAGCAAATCGATGAGGTGGCAACATGGGAGTAGGTCGGCGAAGTAGGCTGCGCGTGATGAAAGATGAGGCGAGAGGATGGTAAGGATTACAAGCGGAAGAAGTGAAATTTGGCTGAAAGAGGGAGAATTAAAAAAGTGGAGGGAATGGGGGAAAAAACGTGACAAGTTTTTACTGGTTGGCAGGGAATGCGGCAAGATTTGATAGGCCCAAAATTAAATGAAAAATAACGAATAAAATTGAAAAAATAGTATAGGGTGCATTCACACGAATAGTATAGGTTTTCTTGTAGTGTCGATCGATCTGGAACTTAGCCATGGTCGACTTACGAATCTGCAGCTACTCCAACGCTGGTAGTTTCCAGAAGTAACGACATTAGATCAGGCCGATCGGGAAATGTAGTTGAACTAGGAGGAAATGTAGGCCGATTTGGGGCTTGGATTTCTTTAGATCGCAGTTTAACTATTGCCCCAGGTTTGTCTCGTGTAGGAAGTGATGCTTGGTTGCTCGGTCCTCCTTCCATCTGAGTGAGGAAAACCTTCCTCATTTCTTGTTGCTTTACGATAATTCCTACCTAATGTGCTACCTGAGTGTTGTGCTCGTCTAAAACTTTGTCCATTTTGTCCCTAGTTATGTATTGGGACAGTTCTTCGTGGGAGGAAGCCTTTTGGCTTGTCTCCGTTGCTGCTGCGTCTACTGCCTAAGTAGATCGAGATTGAGCGTGAGAAGGTGCTGAGTCCTTCTTCCGTTTTTCCATTGCTTCTTTAAGAGTTGTCGAAGGTCGTAGGGTATATCTATTTGCCCCTTCCTAACACGCCAAAGTGTTGACATCAAAAGTTGGTCTAATGACGATCAACCCCCGGCGTGTGTTAACCACACACAATAACATTCACAAAATGCGACAAAAAGTAAATGAACATTGAAGACACAATATTTTATAGTGGTTCAGATTAGTCCATACCTATGTCCACTTTATAATCTTTGTTTATACCGTCGATTACAGGTTACAGTGTTTTTTCAGTGGAAGAATGTAGAGAAAGAAGAGATCTTTACACAAAATCCTTGTGTTGTACTTAGAACATATTAAATGCTATTTTGAGATTTCGAATGGAAGATTTCAAGCAGCCGATTCTAGATGTCTCTCTATTTCTAGGAATGGTTGCATTTATAAGCAAAAAGGTGGGCTGAGTTGGTATGCAATGTGGCACATATGATTTTCGGGCTTGGTCACACGTCATTCGATCTAGTAAAGTAGTTGTAGGCGGCGGTACCTAGTCTACTGCTGGTGAATAGTTCTTCTCGGAAATCGTGGCCTACGTGGAGCTCAAAACTTGGAATATAAAAAGGTGTGGTTGATTAAAGCTGACTGGTTATGTTGCCTTGAGAGTAGGACTTCATCTTGTAGTAGATAATTTTGATTTATTATCCCTGATCCGATATTTAAGGCTTAACCCAATTCTTCAGGAATAACCCAATCAATGGGTTTTGGTTTTGACTTCAGAAAAATGCCATCTTTAAGGGAGAAAGCCTTTACTTGCTATAGAGCCGACTTGAGTTGAATTCGGATCGATCGACCTATGTTGAAAGTCGACCCTAGAAGCATGGATCCGGGCTGATATCTGGTTGATGAGCCTCGATCTTGAGTTGTGACGGCTTTTGCCAAAAAGCTAGTCAACATATTACTTCTTCCATACCCTTGTCTTTCCTTTTCAAGGTGCGTCAAAATTGAAGTACTATCCTTTTGGTCCATTTAGAAGCAAAACGGTTGAAATCCTTCATTATTCCTTGTTCGAATACCATTCCTTTGGATTTTCATGGATAGCTTCTCTTATACGAGAGAATGGGTCATACTCCCTTAATATAAAACTACTTAGGGTACAGGTTGGGGTTCATCCTAAGTAGGAAAGGTTGTTGGTCCAATAATCAGGATCGTATCATTCTACCTCCTTTTTCCACTTGACTATTCGCAAGGCTTCCATTCTTAACCTGTTTTCTTCCGTCATTCTCAATACCAAACATAGCCATTTGAGATCCAGAAGACTCTTGTTGTGACCCTTTTCCCATATTCTTGCTTCTTCAAAGCTTAGTCCAATCCGGGATGGAACGACATAGTTAGATGTATGGCTATTAACCATTAGGTCGGAGGTTCAAGCCCTCCTTCTAGCACTAAAACGTTAATTATATTTTTTGTCAACGCCGGAGATAGGCCTAAGAAAATGGTACTAAGGGAAAAATGAGCTTATATAGTTCCTACAAGCTTGAGTTAATTCACCGTTTCCTAGATATCAAGGTCTTAAGTCTGAAGATTAGTTACCCTTCCCTCAAGGGGTGAGTATCACGTTTACGAGACTTAACAACCAATAGTTACCTTAGGATAAGGGTTCCCTAAGCATAACAAAAAATAGAAAGCTAAACGGTTTGTAAAGAGGGTTTTTTCAATAATATTGAGGTAGGGTTTAGACTTATATAGAAAACCTTTGTCATGTAGAAAACATAAGGTAATATGTAAAGGAAGTAGCTAAACCACTCATTTGAATTATGCTAAGTGTCGATTCACTCTTTATTGCTCATTGACTTGCATACATAAGTGTTTACAAATGAAATACCCAAACTGATTTAGTAATTATGGTTTACTCCATAAGAAAAGAGTACAAGATTGGGGAATGAGAATTCGGCCTCGAAAATGTGACCTCTAGGGTCTAATTTATAGACAAATCGGACCCCTTTTGTCATTGGGTCAGCAGAAGCCTCTTTTGGGTGCAGCACCTGTGTCGGTCTCCTTTTACCTTTCTGTTCCGGTTCCCTTGACTCTCAACCGTTCTTTTTGTGTTGTTTCTAGATATAATGGAGCCTTCAGTGTGTTGCATGGTCTTGGCTCCCGGAAAGCTGGTTTCAGTCCTTGGAGCCTTTCTTTGATGTTGCCTCTACCTTTCGTATCGATACCAATCCCGTTGGTATGGATATCTTTCATAAAGGCTTTCGGATTTCGGTCATGGGCTTCCGGTCTTATCTTCAGGTCTTCATAGTATTAAAGTTCGTGCTTCAACTTCCCACGTTCCGGGAACCATCACTCCTTTCGATATCGATGCTAAGCAAGTTAGTGTGGATAGCTCTTCTTTTCGGAAGCTTTGGTTTGCCGTTGGTGAATTTCTGGAAAGGGTTTGATCTTTCAGAAGGATGCTTTAGGTGTACTACTTGTTGGTTTCTGAAGTTGCCACTTGGTGATCATCAAGCTTTGATCTCGATTGCTAGCTTTCGGAAGGTTCCTCTTATGTTTCGGTTTCTTGTGCCTTTGACACCTTCATCTCCTCTCGTATCGACATTAAGCAAGTTAATGATGATAGCCCTTCCGTCATTTCTTTTGTCTCATATTATAAGCTTTAGTCCTTTCTTTCTATCTGCTTCCGGTTTCAGGTGGTTTGCCTTTGGATTTGAAATTACATTAGCTACCATTCGAATCGGAATTACCTTGTCGATGTTCTTCCTTCACATCAAATCCACATTTCCTTCTTCAATGATGGTGTCGGGTCTATACTTTCATACCGTTCTTTTATGTTGATGGAAGTGTGATACCCCTTCACCGATAGCCTGTTTCGGTGTTGAATTTTGGTAGTAACAGTACAACTTTGATATTTTGTATAAAATTATTCAGCTATGAGATATTATAGTTTATTTATTTTGTGATTTCTGTGTCTGATTATATTTAAACTCCGTAAGCTAAATAACAGTCTGTCATTTTGAACGGTTTGAGTTGGTTTAATTACCGATGCGAAGTGGTCAAAATGGTAGGTCGTTACATGACTTGAAAGCCTTACATGGATAGCTTCAGGGCTTCACATAGATAGCCCAAAGGTCTACACAAATAGCCGACTAGCCTCAAATAGATGGCTCGATGACCTAGTACTGGAAACTCAAACAGATGGCCTGTGGGTCCACACATAATGCGTCGCTAACTCCTAAATAGTAGTAACAGTGCATTTCATACCGTATGTCCTCACTTATTGGTTTACTACCAGTCAGTCAATTCCACATAAGTGTAACTTCAATCAAACATGTTCATAATTAATCGATATAGCAAATCTATATGTTCCATACTACGTGGTTTGTTATATCGTTTAAGTCAGTCTCTTGTTCTCTTGAAAAATGCAAAAATGTGTAATTTTATATGAAAATACTTATTTTGAGAAAACGATTTTAAAACTATTTTCAAAAACTATTTGGAAATCATTTATATTAAAATATTTTTATAATAAATATTATACACATAAAAAATTGCTTTATAAGTATATAATTTTTCTTATAAATCGATTTAAGAAATATTTATTTAAATCAAAATTCTTTAGAAACCGATATGGAAATCACGTGCATGAAATCAACGGAATTCAACAAAAATTCACCAAAACCAGCATATAAAATTCACAACAAAACTCACCAATCCAGAATATTAAATTGATGTTGATGTTGGCTTTCCTATTGTAGGATTAAGCCTCTAAAAATAGCCTAAATAATGTAGCAAAAATCATTAGAAAAATATTCAAAAACAAAGAAATATTATAGTAAAACATAGAAGAAATGGTAATTTGACTTAGCACAAAAATACGCTTAGCCAGGTCAACCCATTAAACTGCATAGGTCGGCGTATGTTGGCTTATGGTCAACCTTTAAGTCGAGATTACAAGGTCAAAGGTCGACCTTTTTGTCATGCAAATTATAAGCATATTTGTCTGCTTTGTTTTTTGACTTGGAGCCTTATTTTGATCGTGTTACAGATGGACTTCTAATATGAATTCAAGCATATACAAAGAGCAACATGCAGATAATATTCTGGTACAAATTTAACATGATTCCAGTATAAAACAAAGGAGCAACAAGATTACAAGGATGAAATAAAGCACTATATTTACTGTACGAATGAAAATCCAAGTTTTCCACTTACAGTTATCAAAACTCAACAAATACTTACATGCATATTGATTCAAACTAGAAGAGTCTCATATTTATTGGATTTACATATGAATTACAATGAATTTGGCAGCAACTTTGCGACAAAAAGAAAGCTTTAGCCTAAGATTGTCTTTCAATATTTGTAAGAACCCAAGACACATACATGAAGACACAAGAATAATTACAATGAACAATATTTCTACGATCTAAGGATTAATTCACTAATTTTGTTATGAGTTGTGATTAGAATCAAATTTTGCAAGTTATCTTTTGAGTTTAAATTATGAGTTAGCTTGGCTTTGTGGATTAGGGGAAGAGATTTTTGTTTTATGTTCTAAAAGGCTTCAAGAAGAAGGGATATGAGGTAGAAGGAAAATATATAATGCACCGGAATTTCCTCCCTGCCTAATCCATTAGGCTTTGAATTATAGGTTTTAGATTCCAAATTGTACCCATTTAGCTTAAGTTTTGCTATTTAGGCTTGGTTAAGCTATTAACTCCTAATTTTAACACATGTTTACACTGTTTTACCTCATTTTAACAAAAAATGCATCATCAAAGTGTTTACACTTTTATATTTCTAACCTTACAAAATTGTTAATGATATGTTTGAAAATTATTTTAACCAATTTGAACATAATTTCTAATATACTAACACACTTAAAATTTACATTTATATTTTATTGAGAAAACTTACATTTTTACATCCGAATTTGCACCAAATTCATTTACTTGTCAAAGTATTTTATAATTTAAATGTTGATTTTCAATCAATATTTCAATTTCATATTTTTATATTATAGTTAAATTTAAAAATACTCTTTTTACTACAAAAATTCACCGTTTAACAATTATTTACAAAATAATTGTATTTTAGCACATAAAAATCTTTAACATTTATTTGCATATCACAAACTCACATTATAAAGTTTTTAAAACTTTATTTCCTTTATATTTAACTTATTCAATCTTGAATTTAATTTCCTTTATCATATATTAACTCAATTCAATCACAAACCCTCACTTTATAACTTAAATTAACACAAATCTTATAGTTTATTCAACTTGTATTATTATACAAGTTATCCGCTCTAAAATTATTTACTTTCTCAGCTAACAAATTATAAACTTGTTATACTTTATTACACAAGTACTTGAAAACCAAGGCTGTTACAAAAGTAATGATGACCCAAATGATCATACGAATGATTTTTATGGTGTTTTGACTCATACTTAAGTGATATGATCTAGCATAATACATGTTTGTCAAAATTAAATGATATTTTTCTGATAAATGCTATTATATCTATGATAAGTACTATTATATATTTTTCTCGGAGATATGGCTTTTCTCAGTCCTATTCTCCCTCTTCTTCTCAAAGAGAGAATGTTACTGGAGGTTATGGCGGTGCCCATCATAGGAGGCAGCTCGTACTATGGTGAGATTGGTGCCGAAGGCCAGTGAATCAAAAGTAAACATTTATTTTTCGTATGGTATATTATATACAGTCATGAATTATTCCATGTTTGTTTCACATTTTAAACGCGAGGGTTTCGAGTTTGAGCCATCTGATATCGTTCTTTCTATTTCTTGTAACGCATACATGAGTAGGATGACTTCCTACTAGCCTGAGTGGA
Source organism: Allium sativum (assembly GCA_030737875.1). NCBI lineage: Eukaryota > Viridiplantae > Streptophyta > Magnoliopsida > Asparagales > Amaryllidaceae > Allium > Allium sativum. Next base: position 1,030,464,977 of record CM060913.1, on the reverse strand, counting down.
ACAAGATCCCAGCACCAGTCAGAGAGAGCATTTGGTGGGACTTCTTTGTAGGTATAATTTATAAATCATTATACATTAGCAATTTATATTTCACACGCTATCTATAAATGTGTAACTTTCATTAATTTTTGCAACTTCTAAGGTGTCACTGAGTTAGAGAAGGATACTGACAGTGAGCTAATCAAGCGACATTGGAACAACAAACTTGGAAAAAACTACCGAGACAACATGTTTGGCATAAGAAAAGCAGAACAAAAACCCAATTGGATGGGCGTTAGTGTATGAGATTCGTATATCAAATGGTGGAGCAGTTCGGAACTAGAGGTAACTTACCATATTTCAATTCAATTTGTTACGTACATTTATACTATTTAGAATTGTAAAACATAATTTTCGAATTATATTTGCAGGCCGAGTCGCTCAGGAACTTTGCAAATTGGAATAAGAACCCAATAACACATCATGGTGGTTCCAAGTCGTTCCAATATCATCACGATGACTTGATAATTTTATTACTTATGATTACAAACCATTGGTACATTTATATATCTTAAGTAACTTATGAACAATCAGTTATCAAATAGTACATATACTTTAATTATTCTAGTAAAGGTCGAGGTTTCATGTCACAATGAGATGTCTTTACTCATACCTAGGCCATTAAGCAGACCGTTGAGGCAGGCTTAGTCACATACCGATGGGATGATGATAAAGCAACAACTGCATATGTAAGTATATTATAATTTATTAGTTTTAACTTGTATAAATAAGAATTAAAATTTTATTGTGCAAAATTGAATTACATTTTGCATTACAGCAATGGTATATGGCTTTTGGATGATACAAGACGGGATAAGCTCGCCGCAGCCGAGAAGGATGTTACATTCGAGTCAGTTGTGGAACCACTATCCCGTAAAAGACGCTATGGGCCAGAAACCAAATGGTGATTGTTTTGTCATAATTCTCTGTAATTTCCATAAGTAGCATTTATTTTTAGTGTTAAATTAAATTGTTTGGAAACAGTTGCTAGTTGATTGATTAAAACAATAATTCTTTAGTTATCAATTCATATAAATAAATGATATTCCGAGAATCAACACATTTAATATCATGTTTTGAAAACTAGTGTGTATGATTAACATAAGACAATAGTAGTTATGTTGTATTATATGTAAGAGTATAGTGATATTATAAATTAGTAGTGATTATATGATTTAGTTAGTTCTTAGCAGTTACTAGTGATTTGTGATTAAATTGTGTTATATTGACATTAGTCACAATTTAATGTGGTCATGTTAATTTGTAGATTGTAAAATGTAAATTTGTGATTATATTTCTTGTAGACAAGCTATATAAATATAACTAATTTGTAATTACTTAGAATTGTATATAACAACTTATACTATTCGCAGTTATGACCTCTCAGAGGGCGTATCAGAAGTCTTAGGATAAAGGGGAGATCACAAAGCTATAAGCTCAAATCGTCGAGCTGTAGGAGCACGACTAGCGTCGTGCTATAGAGTTGGAGCAGCTGAACCAGTGTCTGGCCGACTACATGGAGCGTCATGGGACATTTCCCCTCAGTGGTTCTAGGGGATTCAGATGCAGCTTAACGAGTTGGTTTTGATTTGGTTTGGATTCGTATATATACGTTATGAGATAGTGAGGATGATGTTGATACATTGTTGTTGGTTTTTGTTATGGTTGATGATTATTTGGGCTTATTTTGTGGATATGATAGTTGTATGATTTGAATTTGGGTTTATTTTTTTCTATGCATTGGTTGGTTTGTTGTTCTGGCTTTGTTTTGATGTTTATATTATATATATTGAAGTTGATGTATTTATTGTATATACACTCAAGTGAGCTTGGTTATATACTTAAGCTCAAAATGGAGCTATGAAATTGATGGTGGCATGTGCGGGGGGTTGGAAGCTAGAAGCTACAACAACATATAAAAAAAAATCTTAGGTTTCCTAACTGCTTTAGACGGCTTACAGGTCGTGATTTTCCAACGGATTAAGTTGTCGGTAAATTGATCGCCGCTTCCGTTGGGAGTCTTTGCTAAAGGAAAATTGTATTCTGCTGGAATTTCCTACGGCTGCCGACAACAAAATTCCATTGGAAATCACTGTTTCTTCGGTAGTGAGAACACTAAATTTCATTTATTATTTTAACAAATATTAAATGCAAAAAAATAACAAATATTATAACTTTTTATAATCTATAAAAGCAACAACTTTTACACGGACAAGAAAACATAAATCACATAACATAAATAATAAGTTTAGTACATATGTAAAGACCCGCAAATCCGTACTATCTGAGTTGATTAATAATACCACACGTCCAACCCAAATTGCACAGAAATACGAATCATTATTAGAAAGAAGTTAGAGGATGAGAAATAGAAAGAAAGAAATATTAGAATAGAAGAAAATGAAGATCACAAACTCACAACGGAACGAATAAAATATATTAAATAACATAACTTTTGAAATACAAATCAGTAACTTTATATACATACCATTATCAGAGCACAACAGTTATTCCTGGAACAGTCATAATCACCTGTTTCCAGATACCACATAGTACACAGCGGAATATATGAGTCTATAGCTAACTGGTGAAGCCTACTGCTTCAAATTCCTCCAAGTGAATCTGTAAAATCCCGACTACTTGACTGCCCGTACAAATTTGGGCACCCAATAGTTTAGGGAAAACAAACAAAATAAACTCTGCGTCAATCATGGGATTGGTGTGAGTAAACTCCAACCATTTGTTTAACTTTCAAAATCCTTTCAAAAGAAATGATAATCGTAAGACCGATCCACACATAAACACGGATGGTTTTTACCTTACGATAACCCAAAACACTTTGATACGAAAATCCAGTGATATTATAATAGTGTCTAAATCAAATAAATAACAATCTATCGGAAACGCTTGCATCTCACGCTCCACATACATAGTATAAAATCAAAAACCGCAGGGCGCTTATTGAAGATTGGATTTCCAATCATGACAAGGTATGGAATCAACTTCCGATAGTGTATCTCTAGAGAGGAATACACTGGGTTCAACAAGAACATCTTGCAACCCGGCCCATACATGACCGACCACTCATTTCGCTTGAATGTATCGAATGTATATCACCAACGGTTGGGATCAGCAACCGTTTCCCGAATGGGACAGCATCGAATAGAATAAGGAATTAAATGAATCTCTAGATAGGTGATAATACACCCTAATGGAGCGACCCACATACCATGATGCCTGCCCGATTTTTGTCATTCCCCGGTTGTTGAGGCCTGAGGCTACGATTACTTTCTATTCATTTATAGCACAATCACTTTGAATGCCACATTGTCAAATCCGTTAATCACTAATTGATTTGCACAAATATTTTGGATGTTATGCTAAGGGAATAAATCTGTAGCCACCATATATATTTATATAGATCAACATATTCAATCATTGGAAATACTTTGTCAGACATCCGTCTATATACGTTCGTTCTGGGACTAAACGAAACCGAAGGCACAATTTCTATTAATAGAAAAAGCCCTTGCACTTTACACTGTCTTCGATTACCTTCGTATAATCTGATCCACAACGCTACTGCCAATACAAAGTGGTTCACTGATAATAATCCAACCGGTCTCTCCATATTGACAACGATATTGGCAAACACTTCGATAGTCGGTTATTAAACTATCGAAGAAAAACAAACATCCATCCAAAATAATCAAACAATCACTGGGCCCCTTGATTACTATTCATTAATTAAATCATCCTTTCCATTTCCTTATCAATATCTGTTAAACAAATATTTTCAATTATCATCTCGGTCTCTTACATTCTTTGGAAAACATTCTACATCTCGCCTTCTTTTATTTTCTACACTTAGAAAATATATTCTCTTTGAAATTGAAACAATTTCAATCACTTATCTCTTTCCCGACTACTTTAATTATACTTAGGAAATATTTACTGTTATATTTCCAAAATTCCATCACTTGGATTAAAACGAATACTGTGTAAACATCGTTACAACAACCCAAAATATTTTATTCAACTAACTATTACTCAACACTTCTCTTCGAGATTGGATCTTGCTATTTATCAATTAAAAATGAAATCAATCAAGTTGGGGTAAAATTACCTCTCAGACCTTGACTGAAAACATCATTAACTTCAAAACAGACAAAACCACTTACCCCGAATAATTAACATTATAAAAACCAATTATTCATTTCTAAACGTATATATGTTTCTCTTTCTATTACCAGCTTATCAATTTCCTTTTTGTTTATAATATTCTATTTTAAATTCGTTTCCTTATCAAATTCAATATATATCGATATATTGATTTCTAACTATCAAAATTTCTTAAAAATATTCTAACTCCTTAAATTCCCGGAGAAATTCGCCATAACCTCCCTTGTACCGGGAGCATCGGAATATTTCAAATAGCCTCCCATGGCCCTCACCAATCCAAAAGAAAAAAGTCAAGCGGCTTGCCGTTACGGCGCATAAAAACTCATATATGAATTTAAATATGTACCTTTTTGTCGGGCACATAAATTAAAATCTTCATATACTTCATCCCATACCTGTCTAACACATGCTCACCTGTTTTCAATCCAATCGTTTGAATTCAGTTTCTCTCATTTATTCTTTAATTAGTTATTTTTCCTATTTCACTTTTTTGTTTGAACATAACATGTTCAAATAAAATATTTAATTTGCTCGTTACAAAATTGAATTTCAATTTCAATTCTAGTTTCCTTTTCAATTTCGAATATAAATTTTCAAATCGAATTCACTTATTCAAAGCCCAATATCAATTCAAAATATCATTAACTAATTACTATTCAAATTAGTTAATTCTATTCAATAATCAAAAATTTGATTTCTGTTTCAAAAATCAATTCATTACTCCACTTGAGTTCACATATAATTTACAACTCAAAATATGAAATTTTCTAAATAGAAATTCGGATTTTATTCGCTTAAAATCCTTTTATAAAATTAAATAAACCGTTATGGTTTTTAAATGGTTATGGCGCTGCTTTTCTAAAAATTTGATTTTGACATAACTCAAAATCTATTCGATGAAATCCAGATTTTTCTCCTTTATTAGAAAACTATTATCAAATTGGTCCTGACGTTTCTTGTTTCAAAGAATTTCGATTTCAATTGAGTCATGTATATTCAATTGAAGTTCGAAATGCCAATTTACGAACTACCGCGCTGCAGCGAGCTCGTTTTAATTATATTTATAAATATAAACGTTTTAAAATTTCGTTTATAATAAATTCAACTCCATTCTAATATATTTTTAATATATATCAAATCAATTTTTCCAATTCAACTCAAAAATTCTGATTATCTAAAATCGTCGATTTTCACTTACTCGGTTATAATTTATTTATACTTAGATCCTCTATATTTAAATTTCAATTCAATTCTATTTAAATTTCCCATATTCAATTTCCATTTCAACTTTATTTAAATTCTATATTCGAATTCCCCTTTCAAATCTATTTGAATTCTATATTCAAATTCCCATTTCAAATTCTATTTGAATTCTATATTCAAACTCCATTTGAATTTCTATAAACAAATTCCATTTAAATTTCTATATTTGAATTTTCTTTATTCGAATTCCATTCCAATTCTCTTTGAATGTTGATATTCAAATCAACTCTTGATAATTTATTCATTTTATTTATAAACACTATTTTACAAATTTCCTTGTTTAATATTTAAACAAGTTCCCCTTTCAAATTTCTTTTTAAAACCAAAATCTCATTTTGGAAATTCTATTTATAATAACTTATGAATATAATACCCAGTTTATTTTCATATTCAATTTAACTTCTACTTAAATAAATTCGAATTAATCGAATTCAAATCATAAATCCTTATCGATTTATTTTCGTTCAATTTATATTCTGAACATCAGAATAAATTCCATCGTTTATTTCTTTAAAATGATTCTACCATTTCTATTTTTAAATTCACATTTGAATTTAAATATACGAATTATCCAAATGATAATTTTTCATTATCATTTACAAGCATTATTTCTTTTACTTGTTTATATATTTAAACAAGTCCAATTCAATCCAATTGAAATAAAATTTCTACTTTGGATGAATAAATTTCCCTTTTCATTTATTCACACCTATGTAGATATTTCCTGAATTTATCCAATGATAATTCCTTCCACTTCCTATATAAACTTCGTTTATAAATGAACTACTTATTTTATTATTTAAAAACAAGTTCATATTTCTATTCTATTCGAAATTTCAAATTCTATTCTATTCAAAATTTCAAATTCTATTCTATTCGAAATTTCAAATTCTATTCTATTCGAAATTTCAAATTCTATTCTATTCGAAATTTCAAATTCTATTCTAGCAGAATAGAATCTCCTTTTTAAATCTAAAAAATTCCTTTTTATGATATTTTTAAATATCAACATTTAGGCCCAGTGATATTTAAACACCAAACAACCAATTATTTATTTTTCTAACGCATCATATATGACAGTATATATGCAAACAAATAAACAAACAGATAATATATTTTTGAGGAATCCAGTTGGATCCCTCCAACCTGTTTTTCCTGCATCCACAGACGTTGGTCAACAGAAATAATACCCATCCTGCTTCGAGGAAGGATATCGCGGTATAGAAGGTCATCCACTATCATAGCGTGGGGCGTATAGGGTAATCATCCGCTAATGGTACCGCAGGCATCCGCTAATGAGACTGCGGGAAATCTAACCACCAATATATATATATATATATATATATATATATATATATATATATATATAATAGCATCCACCAAGCCTAAATAACTAATATATTTAAGATGCACAAAAATATTAAACGAAACCAAACAAGCAGCAAACAATTATTTTTAACTGATAAAAATAATTTTAAATAAAAGGTGAGTGAGATTTACTCACCGTGATTTTTATCGTGATAATTCCAATTTATTTCCATTGTGTAGGTGACAACATCACGAATTCTACACGACCATCATGTTTGCTTTAATCTGATATTGTAAGAACTAGTTATTACGAATATAAAATAATATAAGGATTAATTTACCACTTACTTTAACTAATTATTTCATTAACTAAATTAATTATAAATTAATTACCTTTAAATTATCTCCAATGCTTTCCAGATTTCAGAACTTAATCTGTCTTCTTCAATTAAATATTTCGAACCCCTGTCACGCCATCTCTTCTATCCTTTACTGTCAAACGCCATCTTCTCCAAATTACCTCAACTAACTGCTCTGCTTTCTATTGCGTTCATCAGTCATTTGCCTTCTCAATACAACAAACCCAAATTCTCAGTACCGCAAGTCCAGGAACATTTCAACGCAAGTCACTATTCGACCCAGTAATACCCAAATCAATTTGCTCGTAAAAGCCTTAATCGAAACTGATGTTGAACCCTATTTTCAATGTGATAACGTCGATCCCAACTTCAAATAAACCTAGCCCTAGCATGCGTATACCAGCATCGCACCCTTCTTTTTGTAGCAACTTGTTTCTCCGATCCTTCCATCTCCAAAAATCAACAGTTAAAGCTAACGCTCCAACCTCCGGTCATCCTAAATCGCAATCGCCCCTGATCGAGTTTCAGATCCTTCCTCATTTCAAGTCGCAATTTCCCTTTTTTTTTTAAAAGAAAAAATGCGTTTTACAGAAGTAGGAAAGGGGGTAGGCTTCGATCTTTGAATGATAACATGATTTTCATTTAAGTATTAAAGGTGGAAACGGGTTCTAATTTCCTTTGGATGGTTTGAGAAGGGCGGCTTAATCTGAAGCTTTTGATTTGATTTAATTAACAGGAGGTCGAAATGAAGAGAAACAAGGAGGGGTAGCCGTGATTTGAAAAGGAAAAAGGGTGCGATATGAACTAAACAGAAGGATGCCATAACAATTTAAAGCTTTCAATTTGATTTTCTTTGCAGAAGAACGAAAATGGAAATTACAGAGAGAGTAGTCGCGTTTATATAGAAGTGGAGAGGAGACCATAAGTACGTGAGTAATAAAGGAATGTAGGCTGAAGTACAATGCATATTTAATACGATTTGATTTCTATTTAATGCGATTTAATATAAACTGTTTTTATTTCTTTTTAAATAGATATCGGTTTGATTTCGATCTTATCCATTAAAATATCTCACGGTTCACAGTTAAAAATCGTGAACCGCTATTTTAGCGTACCGACCGTCGTTCCAATGTTATAGCGTTATACTGAACTCAACAGAATATTTTTTGAATTTTATTTCAAATGTGTATATATAAAATAACCACATTAAATCAATATAATATACTTTAAATTCAAAAACGGATAAATCCTCTGATAATAAAATATTTTTATTATCATATATATTCAAATACGATTAATATTGATCATCTGAATTGTTTTGATTTAATTCTAACTTCGAATTGAATTATTTTAAATTCTCATATTACGATGATAATTAAAATAAATCGTATTTCTATTATTTAATCGATAACCCAATAAAATACCATTTATATTATAAATTCAATATTTAAAACCATACTAAATATTCAAAATAAATCGACCAAAAATCCGGGTCGTTACAACATAACACAACCATCTTAACAAATTCATCATTTATTGAATATTAAATCCAATTTTTAAAACATACAAGAATAATTTTATAAAACATATCATACGCAACGCACAAATAAAAGTTTATGACAAAATGCACTGAAATATATTTTTCCACAGCAAAATTAGCTGAAAGAAAAAAACAAAAGATTGATTTTACTCCAAATAACACAAACATGAAAAATCTTTTCTAAATAAATATAAATCTTGCATTAATATAAATCGAGTCGGCTGGGTCAATCCCGATCATGAGTGAACAGAAAATCGAAAATGTACATTGTTGTTCCAGCGGAAATACTTGGTTTAATTCTACCACTTCTACTGAGAGTCGCATTTTTAGTGCTAGCGGAATGTAAAGTAATGGCTTTTGTGCAACGTTGAAAGGGTCCTGATGTGGTGGGATCATTTGGATTGTTACAACCTCTGACAGATGGTTCGAAATTGATTCTAAAAGAACCTATTTCCCCAAGTAGTGATTTCTTCCTTTTTCGAATGGCTATACTGACATTAGATAAAAGTCATAAAACGGATGACAATTAAAATATGATTGAATGAACTATGCTAGATGAACTAAGATAACATTTATTTCATAGTAAAAGAAATGTCAAATTATTATATCATTACACATAGAATACTTAGTTCATATATAATTATACATATGCAATATTCAGTACATACTGCATTCGTTTCCACGATTCATATAGCATATGTTTTATCTCATCTTACTTTAATATAACGTTTAGTGCTTCAGACTAATTTTCAAACTTATACTCTACACTGCATATGGATCATGTCTCTTTTCCTCATTTCCCCCTTCTTTCCATATTCTAAACTTTTATTCAAAGGAGGGCGTAACTGCAACGCAATACGAAAACCAACCAAACCGGATCGCAAAATAATAATAATAATAATAATAATAATAATAATAATAATAATAATAGTAAACGTATCGAAGTCGTTATCTAAAAGCAAACACCCCAACAATGATACAGTTCGGTTACGGTATGAACTATCGACCCAACTGCATTAAATCAAATCAAATATTGCACTAATAATGTTATGATAAAAAGATAACTAATTCCTATCTAGTTTTTTTATTTTAACGATACATATTCTATTTTCAGCATATATTATCATATCAATAATAATTGCTATCACAAAAGAAAATTTTATAGTTTTAGCACAATAGTTTTCCATATCATTTTTTTGGATAATGCTAATTATAATCTTATTTGAGTTATTTTACTTAATGTTTATGCATTAATTAACACTGATGTTTGGCTAACATACTATTTTTTTTTTTAACTTTCCATTAAATGTAAAATTGAAGTACAATTAGAAACTAATATTTCAACTAAGGGTAATGTATTTTAACCTTTAAGTAACAATGTTACAGAATTGTAAATTGATTATTGATGGAAAATTCTTTTATTTCATATTTAATACGGGTTCGTATTACAATGAAATCAAACCAAAACTGAACGATTTAAATAGTTAGTATAATAATTTGTATTTTTAATCAATCGTTTAATGCAATGCGGAAGCGGTTTGAACTCCGAACCGCACCAACCCCGGCTTTTATGTTGTAAATCAACATATCACTACCCTACGGCCGCGCAGCAAATAAAATAAAACAACTAAATAAACAAAAGGAAAAAACACCCTTTTTCTAAGAGCCCCCTTTTAAATTTCTAATGCATCCAAAAACCGGCATCTGTTCTCCAACCACAATTCCAGACCCAAAAGCAACATTTTTAACATACCTTTTAACACAGCTAACATAACACGCAAAATTAACCAAGCACACAACACCCAAAAACAGAAAGAAACAATCAAGACGCCCATCATCAACATCACTACCTATCCACGTCGTAACCCTCGAAACAATGGCAACCATGAACGAGCTCAAGTAACTGCCCAAAGATATTGTAAGCAACGACAAAGAAGTGGACAAGCTCTTCATGCTACCTGGCCCTTGTTCCAAGAAAAACTGAATCTGCCCGATGTAAAAAAACACTTCCGAACCAGCAACCATGAAAAACTGCGGCATTTGCCACAGTATATGCATATTTTTGCTCATCAGCCTTCTGGCTTCCGTGGCCGCAGCCATCAGCATTGCTAGCACCATGAACATGTGACCGATTCCCATCCTGTGTAACAGCGTTAGTTTTCTTACTACAAACCTGTCGTAGAGTGAAACACATATGATAACACTAACGGTCTCGAATGCAACCAATGATGCAGGAGGAATTGTGAAGGATTTGATGTTTGTGTTCATCGATTTGCCTTGCATGATGAATGTGGTGTTGAGTTGAGCATATGCCGTTGAGAAGATGATGCCTGTCATCCATATTGGGAATAAATCTAGAAGCATTTTATGGTCTCTGAAACAATGTACAGAGCTTATGTTATCACCACTTGGTCTTTTTACTCGAACCATGAATATCAAGACGGCGAAGAGCATACAAATGGTAGAAATTATGTATCCAAGCGACCAACTGATGTTGTCCTGTACCCAAACTATGAAAGACCCAGCAATGAGAGCTCCGACATTGGTGAAGAAATAGAACCAGTTGAAAAAGGAACCTCTTTTTTCGATTTCTAACGGACTTTCTTCGCTAAACTGACTTGCACCGAGAGGAAGCAATGAAGATTTCACCCCTCCACCGCCAAATGCTATGAAATATAGTCCAGTGAAAAATATGCTATTTTGTGTATTAGTGGCAGATGGTACTTGAACATATTGAATTTATGCATAAATTGTCTGCATCTGCATGTGTGTGAAATCCCCTTGATTTTAACCATACATTTTGTAGTAAATAATATAATGAGGTAACAAAAGAGAGGAAGTGTATTATTTAAATCAAAACGTGGTTAAAATTGGGAGGGAATAGAGGTGTAGCCGGTAATTGCCCGTGTGTGTGTGTGTGTGTGTGTGTGTGTGTGTGTGTGTATAGACACGCACATCTGCTATGGTAGTATGGATGTAACTCACCAGAATATATAATATGGATGAGTAAACGATTGTTTTGTGACATCCAAGATATGAATCCGCGATAAGAGCACCAAGAAAAGGGGTGAAGAAGCTAGCTCCAGCCCAATTGGTGATGCTTTTCACAACTGAGGTGTTGCTTTCGTGAAGGACGTTGCTCAGATACATCACTAAGTTTGTACTAACCCCAAAAAACCCTAAACTTTCTAAGAACCCGAATCCTGCAGATTAAGATATTGTTACATCATTTTGAGCTTAAGAATTGAAAGTTAACCTTCCATAAAGTTGTGCAGCCAAACGTTTATGCTACAATTGACTCATCTATTTTCCTCAAAATAATCATAATTTAAGAGTGATGCTAAATGCTACTAAAAATTTACTTCATTCTATCCATATATTTTATATAAAAATTGAAAAGAAAGCAATTCAGAATTCCATATTACTCAAGTTGATTGGTTGTATTCTACCGATCAACATTATAGCTGGACAAAAATGAATTGTAAACTGAATAAATTAGGCGATAATGCTAAGATGAAACATATTCAATCAGCCATATCAATGAACGACGAAATTCTACAGTCACCTGAATAAAAAATGATTTGTAAATTGAATAGACATAGATAAAACAAAGATTGGATAAAACGAGAAGGAACTGAGAAACATTTAACACTACTATTGAATAAATCATAAGTTCAGAGTAGGAAGTTGGTAATTACCTAAAATTGCAGTGGTTATGTGCCGATTATTAGCATTAGATTTCCTCTTAAACGTCTCCTAGCAAACCAATGAACAGTTCATTGTTAATCACAGCCAAGTATACATGAATGTCATATTTGTGATAATCATTGTATTTAGATAATTATATTGTCGAAGCATCTTCGACATTATTGGACAAACATTTTTGAATAATAGTGCATTTGATTATGTTCAGTGATAGCTAACATTACACGGTAGGAAAACCAGAAAAAAATAAGTATCAAATTTAACAAGTAATAGCTACCTGGTGAAGTAATTGGTTCCTTTCTTCGACTTCTTTTTCCATTGAGCTCCAATTGTTCATTTGCTTCTTCAGCTGTGGCATATATTTATAGATTTCTTTAGAGTTTACATATAGTCAAAGTTGCTTCGTATTCGAATCATACAGGTGTCACAATATTATCAACTATAACTGCATGCTAAGTGCTGACACAGCAACGTGGGCAATTTAAATCTACTGTAGCCGTTAATTCTGATCCATTCTTCTTCTTCTTTTAAACAAAGGGTACTTTGCTACAAATAGAAGTACAATAAATTGGGCATGCCAAAAAATAAAACAAGTAAACTAAACAAACAACTATCAGCAATTTCAAAAGCATGCGCAGACCCATTCTTTACATAAAATGACAATAATGAGTCTGTTTTGGGGTAGTTGAGTTGGTAAGTGGCGTAAACATAAGACTTGCAAATTCAATCAAGTCGAAACTATTAATATCCATCTTAGATCATAGTAATCCTAAAAACTGATGGTGGATTGTGCAGAACAGTTGAATATGGCACCCAAGTTCTCAACTAGCAATAATCATATCTGCGTGGGTGCCTTATTGCAAACTTGCAACAGCAAAAACAAATGAAATTCCTAATGCAAATCACGCCCAACAAGGAAAGAAATTCGACTCTGATGATATCCCACATTAAAATCATAAGAAACGGTAGAGACAATCGCAACTGAAAAAGAGCTCAAATAACTACCTAGTGATGCTGCAAGCAAGACAGAGATATGGATTATTGGCTCTTCAACGTCTCTGAATCTTCAGTCTTATAGACTTCAACATATTTACCAGTTTCTTGTACCTTGATGACAAATGTTGCGTAAAATAACTTACCATACCCAACAGTAGACAAAGCGTAGAAACAACATATGACCAACTGAATCCAAGCTGTCAACGTTCCGATATTAAAGCACCAACATTACTCCAAAAATAAATCCAACTGAATAACGAACCTTTTTTCTTTTTCCAAACTTCCAATTGAAGAAAGAAAATGAGTCAACTTGTAGCTGTTCAGGTTTAAGATATAATTTATGCAGAAGGTATATGAATAAGTACATACCTAAAGTAACATCTTAGCACCACAACTTCATCGTGCAGAAGTTTAGATATGTGTACAATGATAGCTACTGCTTACTACAGCCATTTTGAATAACAGTAGATAACCAATACTGTTACTGCTCACTAGAGTCTAGAAACATTTTGAATACCAAATAACCGATACATAATTGAATTAATTAAGCAATTACCTGAGAATGTGGCAGGTGCTTGCAAATGAACATGACGAGACAAGTATATTTCATGAATGCCTGACGTTTAATCATCAAGACGTTGCATCTAACCAGCTTCCAAAAAACAAAATAAAAAATGAATGTTATGGTCCGTTTACAAAAAGTTTATCATCTTTGTTCGCTTAGAGGTCAAGTTCAGAGGTCATGTTCAAATATTTATTTCATAGTACAAACACATTGATCAGGCAAAGAAGTGGAACACGCATACCTCACGGAAGTGAGAGGTTCTCTGTTGTTTCACCTTCAATTGAGCTTGTTTTAGATTCTGCTTCATAATGTCATTTGTTCCTCCCTTTGCAGGAAATTGATAACAAGTGGCCAAGTATAGCCGTTCTTCATCACAAAACAATATCAACAACATAACTACCCAAATACTGTTTTGAGTCCAAGATAATTATTTGTCTAACATTGATTTTTGAGTGAAATTAACGAATCCAGCAACCCTCCACTTTAAAATTTGCACTATACTTAAAAAATAGAGTGTAAAAGTTGTAAAAGTACTAACCAAGATACAATATTTTTCAAATTTTTGTAATCTCCATGATGCTACGTATTGTATTAATAATGGTAACTACTCCAACTGGCAAAAGATCCAGAATACACAACGGGGTATTATTGCATATTAGAATTATACTCTACTCTCTTCAGGAAAGAGAGATAATTAACAGCTTTTAGCAGGTGACAAACACAGATTTGAGTGTGAGAAAAAAAAAACTTATAATTGAATACAATGGCAATATATCTGAGTGCAATAAACAAGAGTAACATTAACATAGTCTACAACAGATAAATTACTTAGAAGTAATAACGACCATGCATATATCTGCATCATATGCAAAAGAGCTCCAGATGAGTATAAGGAGAGATAACGCATCTAGTTAAGCATCATATGGTATTTGATAAAATTGTAGTCGCCGAAAAGTTTGCATGGTTAGGTTACAGAAAATTGGAAAGCACATTAATGCAAATAAAATGGAAAGTAGACACAAGATTGTACCTAGGGCGGTTCTAGCTTATGAGCTGCCCTAGCAAGCACTTGTAGCCTTTCACATAGAAAATTAAAATAAAAAATGATATTATTGTAAATACTTTTCATTAGCTTCACTAATAACAAAATCCATCCAAAATATAAATTTTAGCAATTCTTGCAAAATATTTGCTAATCAACTTCTTACACATACCTCAATATCTTTGACATATCAACACATTCAACGAAAACAACTTCTACTTATAATTTTGGAAGCAAGCTCTTTAATCAATATGTTTTAAACTATTCAAATATCCATTTTCAGTTGAAATCATTGTCAAAACATTTGATTTTTCATGTGACATAGTAGTTCGAATATAAATTTTTATCAACTTCAGCTTAAAGAATCTTCATTCCACAGAAACAACCATAACGGTATAGCCAATAAAATTTCATATGCAGACCACATATTTAAAAAATCCACACACATCATAGGCAAATTTGCGCATGGTTTCTGCAGGAATGAGCAACAGACGTATGTCCTGTGTTGTCAGGGAGGATTTTCCCAAGACTTGCGACAGACGTCTGTCACTCTATTATGGCAAACGTCTGTGCTGAAGCAAAGATACTTCCAGGTGACGGAAGACATCTATCACAACCAAGATAGACGTCTGAAGCGACTTTTGAGTTGTTTCGGACTGAAGGCTTGGCAGACTGATTTGTGAAGGTTCCGCGGGCAATTTGGGCAATTGCTACATTTTTTTCTCTCCCTATATAATCTATTCTCAGATCTCAAATCAGAAATACCAGAAAGTGGCTAATCAAGAGATTAGATGTGGTTTATTCTAATTAGGGTTAACCCTAGTCTTCGTCAATTCTTATCTTCACAAAATCAAAATTTTTGTGTAAATTTGATCATTGTAATCAATCTCTTATACTCTTCTATTGGTATTAATAAAAAATTCTCTCTCAAAGTGGACGTACACTGACAATAAGTCAGTGGAACCACTATAAGTCTCTGTGTAATTTATTTTTCGTTATTGCTCTATTATTTCTCTTGTTTGGTGATTGTGATTGGCTATTGGATTGGGTTTTGAGATATTGGTTTGTTGTTTTTGCACTTTAATCATGATCTCGTCTTCCGCTGAGATTGAGAGGGTTTTGATTCAAGCGGTCTTGAGTCGAAATTCTCCACAACACTTTGTACATTGCTCTTTCAATTATTTTTCTTCAAGAGGGTGCGTCTCTCTCTCTCTCTCTCTCTCTCTCTCTCTCTATATATATATATATATATATATATATATATATATATATAGTTTAGACTACGAGATTAAACGTTTTAAATTCAACCCCTAAAATGGATACTTGTAGGCATTAATGAACCATGTTTAAAAAATCCAAATAATCTTTCATGAAGCACAAATTGTTCGAACCGATCCTTAAGTGAAGAAAGAGCTTAGTCTGTTGTATAAAAAAGTAAGTAGTTCTAAGATTATCTTCCATAGATTAACTTTCATAAGCATAGACATCCATATGCCAAGTAAAATGTTTCTTTCGATTAACAATTCTTTTTTCTTTTAATAGCAAATTTAGGTTCAATGTCAGCTTCATCCGCCGGCTCTTCAGCTTCATTTATCATGCTGGTAAATCCATCTTCTCTCAGTTTCTCAAAAAATGTAGCAAGCTCTTTCATTTTAGTAATTGCATATTCAATATCCTTTTTTTCGTGTCAAGGTATTTTTTCTAAATTGATTAATATTATCCAATGTAGTGTACCAAATACATAAACTAACTAAGAACTAATTATTATTTGAAGCATTTTAATATAGACATTAGCCACCATCCTCATGATATCAACAACTTCATTATTTGCAATTTTTAATTAAAACATCTCTTAACTCTATCGAATGAGTTCTTGTCGCTTTCACGCCTTCCATAGACTTTCACATCGAGTTATTTACAATAGTTTTGACAAAACCTTTTGCATATTCTCTAAGAATTTCCCATCGTTAAGTTGATCGGTAAACAAAGAACAAATCTTTGAACATATGCAATAAAGATCTCTAATTTTCTTACATGACTTTGTCATATCACATGGAGCAAGATTGAAACTGTGACACCCACATAAAATATAAAAAATTGTTGGCTTTTGATCAATAAGTCTCTTTTGTATATCTTGGTGCTTACTTAATATTGAATTTAAGCTATTTATTAGTGATGTAATAATACAATAGTAGTAAACTAATAAATTCACATTGTGAAGTCCTGTAGTGATGCATCACATCAACCTCTACAAAGCCAAGGAAATTCTTTTACCTTGGTATCATCCTCAACATGGGCACACATTATAATAATTGACATCTGCTCTTCATGACCCAAATCCGGAGTACAATCAAGAATGATTCAATAATATTTTTCCTTTAATATTCTCGAAAGCATTGTTACTCTTTTTTGTCAACAATTTTGAATATTGTGGCCAAGATAATGATTGTTTAATTCATCGTTTACCACTCTTCTAAGATGAATTTCTATATTGGATCAAAGTCGGATATTGATTCCATAAGCTAAGAAAAAAATCCATTAATCTTTTCATAAATCCTTTCATTAGTAACACGAAATGGTAAATTATTCTGATAGAGTTTATACAATGTCAATTAAATGCTCCAATAACTATTTCTAATGTTGTCCCCCCCCCCCCCCCCCCCATTGATTAAAGATTCCCTTTTTTTTTAATCAATTGTTGCTTTTTGTTTAAGATCTTTGTTCAAATCAACCCTCTTATCAGATTTGCAATATGCTCCTAATTACTTTCATGTTATCGTATCTTGGTTGTAATGTTATGCCAATCATTCATTTCTTCTTCACTTAATTTAAACTTTTGTAGGTTTCTTAGTAGCATGCAACAAAAACAAAAGGCTCTATTCACTTCATCTTACTAAACTACCCATTTTTTGTTATGTTCTTCTCCTCGTGGATAACAACTATAAGAAAAATGTTCACCATCAGTTTTATTTCTTTCACAATTTCAACACAAAACATATTCAATTAGCATTATGTTTTTACTATTGGTTATCCTTCCTCACAATCACGAATCATAATTAACATCAACATGTTTTTCAAGATCATGCACAATCAAATCATCAACACGTTCATTCACATCATTTGCTTTGCCAACTATGTCTTCTTCGATTACAACTTTCTTCATTTTCAATAACCTCTTAATCGATATATTCACTTAGCATATTTTCATTTGTTACATCAACATCTTCAGCCACTTCATCAATTTCATGATACCCATATTCATTGTCCTCTTCAATTCTCTGAAGTAGAAGATTGAGATTTTTGAACTTGTCTTTGAAATAAATTAGAGATCAAGCCTGATTTTGCAATTTCATCTCTTTTGCTTAACTTTCTTGTTGTAAAACTGGGGTTTTGTCTTCGAAATCTAACTCGATTAATTATCATCTTCATTCTTCGTCATTTTCCGATAGATTCCCACTTTGATGAAACAAACGGAGCTATCGCGGAGGGGCAGGCCTGCCAAAGGCAGGAGCTGTCGCGTAGGCTGTAGATGCAGTCATGTGATTTTTGATGGAGCAGCACTTGGCAATCACGATTTGATAATAGGAAAATTCTATTTCAACTCAGCGAATTGCCGAGTAGCCCCCCACTTTTATAGAAGAAGTCAAGGATGAAACTGTCATTTTTCTGTTTCTTTTTTCTCGTATGGGCTCTGCATGGTCTTTTAGAGAACCACGCAAGGGCACTGCATGGTACCTAAAGATACCATTATATTTAGGTAACACGCAGTACCCCTGTGTGGTTCCATAAAAGACCACATAGAGTCAGTACAAGGAAAGATATTATTGGTTATCTTTAGGTACAACGCAGTGCCTTTTTGTGGTTCTCTAAAAGTCCACTCTAGAGCGAAGGGTATTATTGGTTTTTTTAATTGAACGGGGGACTACTCAACAAAATGACAGGTTTTCTCATTTCTGTTGAACTTTAGGGGGCTACTCAGTGAAAAGCTGAGTTTGAATAGAATTGCGTTGATAATAGGTTTATCACCCCCCCCCCCCCCCAAAACCCCCCTTCCTCCGCCAAATTCCGTTTGTCGTTGCCTCTCAGGTTACCTTATTCAACACAACATATCAGTTGGACGACTTATGTTATAAAAATGATTTTTAAACAACTATCATTCCAAATTACAGGTCATGGGAGGCTAAAACTGTGCACAATGTATAGCGCAAATAAGTTACCTGGAATAGTACATGTTACATATCAAATATAATTCCAGTAGTACACACTGTTACTATGAATAAATTAAAGGTAATCCACTGTAAACATTGGTTACCTGGATCAGCTAATTTCTGGGATTGAAAAAAGAAAGAAAGAGAAGAAAACCAGACTCTAATAAGAAAGATATCAGAAATCAATCCAGGCTATGCTTCATGGATCGAATTCATAGTGATAAACGTGAGGTGGTGATGATGTATACTGAAACTGTGTTTGAGGTGGTGATGATGCATATTGATAATGTGGTTGAGATACCGGTGATGCATATTGATATTGTGGTTGAGGTGGTGAGCTTGTTTCACTGCTTGAAGGAGAGGGAACACAGGTTTGACTTTTGTCAACTCTAACCTCGCCAGTTGTGGTATCCTCAAACGAATGGAATATTGGATGCAGATATGCATCAGCCAGGTACAATTTTAAGTTCAGGTTAGGCTCAGATGTTCTCTCCATTAGGTCTTTCTCCATAGCTTCCTACATATTTATAGTAAAACCATTTTGATGCAGTCATTAGCACTTGGACAATTAACAATATAAGGAGAAAATTTTAAATATAAATCATTAATAAAATTGAAATCAAGCGTAAAAATATATGGTAAATAACTGTACCTCTAACGGGTATTTCCTGAATGCCGGTTCAAACCGGCTTCTACAATACTTATGAAAACCATAAGTGAGTATTGGCAAAACAGCAAGTAACGGGGTGGAGTTGGCAGCTTTCTTTGTGCTAAGTAGGCCGATGAGAAGCAGCTGTGATATAAACATGCCCGCAACAATGCGTGTGTGTACATGCGGCCAAAATGCACCAGCACTTTCATACTCTTGATTATATACATTAATTATCTGGGTTTAAAAGAAATGGATAAGAATACGTGCCAAAAATGAAAATGGAAAATACTAATGTCATCACTGACCTGATGTCTGTAGACAAGGTATGCGAAGGCAAAAAACACAAGTATAAATGGCAAAAGAATGGGAGTAATGACAGCATAAACTAGTCCGAAAAGAAAATATAGCTGAAGTTTTGGAAGAGCTTCAGGTAAATCTATACTCCCAGGATGCATAGCCTTCACTCTATCCCTTTCTGTTTTCACCAAAAACGCATTTTTCAAGTAATATATCACTAGCGGCTTCAGCCTCAAAATTTCACCAGCAATGCCAGCCCAACCATCAACCATTATATAGGTGATAAAAAATGTGGCTTTCATCGGTATAGATACTCCAATTGTTCTTGGAATCCTAAAAAATGACATAAACTTAAAATTTTGTAAATGAAATCATTAGCTATGTCCATTATGAATACTGCTGGTTACTTTATACATGAACTACATGCACCCCTAAGATTAGAACAAGACTTCTACATAAAAGCACATTATTTCTAATTAAGTGAACTGAAAACGAAAATGGCTATTAGAGAACAGCAGACATCATAAACACAAAAACATAAACGTATATGGTTAAAAAGAATTACTGAGTAGGTGGCTGGTGGAGAAAAGAATAGAGCTGTTCAAAAGCTGTTCCCGCCACAATACTACCCAAAAACACGTTCACCAGCATAAAATAATAATATTTTGCTGCTGTTCTTCTTTCAAGTGATGATATTGAGAAATAGCCTTCAACTTTTGACATAATCATCAGAACTGCTGGAAGAATGTATAGGAATATTTTCAGTGCTAGACCAGGAAGGAAACCTTGAAGAAACGACTTGATCACCTTTCTGCACAAACCAAGCAATGCAAAAAATGAATATGGTAATTAAAGTAAAATTCTCATTTAGTGCAGAATACAACATTAGAAGAAAAATGATCTTACTTACAGTTCAATCACAGGCCTAAGAAAAGGGGCAACTTTTTCAAGGCCATCAAGATTTGCAAGTGATTGGACAGCAGCAATAGGAATCATATAAAAGAATACAAGCGCAAAAACACACAGTGATATGATTAATTTCCTAACAGTCAAAGAAACAAATGGTATAGCCAAGTTCCTCCAATAAACATCTCGTGGTTCTGGGGCCCAATAAGTTAACCAACGGGTTGGATTTCTGCTTTGTTGAGTTTGTGCACAGACAGCAGCAGCCCATCTGGAGTTGAACGATACAAATGCCACTGGCATGATTGCTTTTGGATCATTAAGAATTCTTTCACGTTCTTCTATTAACTGAGCCAGAATATAGAGTACACCATCAGTAAAACAATGTTGAATTGTGCGTGCATGCAGTTTCATCATTTCAAGTCTGAAGATCTTACTTCTTTGTCTAGTTGCTTTACCCTTTCAGTGTAGTATTCAATAGCATCAACTTTGGTACCAAAGAGACCCAAACATCCACTCTGATATATATAAAAAAATGCATAACGTTTATTTACTATCAGCAGTAGAATATCTCAAGGGAATCCGAATTACATATGCAAATGAAGTAAACCTTTATCATGGGTCTTTTGTCTGAATGTCGATCCAATTTGAGCCGATAGAAGTCAAGCCAATTCTGAAGACGGTCCTTTTTCCTCACAAGTTTAGCAAATTTATTTGCATTGTAAACAGCCTAGTGTGAATAATGAACAAATGGAATTAACATAGCATAACCATTTAAAGAAATCTAGAGGGGGCAAATGAAGATTCTTCTTCAAAATGTCTGAAATCATATATGCATATGCTACCTGATGCCCAAGATAATGTTCGGGATGGTTCCGCTGAAAAAATTGGTCCACGCTCTCTGATATGGAGTGGCCTGAAACATGTGGAATATTTCTTACGAGTACCTGGAATAACAGATCCCAAATGTCGTCCATGAGCATAGCATGAGATTGAGTTCTAACTCACATTCTTATGAATCTTGAGTGAAAGAGTTATGTATAAGCAATTATGTTAGTTCGGGTAAACCAAAACTATTCATGTCTAAAAGTGTACTTAAATATTTTCTTCCATTAATGCCAAGTGCTACACATAACGCATATTGGGTAACATGGCGATATGAGTGCCTTGAAACAATGTTAGAAAAGAGGAAGAATATACTGGCGTTACTACATAATCATTTGAGTTACAGCAAAACTAGATGATGACATGCAAAGAGTTATTTTTCTAGCACTTATGAAGAGCTGATAATATTAGTTAGAAGATGTGAGACTAATCTCAACAGCAATATTACAAAAACTTCTAAACATTAGTTATACTTAAACCCAACCAGTAAACCAAATGAAGCTGCTTTTGAAAGTAAGAAAACCTAGTTAACTTTTTTCTAACATGTGCTTCAAAGGCACTTTACCATTCTCCTGATAAAGATCAACATTAACAGTTGTTATTGCAACCAATGAAAGTATCTATCTTGATGATGTTTACTTACAGTAAACTGATCAACATGACGGCCTTGTGATGCCAAAAAGTGTAACCTTGTAAGAGCAACGTCGCTATACTCTTTGTAAAGGATGAAGCACGTCCACATAGTGAACACGTATGTCATTAATATATGAAACCAGAACCTAAAACGAATTGAAATGCTATGTGTTAAGATCGAATACTAACATAACCCCAATGGTACGATATAACTTACCGTTGAGAACCAGCGCTAACATTTGATATTGAAAGCTTATCAATATCACTGAAAACTATTTGTTTATGAAGACTGGATAATGAGCCATCATACACGTTAACTGGAATAAGAACCGCCAGAGCTAGAATTGTAACAGGGGCAAAAATCTTTAATCTGCAAAAGATCAAAAAGTTTATTAGCCTGGCAACCATCCAGAAACAAAACTGCAATTGGTCTTATATTTATTTTAAGTTCTGGGATCAAAGAAAATAAATTTCAGATTACAGACCACTCATCATGTTTAGAAGTTTAATCTACAGACAGCATGTGCAATCATCCAATTTATCGCAAGTTGAATATCCTCCGACAACATTAATCACAAACTATCGGATCTGTTTTGCTACCATTCAAAGTTAATTGCACATAAGATCTTACGGAAGTCATTTGCTAATATTATTTACTACTTGACTAAAATTGTATGTAATATAGTTGATTTATTTTTTATTTTTTAATATATTTATATTGTAAGCACAACCCAACGTGGACTCGAAGCATACATAAATATATAAACAATAGCCAACAATAGTACACAGTAGCACTAATCATTGAATTAGCAAAGCGTGGCTGAAGTAGTAATGAGAACAAAGTGCTTGAAGAGTAAAGTATCAAATTGAGCTGAAATCCACTTATTTCAATTTTCAAGAAGCAAGGAAACAACCACATTAAAATCCGATTTACTAGGAAGTGCCAAAATTAAAAATTCCGTGGAACCAAAAAAGGAGAGTTTAAATGGTTCTTGTGAAAGTAATAAGCATAAATTTCCTCAATTTAGCTTTAACATTACTAAACTGATTTCAGCCTAAAGACAAAATAACCAGTATGCATCCATATTATATCTTCCAAACTGAATTTACACAATGAATAAAAAGAAGAAAGTGGGGAAATCAACTGACCCCGAAAATTTTGATATTCAGCCTTTAAGATAAATCAAGGCATCTTAATTTACCAAGAAAAAGAAAAGGAATTGAAATGCTTAACTACAACAGAAAATTAAACGCTAACAAAGAGAAAAGCACAAAACTGCAATCAAATGACTCTTAATTGACAGAACAACGAATTCTTCTTCTTCTTTCCATTGGAACCAACCAAACTTCCTCAAATTCTAAAACCAAATACAAATATGAACTTACCCAACAATATAAATCCTTAGAAATATAACAGAATCAAGCCCAGCATGGTGAATCAAATCAGTCTGACTCATCTTCAGGGCTTCGGGCATCCAACTAAGAAAGCTCGCGTAAGTCTTCACATTCAAGTTGACGAACTTCCCAACGAAATTGCCGGCGCTACGATGACGTGGACTCTTCCTGGCTCCCACGATATACCATTTGGGAAAGTAGACGCGGTCGTTAGCTGGCTGAAGGCGCAGGAAAGCGAATATTAGCAAGAAAGCGAAGGTGCTTAGTATATTTATGAATGCAGATACTCCAATGTCCTCTAAAGTCGCCATTAGCGAATATCTTGCTGGAAACTGGGTTGCTTGTGGTCGGGGAGTTGAGCTGGAGAATGAAGTTAATCCGCTAACGCTGTATATTTCTTGTTAATTTTGTCTTTTATCCTACTTTAATTGCACCTCAAAGTTCGGCTAGAAAGGCCAGATGTACTGGCTTACTATTCCCGTGAATGCAACCAAGGGTGTAATGATTGTGTATGGGGACATTGTATTAGTGCATGTCCTATGGATTAATATGTATCGATAGTTTGATACAACCCGAACACCCTGGTTTAGTCGTTCTAAAATTGTTCCACTAGAATGAGTGCACTTAACGGAAACTCTTATAAGTAAGGGATCGTTCATCACATAAGATGCATTGCCCACACTTGTCCAAATGAATATATTGAAATATTGCCTTCAATACGCTTGGTTAGGAACACTACAATATGATTTAACGTCAAGGTTGCAAAAAACGTTAGGCTGACTCTAAACGGAAAGCATAAACGGTGTTTGTTATTCCCTAAAAATCCATACGCACATTGGGTAAAGGGTACAAGGCAGATATTATCAGGGTTGGCCGTGCACAATGCAACCGCGCAGAGCAAGATCCAAATATCGAACCTAGGGCAGGACAAGTCAACTAGTGCGACTAAAGATAACGGCATAACACATTATAAGAAGTGCGACCCAATAAAGATAAAGGTCGCATATCCTGAGAACCACTCAGACACCACCGAAGTAAAGCAAGTCGCTCATTCAACATAAGCGGGAGTGACCTCATAACATAATCGCGCTAAGGTGTTATGGCCAACTTGTTCCCTTGTTTCGCCATCAAGCAAGTCGCTCATTCAACATGAGCGGGAGAGACCTCATAACATAGCCGTGAAGCCAAACAGCGTCATACAAATGCAGCAAGAAGACCAACGCCCTTGGACCAAGAAAGACGGTCGCGCAAAGAGCAAGGGAGAACCAACTCCAGACCCGCATCTCGCTCTTACAAAATCTCCCAAAGCGCTCCTCCTTTCTTGCAGTACCGTGCGATCTTTCTAGGTCAGTTGAGTCTCCATAAGCTAAAATTGAACTATCGCCTCCAACTATAGCCTCTGAGCCTTAAACTTCATCATCTTTTCTGAAGTCTGATCCATCATCTTGGGATAATCATCGACCCATGAGATTCCACGGAATCAAAGTTCCTTAACGACAAGTCCTAGATCGACGGCTCGAGAGATTCTTCCACCCTTGCCACAACATCCTTATTACTCTCCTTAAGCCTCTCTACCTCAGGCTAATGCTCTACCTTGATACCCTTCACTTGAGATAGTACTTCCCTGCTCGTAGTCTCTACATCCTATGTCTCTTTCACGGCCTAAGCAACCTTAGCGTTTCCAAGCTCTAGCGTCTTTCTAACCTCTTTAATCTCTTTCATGAGATGTTGCGCTTTGCTCATTTTCCTCCTTCATTTTTTTCTCTCCTCGACAAGAGCTTAAAAATCCGAGTGGAGCTGCTGCAATTCCTTGTTCTCTTTCTCCAGCTCAAGATTTCTCCTTAATGTGGCTTCATTATCTTGCTTGAGAACCGTGTTCTCCAACAAGACCCTGCCACTGTATCTTTATATGACTCTCAATCCTGATTCTCCTCCTCTTCAACCCTTGGTAGTTCCACTTTAATTGCATTGTTTCAACAAAAAAGAGTTAGCATTTAAGTATGTTACTCACATACGTGGAAATAGTTGTAATTTGAAGGCTTGTCTTACCCAATTCATTGTCCCGATCCTGGACAGTATCCTGCTCGGCTTTGAGGGCCAACTCCAAGCCTTGAATCTCGACATTCTCTTTGAATATTAGTTTGGAGAGGTTCCCCTTATACCTATGCATTTCTCGTATTGGAGGAAGACGTCATACACTTTATCCAGCATGTCTATGTCCATAGTCCGAGGGATTAGATGGATGTTTGGTAACCAATTTGGCTCCACAATGTGGAAACCTGGGAACTCCTCCATCAATATCGCTTTCCACTATTCAAGAGTAAGCTCTGGAATATCAAACATCTCAGGTAACTGGGCCCCCTTCTTCGGCACTCCTGTCTTCCCAGATCTTTTATCCTTGGGCCTTTAGATATGGCTATAGGCGCCGATGGTGGAATATAAAGAGGGATCGTCGACGATGGCTACCTGGTACTCGCCGTGTCCAGCATTTAACTTGCGCCCGATGATTGAGTGATGGGTGCAGGGGATTCTTAACGTCAAGTTCAATCTTTGTGATGACGCTCATTGCCACAATCATGAGGGTGATGGGGCTCTGTAAATAAATCGGTATCTCTTCTAAAACTCCTTATGAGCCCGCTCCTCTTAGGTCGGTGCCCGATGGATCCTCGACCTTGGTTCCTATCACCTTCTCGAACCATTTCACCCACATGGAATAGATTCTAGGTTAGACTCGAACACTCTACACACATAAACAAATGATGTGTTATGTAGTGTTTATGAGTGTGTGTCCTAAATGTTCTCTCCACAGACCAGATATCGGTCCGCTTGAGGGAGTAATCCCCCCAACACTAAGCGATAAGCTTTCTATACTTGAGACGCTAGGCCAAGATGATGAAACGTCAAGACAGAGCTTATTTCGGTCATTAAATTGACCCTCCTTTTCTAGTGATGCGGTAGTCTTAAAAGAAGTTATTGGAGAAGCCGACCTGGGCGACGCTTTCGTCCTCGTCTCAACTATTATAGATGGAACGAGAGTAGCCGGCAAAACCTCATCTCTAGCAATTTCCACCTCATCACCGGTGACATCTCCACTGGTTTCTTCCTGAGTGTTCACAGCCTTGTGTCACTTGGACACGACAGGGTGAAACTTCCTTTTGTGGCTCAGAGAACTTTCTCCTCCCTCTGATTCTGCTTTCCCTCTTCCAACAGCGGTTGGCCGGAACATTGTACGGTTATTAGGGAGAAAGCTCATCAGGAGAAGATCTGTTCTCCAAGATGTTTTCAATAGAACGAGCTCTAGCCGAGATGGCCCGCAACAGCCCGATAGGCTCTTTATACATTTTGCCTTTTGGATGCCAGAGGAATGCCTGTTACAAAAACGCATGGTTAGCCTCGTGCTTACGAATCGACTAATTTCAAGCCCAATGTAATAAAGTTACTTAGTTCCGACCAACCAATGCCTCACGAATCCAGGTGAACAACAAACATAGAACCAATCATGTTTAAAGATACCTAGTCTATTCCATGACCTTGGGATGAATCAGGTATTGGTCTGTGCTCCCATGTAATACAAGGAAGGCGCGCTGGTAATCCTCCTCTTAATTAGGAGAAGGGACTGGATGTCCTCTTTGTTAGGTTCTATATGTAGATGTTCCCTGAATAAGATGCAGGTAATAAAGAGGAATGCGTACACATTCGGATGAAGCTGCGTTGGCACTAAGCGAAAGTAACATAACATATCTCGAATGAAGTAGCAAGACGGAGGCACACACCCAGAAATGCACATATGTCTATTACAGGCGGTATATCCTTCTGGAGGTGCATACGCTGTATCCTCCTTCTGGGGAATGCGAACGTCATCCCACGGTATGCTAAGTCTCTTACAAATGTGCCTCA
The DNA here is from genome assembly GCA_030737875.1 of Allium sativum. NCBI lineage: Eukaryota > Viridiplantae > Streptophyta > Magnoliopsida > Asparagales > Amaryllidaceae > Allium > Allium sativum. Next base: position 1,030,437,108 of record CM060913.1, on the reverse strand, counting down.
ACTTACCTTCATCCATATACGAAGGCACTGAATCCGATGGGTTGTCGACCATGACGACATACTACATCATATCTGGGACCTCGAGATTGTCTCCCGGCATAATATCTTCCTCTTCTTCCTCTCAAGATTCTCTTCAGTTGCAACATCTCCATCTGGCACTGATAGTTCGGTTCGTCTCTCGACTATGTGTTGCGGATCTTATGACAACAAACCTTAGTCGGGTGCATTCGGCGAGCCTATAGGTTAGAAGGGGTCAATGCTACCGAGGTCTCAAGCTTGTTGTCCTCTGAAATAGTACTGCGAGATGACCCGAATTAGGACTGTGAGTGCTGAGAAGCTTTGGTTCCCAAAGCCTGTTGTCTTTTGGATTACTTTGTTTCCATTGCTAGCTATACTTTCAATATAGTTGCATTAGACATCGCATTGAATAACCTGTACCCTTCGTATTGGTGTAAACTAACATGTTCGTGCAATGCAGTGAGATGACAATATGATTATAACGAAAGAATTCGGGACATGGCCACGATTACTCGTTTTTGTGACTGTAACCATCTTCATTGTCAACCGATACCGTCAGATTCACACCGAGTCACGTGTACTTTATGGTTAGGATCGGAGAACAAATCTAAAGTTCGATAGTTCAGTCATGTGTTCATAGTTTGAGTTTATTCTCTAAACCTATATGCAAGCCTAAGTCCAATCAGATCACGAAACATCACGAAAACAGCGCAAGTTCGATGGCTAGGTCACTTGGGATTCGAATCCCTCGTCGGGAACAATAGAATGCATCATAGTCAGGAGGGTCTGAATTTTTCTAGGTCCCAGGGATGTGAAAATAGCACCCCCAAGATCAAGGAAAAATCACGTCCCCTCTCTGGCTTGGAAAATCGCATCCTACCTTCTTCCCACGAGTATTTGCATCCCACTCCAGCTCGGTTTTACCTCGTATCGCATCCTCTTAGGGAGCAGAATCTCGCATCCCTTGGATGTGAAAATTGCATCCCTCGGATGCAAAATCCCGCATCCCTTGGATGCGAGAAATTTCATCACTCGGATGCGAGAAATCGCATCACTTGGATGCGAGAATTTGCGTCACTCAGATAAGAGAAATCACATCGCTCGGATGTGAAGAATCGTTCCCTTACAATGCGAAGACTTGCATCTCCATGGAGGTGATGTGAGCTCCTCCCATTTTCTTTCTCTCCTCCATTTGCCATCTCCACTCCGCGTCCTCCTTCTTCTTCCTCCACTCGCCATCGCCCCCAAGCTTTCTTCAGGAATCGAAACTCGACCCCTTGAAGGAGATTCCAAACCGAAACTCTTGCATACTGAGATGAGTCGATTCAGGAAATTAACATGTTCACCCACCTAGAGTTTCTTGGTTCGAGTTTGAATTTGATCAAGCGATGTGAATGATTCCCAGGACGTGAAAAAGTAAACAAAGTGAGGGGGGAGGATTATTTCGATTTTTATATGAAGGCGGGAATATTAACCCTGGTCTATTTAACCTTTCACAACCCATTGGGGATGCAAAAAATTTCATCCCTCTAAGGATGCAAAACTTCATATTTCTCATTGGGATGCTAAGTTTTTCCAATATATATATATATATATATATATATATATATATAATGCTGAGAATGAAATTCCCAAACTTCGAGGAGTCTTTGACTCACAACTCCGCCTGTGACCATATGCATGTGTTTGTGATGCTATGACAATCAACATTGGTTCGATTCGCCAACTAATTGTACACTCGTATGTCTAAATGACTCGAGAACGTATGGCAAGTGATCGAACCCACGATTCAATATTGTGACGGCCCGCCCCGCACCAGCCGGCATTTCCTCCGAAAGTGCGCTGTACACATGCCCTACTAGCACGGAACGGTCGCCAAAGAAAGGAAAGAAGAGACTAATCATGAACCTGTAGAATGTCTCACAGCGCATGGGATAAAATATAATAACAATATACTTGACATAAAATAGGCGAGATAGTGCATAAGCTGAAAACTAAAACTACACATCATAGCAGCGGAAATCCAAATACAGCTTATATTCCACATCACCATTATTACAACTTTCCAAACTGTCTCTAAAGCAAAGCAAAGGAAAAAGGTACACTACTAATGCCCAAAGTAGTGACCCACAGCGACATAGGGAGAATATCTATATATATATCATACGTGGAAGCCTCCTGCTCATCTCCGGTACAACTACTCGTGCATCACCAGCTAACCTGTCTCTAGTCTACTCGTTTAGGAGCACCCAGAGTAATAGAAGAGACATAAAACTCTAGGTCAGACAAAGTCTGGTATGAGCGATAAGCAGCAAAACAGAACATAACAGGTATACTAAACCATACCTGAACCTGGACCTGCAACCAAAGAGTTAGCACTACATACTGTATAATACTCTAAGGTGCCACTAACATATGGTGTAAAGAATACAGGGGTGGGGCGTGCATGTCATAGTGATGGCAAACAAATCAAACCTGGTAACCATACTCATGTCTCTCACTCAGTGCGTAAAGCATACGATGTCCACCATTCTCAACCACTAGACCCATCGAAGTAGTGACGGAGTTCGACTTGTACGACTACTGCTACCACCAAGCTTACCCCACGGAGTCATGACTAAATCTTTACAAATGACCCCGTTTCATTAGTCTATATCCCATTAGTCGTACCTAAACCACTGTGGTCATGAATTCGTTCACGTACCCCCTACACATAGTGATCCAAAGTCATAGACATCGACAACCCCTTAGCACACGTCCCGCAGCAAAGCCCAACTCATGAAGTCGACTCGTTGGTTCCCATCTGGATCCTGAGTTCTACTTCTCATTTGGACTACCTTTGCATCTCGGGTTTGTGGTCTTCTCCGAATCGGTCTTTATCTGGCTTAGAAACAAACTTCCTTTCGGATCGGTTCTCTTCCCCTTGCTCAGTCTGTAGTCATCAACCTCCTTCTGGTCGGTTCATGCTCCCCTTGTTGGATCGGGTTGTGGTGCCCAAGCTTCACGGTTCGGATCGTGGAGCTCTCCAGATGAGTGGATTGGTTCGGTGTCTCCATTCACAAGCGGTTCGGATCGGAGGACTTCATAGGCGAATGGATCGGGGATGGCAAGCTTCAGCAGGCGGCTCGTGGGAAGGTGGTCACGATCGGGTCGGGTTCGGAGGGGGCGATCTGATCTGGTTCCTGCACATCTTTCCTGCAACTTTCCAGCGACTGTTTTACGCCATACGACGGCGTTTTCGACCAATCTAACTTTTCTAATCAATTGCAAATCACACCATACCGTCATAGCAATATGTATAATCATCCACAAACACCAAAACAACAATATGACAAGGTTAAACAGATCAAACATAGCCAAAATTCTATATTTTCCCTTAAGCATGTTTAAGCAAAACTAATGATAGGATTAGTAAAACTTAACCAAATTAACCAAATTTTCTAACAGAGGCCTAAAACAATATTTCAAAATTTACCAATATTTTTCCATATTTTTAACATGTATAAATTCGCTAATTATTACTAATTACCCTTAATTAACCATAATTAGTGAGGAACTATGCAAATCACTCATCTTTGCCACAAATAAAGTATCAAATTTGAAAGAATTCTCTGCTTGGGCGCGAATACCAATGTCTAACAACAGCTCTACTCTGAAATGGTGTTATTTCTCCTTGATTTGATGTAGTTTAGCCTAATCTTCAATTAGAAAGTGATTTAGGATGAAATTAAAAGATGGAGGCCATTACTAGGGTTGCAACAATGAAAGTGGCGGCTGAAAGAAATGTTTTCTAACCTTAACCAACCCCTATATACCCCTAATCCCGAAATCCCACATTGGGCCTAGCTGTTAATTATTCAATTAAGTCTAGTTAAGCAGTTTTACACCTTCTAAACCATGTTTCAGCCATATCTCCCAAACGGTAAGTCCGTTTTTCACCTGTGACCACTCTAAGGAAAGGTAAACTATCATCCAGATCTTATGGAAGTGGTTTCAGGTCAAAATTCCTTTCCAATCAAAAGGTATGGCCGAAACAAAATCAGCTAGGGGTAAAACGGTCAATTAAAAATCGGCAAAAATCATGAACATGGGAAATGACCCTAATAGTCGTCTCCCAAAGTTACATGATCATACGACTTCGTATGTAAAAGAAATAAATATTCTACGATCCTTCGATGCGTAGAATGCGGGTCGTTACATTCTCTCCCCCTTAAGAAATTTCGTCCCCGAAATTCCTTAACCCAAAACATACAAAGGATCCCGCATGCCTACCAGCCATATACAACAATCAAACATGCAAAACAAACAAAACAAGCCTATCCTAGCATGCGGAAAGACTAAATCGAAACTGAAATCTTACCAGGCGAAGAGTTCTGGATATGTCCTCCTAATGCTCTCCTCTGTATCCCAAGTACTGTCATTCTCATTCTTGCCCCCACTGAACTTTGACTAATTTCATCGCCTTCCTTCGAAGCTGCTTCGTATCATTCCCAACAATACGCATAGGCATGCAGTTCCCAACCGCCTCGGGTTTAACCTCGATATCATCCAATTGATCAGGTGAAATAGTCACATCAGGGTCGTGTACGAACTTCCTTAACTGGGAAACATGAAATACGTTGTGAATTCCTGCCATCTTGTCTGGTAATTCAACTTTATATGCCAAATTCCCAACTTGCTCAAGAACTGGGAACGGACCAACGAATCTTGGTGCTAACTTGCCTCCCCTGCCAAATCGTATCATGCTCTTCAACGGAGATATCTTTACAAACACCGAGTCGCCAATGGAGAACTTTAATTCTCTTCTCCTCTTATCAGCATAACTTTTCTGCCTATCTTGAGCAGCCTTCATTCGCTGTTGAATAGTCTTGATCTTGTCCGAAGTTTCTCTTATTACATCCGATCCAGGCATAAACTTCTCACCAGTTTCCAACCAACATGACGGTGAGTTGCACGGTCTTCCATACAAAGCTTCAAATGGAGCCATACCAATACTGGATTGATAACTGTTATTGTAGGCAAACTCTACTAGATGCAGATGGTCATCCCATGATCCACCAAAATCCAATACATAAGCTCGCAAAAGATCTTCTAACACTCGATTCACCCTCCCTGTCTGTCCGTCGGTTTGAGGATGATACGCGGTACTGAGATGTAATTCTGATCCTATCGCCTCTTGTAAGCTCTTCCAAAATCCACTAGTAAACAAAGGATCTCAGTCACTAACAATTCCCTTGGGTACTCCATGAAATCTTACTACCCACTTCATATACAGTTCTGCTAACTTAGTTGTTGTTCTATTCGACCTGACAGGTATAAACCATGCGCTCTTGGTCAATCGATCCACAATTACCCAAATGCTATCATGGCCCGATCTAGTCCTCGGTAAACCATCTATGAAATCCATTAAAACATGTTCCCATTTCCATTCTGGGATTTCTAACGGTTGTAATAAACCACTGGGCTTATTTTGCTCAACATTAACTAACTGGCAATTCATGCACTTGGATATAAACTTCCCAACGTCTCTTTTCATCCCTTCCCAGTATTAAGTCTGCTTCATGTCTCGATACATTTTGTTACCACCGGGATGTATAGTCAGTTTTGAGTGATGACATTCTCTAAGCACTTCTTCTCTCAATTCATTGACATTGGGCACAACAAGTCTTCCATTCTTTCTAAGCCATCCATCTCGATCAAGCCCATACTTGTAACGACCCGGATTTTGAGCGACTTTGGTTATCGACATAAGCTCGATGTCGATAACCAAAACATCGAAAAATCCTGGTAATTAGTGAAAGAAATTAGAGGGTGAGGAAAGATAAGATAGAAAATTAGAATAGAAGAAGAAGAACACAATATCAGAGTAACACGAATCTCACAGTGGAACGAATAACATATAATATATGTAACATAACTTTGAAATATACATCTGTATTTGAATATACATCATTATCAAAGTACAGCACTTACAACACAGCGGAAATAACTATAGCTATATGATCCTGAAGCCTCCTGCTCTAGCTCTTCAACTATATCTGTAAAATCCCGACTACTTGACTGCCCATACAAATTTAGGCACCCAAGAGTTTAGGGAAAACGACAAAATAAACTCCGGGTCAGTCATGGGACTGGTGTGAGTAAAACATTTTAAAACAGTTCAAACAGGTAATCGATATCTCATAAGACCACGCCGCATAACGGAACGGGTTTTTCCCTTATGAGAATCCAAGATAACTTTATATCAAAAACCTTTTGATATTATAATAATGTCTATCAACCACAGTATATATATAATCATCTAGCAGAAACGCTTTCATCTCACGTTCTACATATATAGTATACAATCAAAACCGCAAGCACGTATTGGGTAATGGATTTCCAACTATGACAAGGTATGGATCCACCTTTCGCTCGTGTACCTCTAGAGAGGAATACACTGGGTTCAACAAGAACATCTTGCAACCCGGCCACACATGACCGACCACTCATTTCGCTTGAGTGTATCGAATGTATATCACCAACAGTTGGGATCAGCAACCGTTTCCCGAATGGGACAGCATCAACAATAGATTTTTAGAAGTAAATGAAACTCTAGATCAGGTGATTATACACCCTACTTCGGTGCGACCGACTTAGCCATGCTGCCTGCCCGATTTCTGTCATTTACCGGATGATGAGGCTAGAAGCTACGCTTTATCATCATACCAGATTCACTTTGAATGTCACATCATCAAATCCATCAAATCACCGATTTGACGTCTACAACAATACATTATGTGTTAGCTAAAAGAAGTTTCCTTCTCCGCTTCCACTCTTGGTACGGTTGGAGAAATCAATATACGTGATCATCTGGAAATACTCTGTCAGACATCCGTCCATACAAGTCATCCAGGAACAGGATGAACCGAAGGCACTATTCTGTAAACAGGATAGCCCTTGCATAAATCCGTCTTCAATTATCTTTTGGCATATATGATTCGCAACGGTTATGCCAATACAGAGTGGTTCTTCGGATAATAATCCAACCGGTCTCTCCATATTAACAACGTTAAAATGGTCAAAACTTCGATAGTCTGTGATTTAACTATCGAATAAAAACAGGTGTGCAAACAACGATATTATTTCCAAATGGAAATTATATCGATCAAACATCATTCAACATTTATCTCTTTAATTCATTAATTTTACTTATCTCCTGTTTCCCTATATTCAGTATTCCTTATTTTCTAAATTGGGAAAAATATACGTTATTAACAAATGGAAAACATTTCCATTTCTTGTTTTCTTTATTAGAAAACATTTCTGGTTTCTTCTTTGGAAAACATTTCCAAAGCTTCTTCCTTGGACTTAGACAGATGTTTTTAAACAAACCATCGCGATGCCAACTCAAACCATTTCCTTTACTGCCGAACCTTAACTATTCCTTAGTTAAAAACGAAGCCAATCAAGTTGGGGTAGAACTACCTCTCAGACCTTAACTGAACAACATTTCTAACTTTGAAATTAGCAAAGTTCACTTTATTCCTTTTTCTAACTTCCTTACTTAACCCTCCTTCGAATAACTATATTCGATTGACTCTTTTTACTTAACTCCTTTGGACTAACCCCTATCAATTAACTCTATTGGACTAACACTATTGATTTACTCATTTAACTTAACTCCTTTCGAATAAACTATATTCGATAATTCCTTTTACTTTCTATTCGAATAACTATATTCGATTTACTCATTTGCTTCTATTCGAATAACTATATTCGATAACTCCTTTGCTTCTATTCGAATAACTATATTCGATAACTCCTTTGCTTCTATTCGAATAACTATATTCGATAACTCCTTTGCTTTTATTCGAATACTATATTCGATAACTCCTTTGCTTCTATTCGAATAACTATATTCGATAACTCCTTTGCTTTTATTCGAATACTATATTCGATAACTCCTTTGCTTCTATTCGAATAACTATATTCGATAACTCCTTTGCTTCTATTCGAATAACTATATTCGATTTACTCATTTGCTTCTATTCGAATAACTATATTCGATAACTCCTTTGCTTTTATTCGAATACTATATTCGATAACTCCTTTGCTTCTATTCGAATAACTATATTCGATAACTCCTTTGCTTTTATTCGAATACTATATTCGATAACTCCTTTGCTTCTATTCGAATAACTATATTCGATAACTCCTTTGCTTCTATTCGAATAACTATATTCGATTTACTCATTTGCTTCTATTCGAATAACTATATTCGATAACTCCTTTGCTTTTATTCGAATACTATATTCGATTTACTCATTTGCTTCTATTCTAATCGATTAAACTAACATCGATTAACTCCTTTTTAACTTTAACACTAATCGATTAACTAACATCGATTAACTTCTTTTTAACTTTAACACTAATCGATTAACTAACATCGATTAACTTCTTTTATAAACTACGTTTTCCGTTACAACTATTTCCTTCTTATAACGTTTACTTACCGTTACAAATATATCCTATTTATAACTTCTATTTACCGTTACAAATATTTCCTGTTTATAACTTCTATTTACCGTTACAAATATTTCCTGTTTATAACTTCTATTTACCGTTACAAATATTTCCTATTTATAACGTTTACTTACCGTTACAAATATTTCCTATTTATAACTTCTATTTACCGTTACAAATGTTTCCTATTTATAACTTCTATTTATTTTCTAAATAAATATCCCTTTTATAAAACCGTGTTCGTTTTATAAATATTTCCTTTTTATAAAATCCTGTGATTTTATAAAATTCCTTTATTTCAATATACATTGAAATACTTCTTTTTACATCCCAGGGTCTTTTATGATATTTAAAATATCGAATAAAAATGATCAACATCATTCCAACACCCATAATCCATAACAGATTATATAACACATCATATATCACAATATATGAAAACAGTAAAATAAATGTTGAGGAATCCAGTTGGATTCCTCCAACCTGTCTCCCTGCATCACAGATGTTACACAGTATAATATACATCAATTTAATTTCAATATGAAATATTCTACTGGACACAATCAATATTTGATTAACGATATAATGTATGACTATATCTACGTTTTCAATCAAATCTATTTAACAGTCCAGTTTAATAATCAATATACAGCAGTCAACAAAATAAAGTACAATTTATATTAAAATATAAATTGAGGAGAGTTAGTGAGTTTTACTCACTTTGGCGCGTTAACCGTTAAATAACGGTTTGCGTTATTTGACTGCGACGGACAATTTATTTCGCCATAAATTGTAACGAGCTCAGAATCGCACTCAGTCAGCTTCATTGTGTAGCCACCGTCCATACGATCCCAACGGATTTTGTTTCGCTGAATTTCATTCACGTACGAGCAAGATGTGATAAATTAAAGTTAATACAACATTTACTTCAATTTAAATTCAGTTAAATTCTAAATGGGCTTTACCCATTTAAGTCGGCCCAAACCATCTCAATACCAACCCGTCAACGCCCCCTTCTTCCTCAAACTCCAGTCGCGATTTTCAGCACCCATTCACAGCCAAATTTCGAGTTCTTAAATCCATCCAATCTCCTTGAATACTTTACAGAAATTAAAACCAATACCATCCTTCTTTTCCTTGTTAGGGCCTCGATCTTCCTATACCTACATAACCGAACTCGCACACGTTCCTGGCATCGCAACTTCCAGTAGTTTCGTACCAACACAGTAAACATCGACGTCAAAACCCACAGAAACTCCTCCAAACTTCGTGAAATCCGAAACCGAGCTCACCGCTAGCTTCCTCTACTCGAGCTCTTCCTTCTCCACCCAATGAGGTACAACTCGAACCCACCCGCACTTGACTGGAAGCCCCACACTTTTACCGCGCCACGCTCCTCCTGAACCAACCCCAGATCTTAACCGCCCTTCTCCCTTAGAACCCGACGATCTGCTCCAAGTTTCGCTTCGTTTCTTTTTTTTTTTTTTTTGAAGCCGTTAAAGCTTTGGCTGGGTTTTATGTTGAGGAAGGCAGTATCGAATGCATTCAAATGGATAAAAACATGAAGTGGCTTTTGTTTTAATTTCCTTCGGACAAATTTCTGTTTGAAGTAACAAAAGCCTGGCGGCTCAAATTTTGTTTACAGAGATTAGGTTTTAGGTTTTTGTGAGGAGATTATATAGGATTTTCTTCTTTGCTTTGTGCGGTTGGAATCAAATGAACGTGGTCTCTTTTAGGCCAAAGAATGTTAGGATATTTTTAGTAGTTTTAAAATTTAACGCGCCCCACTATATATAAATTTTGTCCATATACGAGTTGTTACGAACAGAAATAAAAACACCGGCGAGACGAGTAATGTCACACGATCCCAAAAATGTAATAATACCGGTAGGTGGACTCATATTTTGAAACTTCAAAATATTGATTTCAGGGTGCAAAATACTTCAAATAAAAAGTCGCTTATTAAATTAATTAAAAATTACAAAAAAAATTCTAAAAATTAAATTATCACTATTTCCCAAAAGAACCTTGTCTGAATTCATACCCGATATCCAGTTATTTTGAAATAACCGTTATGGCCGATAAACGATTCTATAGCGACTATTTTAAAATTTGATTTGAACATATCTCAAAATCTACACGAGGAAATCCCGATTTTTCTCTTCCACTAGAAAGATGTACTCCACCAGCTCCACACGTTTCTTGTTTCACAGAAATCCGGCTTAAAATGAACTCTGTACATTCAGTTGAAGTTCGAATAGCCAATTTACGAACTGCAGCGCCATTTCAAGCTCGGTTTTAATTATAATATAATTATACGTTCAAACTATCGTTCAAATAATATATTCGTTATTCTACTCAAATTCTAAGCTGAATAAAATATCACAGATGATCCGGTTCACACCATATCGCCATTTCAGCCAATTCTGATTATTTCAGAATATAATATATTTTTAATTTATTATTTTAATTAAATATTCACCATTATTTTATTCCACGGCCATTTAATTCTCTATATCACCATTGATATAATAAAATAAATAAATCATAATACCTCTGCCAGTGCGGGTCATTACAATCTTCCCCACTTAAAATAATTTCGTCCTCGAAATTGCTAAAAGGTAGAGGACGACCCTATCGACTGGTTTAGAACATATTTGTTCACTTCTTAACTTCAGTTTTCAACTGAACCAATTTAAATTTTAACTAAATTATTAATTAATTCTTGTCAACGAAAATTTTCAAAAATCCTGAAAATTTTCTAACGCCTTAACCCTTCGAAAAAAATTTCGCCAGCACATCCTTTGTACTGGTCAATCTGTCAAACTCCAACTCGCCTCTCTGGGCCATCTCCAACCCAAAAGAAAATCAAACAGCCAAGCGGCTTGCCAATTTGGCTCATAAATCTTATATCCAATAGAAATATAAACTGATACCTCTTTGTCGGCATATCATTTTATCCTTTCCACCTGTTATCAATTCAGCGGATACAAGGGTTATCCCAATCAAATCCCCATCTTCTTTTATTCACGACACAACCATTCGCTTATATCCTAAGTCGAATTACAAATTCGAGTTCCATCCTCGATTTCAAACTCTTAACTTCCCAATCCAATTTTCATTTTAGATTCTTATCTTGACAACCCAATTTTATTCAAGAATAGATTTTTCCTGATATCGTTCTATTTCCATTCAGTTTCCACTTAACTGTTTCAATTCAATTTCAGCTTACTTCCGCAAACTTCTATTTAAATTTGTTCTTAATTCAAACAATCTCTTCCTGGGAATTTTAAACAGTTTACTTTTTCAAAAATCAAATTTTCTTTTTGAACATGTCACTGAGCCCTTAATTAATATTCCATTAGTTAAATCACTTCTTTATTTCTTTATCAATATTTGTTAATCAAATATTTTCAATAACCATATTGGCCTATTATGTTATTTGGAAAACATTTCTGAATATCGCCTTCCTTTATTTTCTAAACTTTAGAAAATATATGCTATTTATAATTGGAAAATATACCAATTACTTATCTCTTTTCTGATCTCGTTTTATTTCTATACTTAGGAAATATTCTTTATTATATTTCCAAGCTTACACTCATTTGGGTTAAAATGGATGTTGTGTAAAACATCGTTACGACAACCCAAATACTATATTCAACTAACTCTTATTCAACATCGATCTTCGAGCCTGAAATCTTACTATTTATCTGTTAATAATGAAATCAATCAAGTTGGGGTATAACTACCTCTCAAACCTTGACTGAATAACATTTAACGTCAAAACAGACAAGACTACTTACTCGAAAAATCAATACCATACAACTACTTATTCTCTTTTAAACACGTACACACTTTCTCTTTCTATTTTTACTAGATTTTATTCTAGACTTTCTTTTTGATTATACTATTCTAATTCTAAGTTCGTTTCCTTATCGACTTCTAGATATATCGATACGTTGATTTCTAAATATCAAATTATCTTAAAAATATTCTAACTCCTTAGATTCCCGGAAAAATTCGCCATAACCTCCTTTGTACCGGGAGCATCGGGATATTTTAAATAGCCTCCCATGGCCCTCACCAATCCAAAAGAAAAAGAAAGAGCCAAGCGGCTCGCCGATACGGCGCATAAAATCTCATATATGAATTAAACACGTACCTTTTCGTCGGGCATTCTATTTATATCTCTTGCATTATCCTTATCCATACCTATCTCATGTATATTCATACATTTCTAATTCATTCCAACTTAATCCAATCGTTTTAACTTATTTTGTTAAGTGATTTTCAAATTACCGGTTTGCCCATTTCACCTTCATATTTGAGTATAACATGTTCAAATATAGGTTTAACTTGTTTATCCACTAATTGAATTTCATTTCAATTTTATGTTCTATATTCGATTTCGAATATCCATTTACAGATCCAATCCACTTCCATTGAATTTCATATATTCAGACTCCCTTTTCAAACTTTCTTTATTCATTCTTTACATAAGTCTCGATTTCAATTCCTTTTGAAATCGATATTACTACCTTTGGAAAATAGGTTTCCCTTTCAACTTCACACTCATATTTTTTTTCTTCTGAATTATCCAAATGATAATTCTCTTCACTTCATTTATAAACTTCGTTTATAAAAGAACTTTTTATAAACTTCGTTTATAAAGGACTTCTCGTTTTATTTCCTTTAAAACAAGTTAATATTTCAAATCTATTTCAAAATTCAAACTCTATTTTAATTCCATTTTGAAATTCCATACAACTTGTCTTTCCCAAAACAATTTCAAAACAGTATCTCTGGTAGTAATTCGTCACTTACAACTCAAAAATGAATACTGATGATGCAGCTGTCATCATCAGAATCTATTTCCCAGCGATTGAAGTGAGTTCAATACTATAAAACCATTTCTAAACATTTCCACTTTGAAATCCATTTCAAAATATAATTCACTCTGCTTGTAAAACAATTTAAAATCTCCCAGGATCTTAAATTTTCCTTACTTTTAATCCAAATCCGTTTACAAACACTTATCCAGTTCTCCAGAGTTTTAACTTCAATTTCTGGTTTAAATTTCAGATTTAACTTATCTGATTTCACGTATTTCACTTATATGAATTCTGAATGGTTATTTACATAACCATTTAATTTATAATCTTACTCGATTATAATAACAACCAATATATCCAATATATTCGAAATATACGTTGGGTAAACTATTTCGTTTACCCTCTTTCAAAACATACCATGATGGTTCATCGTATTCAAGTGTTTAGTAACTCCTACCGATACAGTGGATCAAACTGATCGACCAGAACTCAAAACCGACTCAACCAATGAATCTCCACAATATAAAACAAATTTTTATATCAATAACAAATACGTTCACTCGTATATATACACTCAATCTCAGTCTAGGGTATTACTAACCCTATCTCTACCGAGTCACGCCACAGAGCCAAGTAATTCTTAACTTAAGCTCTGATACCAACTGTAACGACCCGGATTTTGAGCGACTTTGGTTATCGACATAAGCTCGATGTCGATAACCAAAACATCGAAAAATCCTGGTAATTAGTGAAAGAAATTAGAGGGTGAGGAAAGATAAGATAGAAAATTAGAATAGAAGAAGAAGAACACAATATCAGAGTAACACGAATCTCACAGCGGAACGAATAACATATAATATATGTAACATAACTTTGAAATATACATCTGTATTTGAATATACATCATTATCAAAGTACAGCACTTACAACACAGCGGAAATAACTATAGCTATATGATCCTGAAGCCTCCTGCTCTAGCTCTTCAACTATATCTGTAAAATCCCGACTACTTGACTGCCCATACAAATTTAGGCACCCAAGAGTTTAGGGAAAACGACAAAATAAACTCCGGGTCAGTCATGGGACTGGTGTGAGTAAAACATTTTAAAACAGTTCAAACAGGTAATCGATATCTCATAAGACCACGCCGCATAACGGAACGGGTTTTTCCCTTATGAGAATCCAAGATAACTTTATATCAAAAACCTTTTGATATTATAATAATGTCTATCAACCACAGTATATATATAATCATCTAGCAGAAACGCTTTCATCTCACGTTCTACATATATAGTATACAATCAAAACCGCAAGCACGTATTGGGTAATGGATTTCCAACTATGACAAGGTATGGATCCACCTTTCGCTCGTGTACCTCTAGAGAGGAATACACTGGGTTCAACAAGAACATCTTGCAACCCGGCCACACATGACCGACCACTCATTTCGCTTGAGTGTATCGAATGTATATCACCAACAGTTGGGATCAGCAACCGTTTCCCGAATGGGACAGCATCAACAATAGATTTTTAGAAGTAAATGAAACTCTAGATCAAGTGATTATACACCCTACTTCGGTGCGACCGACTTAGCCATGCTGCCTGCCCGATTTCTGTCATTTACCGGATGATGAGGCTAGAAGCTACGCTTTATCATCATACCAGATTCACTTTGAATGTCACATCATCAAATCCATCAAATCACCGATTTGACGTCTACAACAATACATTATGTGTTAGCTAAAAGAAGTTTCCTTCTCCGCTTCCACTCTTGGTACGGTTGGAGAAATCAATATACGTGATCATCTGGAAATACTCTGTCAGACATCCGTCCATACAAGTCATCCAGGAACAGGATGAACCGAAGGCACTATTCTGTAAACAGGATAGCCCTTGCATAAATCCGTCTTCAATTATCTTTTGGCATATATGATTCGCAACGGTTATGCCAATACAGAGTGGTTCTTCGGATAATAATCCAACCGGTCTCTCCATATTAACAACGTTAAAATGGTCAAAACTTCGATAGTCTGTGATTTAACTATCGAATAAAAACAGGTGTGCAAACAACGATATTATTTCCAAATGGAAATTATATCGATCAAACATCATTCAACATTTATCTCTTTAATTCATTAATTTTACTTATCTCCTGTTTCCCTATATTCAGTATTCCTTATTTTCTAAATTGGGAAAATATACGTTATTAACAAATGGAAAACATTTCCATTTCTTGTTTTCTTTATTAGAAAACATTTCTGGTTTCTTCTTTGGAAAACATTTCCAAAGCTTCTTCCTTGGACTTAGACAGATGTTTTTAAACAAACCATCGCGATGCCAACTCAAACCATTTCCTTTACTGCCGAACCTTAACTATTCCTTAGTTAAAAACGAAGCCAATCAAGTTGGGGTAGAACTACCTCTCAGACCTTAACTGAACAACATTTCTAACTTTGAAATTAGCAAAGTTCACTTTATTCCTTTTTCTAACTTCCTTACTTAACCCTCCTTCGAATAACTATATTCGATTGACTCTTTTTACTTAACTCCTTTGGACTAACCCCTATCAATTAACTCTATTGGACTAACACTATTGATTTACTCATTTAACTTAACTCCTTTCGAATAAACTATATTCGATAATTCCTTTTACTTTCTATTCGAATAACTATATTCGATTTACTCATTTGCTTCTATTCGAATAACTATATTCGATAACTCCTTTGCTTCTATTCGAATAACTATATTCGATAACTCCTTTGCTTCTATTCGAATAACTATATTCGATAACTCCTTTGCTTTTATTCGAATACTATATTCGATAACTCCTTTGCTTCTATTCGAATAACTATATTCGATAACTCCTTTGCTTTTATTCGAATACTATATTCGATAACTCCTTTGCTTCTATTCGAATAACTATATTCGATAACTCCTTTGCTTCTATTCGAATAACTATATTCGATTTACTCATTTGCTTCTATTCGAATAACTATATTTGATAACTCCTTTGCTTTTATTCGAATACTATATTCGATAACTCCTTTGCTTCTATTCGAATAACTATATTCGATAACTCCTTTGCTTTTATTCGAATACTATATTCGATAACTCCTTTGCTTCTATTCGAATAACTATATTCGATAACTCCTTTGCTTCTATTCGAATAACTATATTCGATTTACTCATTTGCTTCTATTCGAATAACTATATTCGATAACTCCTTTGCTTTTATTCGAATACTATATTCGATTTACTCATTTGCTTCTATTCTAATCGATTAAACTAACATCGATTAACTCCTTTTTAACTTTAACACTAATCGATTAACTAACATCGATTAACTTCTTTTTAACTTTAACACTAATCGAATAACTAACATCGATTAACTTCTTTTATAAACTACGTTTTCCGTTACAACTATTTCCTTCTTATAACGTTTACTTACCGTTACAAATATATCCTATTTATAACTTCTATTTACCGTTACAAATATTTCCTGTTTATAACTTCTATTTACCGTTACAAATATTTCCTGTTTATAACTTCTATTTACCGTTACAAATATTTCCTATTTATAACGTTTACTTACCGTTACAAATATTTCCTATTTATAACTTCTATTTACCGTTACAAATGTTTCCTATTTATAACTTCTATTTATTTTCTAAATAAATATCCCTTTTATAAAACCGTGTTCGTTTTATAAATATTTCCTTTTTATAAAATCCTGTGATTTTAAAATTCCTTTATTTCAATATACATTGAAATACTTCTTTTTACATCCCAGGGTCTTTTATGATATTTAAAATATCGAATAAAAATGATCAACATCATTCCAACACCCATAATCCATAACAGATTATATAACACATCATATATCACAATATATGAAAACAGTAAAATAAATGTTGAGGAATCCAGTTGGATTCCTCCAACCTGTCTCCCTGCATCACAGATGTTACACAGTATAATATACATCAATTTAATTTCAATATGAAATATTCTACTGGACACAATCAATATTTGATTAACGATATAATGTATGACTATATCTACGTTTTCAATCAAATCTATTTAACAGTCCAGTTTAATAATCAATATACAGCAGTCAACAAAATAAAGTACAATTTATATTAAAATATAAATTGAGGAGAGTTAGTGAGTTTTACTCACTTTGGCGCGTTAACCGTTAAATAACGGTTTGCGTTATTTGACTGCGACGGACAATTTATTTCGCCATAAATTGTAACGAGCTCAGAATCGCACTCAGTCAGCTTCATTGTGTAGCCACCGTCCATACGATCCCAACGGATTTTGTTTCGCTGAATTTCATTCACGTACGAGCAAGATGTGATAAATTAAAGTTAATACAACATTTACTTCAATTTAAATTCAGTTAAATTCTAAATGGGCTTTACCCATTTAAGTCGGCCCAAACCATCTCAATACCAACCCGTCAACGCCCCCTTCTTCCTCAAACTCCAGTCGCGATTTTCAGCACCCATTCACAGCCAAATTTCGAGTTCTTAAATCCATCCAATCTCCTTGAATACTTTACAGAAATTAAAACCAATACCATCCTTCTTTTCCTTGTTAGGGCCTCGATCTTCCTATACCTACATAACCGAACTCGCACACGTTCTTGGCATCGCAACTTCCAGTAGTTTCGTACCAACACAGTAAACATCGACGTCAAAACCCACAGAAACTCCTCCAAACTTCGTGAAATCCGAAACCGAGCTCACCGCTAGCTTCCTCTACTCGAGCTCTTCCTTCTCCACCCAATGAGGTACAACTCGAACCCACCCGCACTTGACTGGAAGCCCCACACTTTTACCGCGCCACGCTCCTCCTGAACCAACCCCAGATCTTAACCGCCCTTCTCCCTTAGAACCCGACGATCTGCTCCAAGTTTCGCTTCGTTTTTTTTTTTTTTTGAAGCCGTTAAAGCTTTGGCTGGGTTTTATGTTGAGGAAGGCAGTATCGAATGCATTCAAATGGATAAAAACATGAAGTGGCTTTTGTTTTAATTTCCTTCGGACAAATTTCTGTTTGAAGTAACAAAAGCCTGGCGGCTCAAATTTTGTTTACAGAGATTAGGTTTTAGGTTTTTGTGAGGAGATTATATAGGATTTTCTTCTTTGCTTTGTGCGGTTGGAATCAAATGAACGTGGTCTCTTTTAGGCCAAAGAATGTTAGGATATTTTTAGTAGTTTTAAAATTTAACGCGCCCCACTATATATAAATTTTGTCCATATACGAGTTGTTACGAACAGAAATAAAAACACCGGCGAGACGAGTAATGTCACACGATCCCAAAAATGTAATAATACCGGTAGGTGGACTCATATTTTGAAACTTCAAAATATTGATTTCAGGGTGCAAAATACTTCAAATAAAAAGTCGCTTATTAAATTAATTAAAAATTACAAAAAAAATTCTAAAAATTAAATTATCACTATTTCCCAAAAGAACCTTGTCTGAATTCATACCCGATATCCAGTTATTTTGAAATAACCGTTATGGCCGATAAACGATTCTATAGCGACTATTTTAAAATTTGATTTGAACATATCTCAAAATCTACACGAGGAAATCCCGATTTTTCTCTTCCACTAGAAAGATGTACTCCACCAGCTCCACACGTTTCTTGTTTCACAGAAATCCGGCTTAAAATGAACTCTGTACATTCAGTTGAAGTTCGAATAGCCAATTTACGAACTGCAGCGCCATTTCAAGCTCGGTTTTAATTATAATATAATTATACGTTCAAACTATCGTTCAAATAATATATTCGTTATTCTACTCAAATTCTAAGCTGAATAAAATATCACAGATGATCCGGTTCACACCATATCGCCATTTCAGCCAATTCTGATTATTTCAGAATATAATATATTTTTAATTTATTATTTTAATTAAATATTCACCATTATTTTATTCCACGGCCATTTAATTCTCTATATCACCATTGATATAATAAAATAAATAAATCATAATACCTCTGCCAGTGCGGGTCATTACAATACTTGTTCATCTCCTCATCGATACCCATCTCTAACTTGGAGATGACTTCTAAAAAGTTAGGATCGCTCTTCTGACTAGAACCAATCCGCTCAATCAAAGTGGGTCTGATCGTCAAATTTGCTAACATTTCTGGATCCAATTCGCACCTCGGTCTGAAATCATACTGAGCGATGTACTCTAGTTGCTTCCATTCTAGAAACATAGCCCCTAAACTGGCATGTCTTCTACTCAATGTTGGATCTAGATTAACCCTAAAGGGGGGTGAATAGGGTTTACCACAGTTTTTTTAACTGAATTAGAAATCTAATGGGATATATAATAATAAACAGATCAAAGAATATAGCAGAAACAGAAATGTAGAAAATAAATCACACACAGATATACCCAGCTTTGGCAAAACCCTGCATACTGCTGCATTCCTAAGGTTTCTACTAGGTGATAGAACAGATCCCGCATACAAGACCATGTACACTTGCAAACACTGCTCATATTCTAACCCTACGCTCAAAACATTAGGTTGATCTAATCCCCTAGATAAGATTTCCCCTGATTACGACCCCGTAACCAGTAACCCTAGTTTTACAGACTAGTGAACTGCCAGTTAAACACCGTGACTGGATCACCTAGTTTTTATAGACAAAAACTAGAAAACAAATACAAGGATTTTCAACTGAAATTAAAAACAACAAAAAAACAATAAATAACCAAATAAAACCCTAGGAGTTATAGTAGAAGGGTCATCCCTTTCACAATTGAAAAATTGGCCGGCCCATTTCAAATTTTATTCACCCGATCCTTTGTCTCTGGAAAAAGATAATGGGGGCCGTCACTAGGGTTTTAAAAAACCTTCCCAAATCAATTCGATGGCTTGATCAAATGATGTTGTGATAACTCTGAAGCTTGATTCTTTGATGGATTTTCTCGTCCGATTTGGAAATGCTCTCTGGCTCTTTGTCTCGTCAATTTGGAGTATATTTGTTGCAATCGGAAATCTCCTAAAAAATATGTGAGTTCCTTCTGATTTAAAATTGATTTCTCTCAATTTTTCGTGTTGATTTTTTGTGGGTTCGATCTATATTGCCAGTGATGTAATCGGTGTTAAAATAGGGAGGAACTGTAGCGACCCGGAAAATTCGGCACTCGAATTTTCGACATTTACACAAACTGTGTCCCACTCGAGTATCGAATCTCCAAAAAGCTAGAAGAAAGAAGTTGGAGGATGAGAAAGATAAGATAGAAATATTAGAATAGAAGAATAAGAGGAAGAACAGCACACAGAATCAAAGTCCCACATCGCAGCGGAACGAAAGATAATATAGAAATAAATCTGTATTTAGAGCTTTGAATAAACTTACAACATCAGAGTACATCAACATCACTGGACAGTTATAATAATCTGCCCTTATATACAACACAGCGGAATAATATCATACGTCTGAACACTTCCACCTCGTCTCTTCACAGCGTTCGAATCTGAACCTGTACACTCCGGGCTAACCCGAGCATTTACAAAAACACCGGGTCAGTCTGGTGAACCAGAGTGAGATAAACTCGCACAGTATTTAGGGTAAATCATCCAATCATGATTTTAAAGTTAAAAATCATTTCAAAAGCAAAAGATAATCGTAAGACCAAATCCACACATAAACACGGACGGTTTTTACCTTACGATAACCCAAATCAGTTTTCGAAATCAATATCTATTCTGATATTATAATAATGTCTAAATACAAATAATTAGAAAATCTAGGGGAACGCTTGAATCTCACGCTCCCCGTATATAGTATACAATCGAAAACTGCAAGCCCGTATTGGATATTGGATTTCCAACTTGACAAGGTATGGGACCACCTTCCGCACGTGTATCTCTAGAGGCGAATACACAGGGTTCAACAAGAACGTCTTGCAACCCGGCCCTCACATGACCGACCACTCATTTCTCTTGAGTGTATCGAATGTATATCAGCAACGGATGGACTCAAACCACCATTCCCGAATGGGCAGAATCGATAGAATAAGAAACAAAAGGAATTTCTCTAGATAGGTGATTATACACCCTAATGGGAGCGACCCACATAGCCATGCTGCCTGCCCGATTTTTGTCATCTTCCGGTTGATGAGGCTTGAGGTCAGAATTTACTTTGAATTTTTGGTCATCATTCACTTTGAATGCCACATCGTCAGATCCATCAGATATCACTAATTGACGTCCACAAAAATACACTAGTCGGGAGCGACCCAACTATGATACGTTTGAAGAAATCAACGTTCGCAATCCCCTTTGGAAATACTCTGTCAGACACTCGCCCATACAAGTCATCCAGGAACAGGATGAACTGAAGGCACCCTCCTACTGCATCCCAGGAATCACCCTACAGATCAGTAGTGAGAAGTCCTTGCAATCTGTAGATTCTAATCACGACAGAATCACTGTTGAAATATCTCCGGCCGCTAAACCAGATAAATCCAATCAGTAGTTCTTCCGCTCAGGAAGATCAACGGTCTTCAATTTCTCCATCTTCAGTAGTTTTCTTTCACGTATTCGCTGGTCGGAATGGTTTTCGAATATATATTCGATCCCGGTCTTCCCGTACCAACGATCGTATGGTCAAGTTTTTGATAGTCGGTGTTTTAACTATCAAATAAATAATTGTGTGAGTGATATGAGTTTTTCAGTTCAGTACCAACACCACATGGCCTCTTTAATTAAACCGATTAACGATGGTAAATCTCAAATTCTTAAATATTTCAATATTTCAAATATAACATATTTGACTTAAGGTTATTATCTCAAACCTTTCCAC
Organism: Allium sativum; assembly: GCA_030737875.1. NCBI lineage: Eukaryota > Viridiplantae > Streptophyta > Magnoliopsida > Asparagales > Amaryllidaceae > Allium > Allium sativum. The sequence continues at coordinate 1,030,414,916 of CM060913.1, read as the reverse complement.
TTTTCATATTTAAGAAAATACCATATTCAATTCTTTATTCTATCATCGTTCAAAACATTAATTACGTTATCACTTATCTTCCCTATTGAAAAAAATCATCTTAATTTGGCATTTATAACTGATACTACGAACCCACTTTTCGTTTCATTATTTGAATACGTTGATCCACTTTCATTTCTGTAAATGAATTCACTTTCAACACTTAACTTTCCAATTTCCTTTCATCTTGAAAGTACCCTTTTTACTTTCCACCAATTCCTTTTTATTTCTTTTATTTTGGATACTTATATAAATATAAATGCCCAAACCTCCCATTTCCATTACTTGGAAAAATCTCATTATATATACTCGATCCTTTTTTGTTGTCATTTCATTATTATTTCTCATATGGAAATAATAAATCATTTTTACCCTCCTTCTCATTACAAACTAATATCATCCTCAGATAATTCCGAAGTCGTTCAAGTTGGGGTATTTATTTACCTCTCAGACCTTGACCAACAATGGTCTTACCTTCAGATGAACATTAGTTGTAATTTAAAGGCCGATCTTTATATTAACACCAAACGCATTTCATCTAACTGTTTTCTAAAACTTCTTCTTTTGACAATCACTTTCTTGGGTATAACTATCGTTTCTTAATTCACGGATTAAGAAATCATTTACTAGATATCACCTTCCCCTTATTTCTTTAAAACGATATATTTCATTGCATGGATTTCTTTTCCAAGCCAAGGCATGAATACCTCATTTTCCATTTCCAAATAATTCTTTAAATTAATTAAAAATTAAATTAACTTAAATACCCCATTTTAATATCTCTCAAGCGATTATCCAGAACTATAACATTTATTTAATTTCTACAATTCTGATAGATATCAGAAATTTCCTTTATAAAATCAATTATAAAACAATTATAACCGAAATAAATAAATAATAAATATTTTCTTACCAACTTTAATTCCAATAATATATTTAAAAATCTATTTCCAGTTATAAAATAATTTTATAACTTTATCTCGTCGGTTTACCTGACGGTAGATCGATATTTATAGACCATCTACTGTCAACTACTCAACCGATAGTACCCATTGGTTTAAACCAAACGAATGGTAAATTTCAGGTCAATATTCAACCATCAATCAAAACAATTCACCAATGGCCTCACAACAATTTATAACGACAATTCAATATCAACCACAACAATCAATCAAGCAATTCATTTATTAAAACACGTTTATTCTATAAACGTGACCAATAAGGTAAGTTACCTTAACTGGAATCAATCGTTAAAAATAACGATTTGGATTTCACTGAAATTAAACGACGTTTAATTTCATCAGTTCAACAATATATCAACAACCTGTCAAATACTAGCAACCATAGCATCCAAAAATAAAAACCCAACTTATAAAATATAAGCGGGAATAAACTGAGTGAGTTTAACTCACCTTTGTTTTTTCCTTTTGATTCCGTCGTTAAATCTGCTTGTTTCAGTTGAATTAAACAATGTTTTCATTTATCTGACAAATCCATCTGCTGCCTGCCCTGCTCAGTTCCCTTCCATCACGTAGCACTCATCATCACGGTCCCAATGTTTTTCATTTCGTCGAATTCTTGTCTAGCCCAGCCCACCCAAATGATTAAAGCCCGCACCCTCATTCACTTAAAACCCTAAAACTATCGGTTCCTCTTCATTCTCAAACCCTCATCCATCTTCAATTGCTCCTCCGTCACCCCAAAAATGGAGAAAACCCGAAACTCTACGTCCCTGAACTCAACCCCTTCCATCGCTACCTTCTTCAGCACGGACTCCGCCTTCTAGCTTCTGCCAACCCACGAAGAACCCTCGACCTCCCTCAGCAACAATCGCGCCAGACATGCCCCTCGCTTTCCTCCCATTGTCTCTCCGTTCTCCTTCACTTGCTTCGGCCTATGCCGAAACCTCCCTCCCAAAAGCTAAGTACTTTTTCCGATTTTATTTCTGTTTTGAATTTTTTGTTTCTCTTTTCGGTTTGATTTTTTGTGTTATCGAATTGGGTTTACTTTGTTCGTGGTTTATTCTGGGAAGAATTGTGATGCGCGACCCCTATTTATACTAGAATTGATTACAGTGATTTATGAATTGTTAAATCCTAGCTTAGACTTAGTTGTTCCTATATAATAGGTGTTTACCTTCTTATTTCGGCTCTGCCATGTTTGGACTGTTGGTGATGGAAACTAGACTGCTGTATTTTAGATCCTAAGTGATTTCCCTTGTTTATTTCGGTCTTGAGGCCGAACTGTTGTGATAGAAATGATGCTTGATATGGTGATGTAAAGATTTGTATTGGATTTTCCCTGTGCAAATCAAACCATCCTTATGTAGATTTGTACATAGATTATTACTGTATTTATTTGGTTGGTACTTTCCTGTTAGAATTTTTCCTCCATGTGCACTCCTGCTCAACTGTCCCTATGGTTTAGGCTATACATCTATAGATATTTCACATGGTATTGTTTGTCTGCCATTACATTATTTTAATTCAATTTCAGATATGTATTGGAATAGCAGAACAGCTATCCTATGTGATTTTCTGATTATATATATATAAACATATATTACCTGTTTTGATTGTATAAAGATTTGGTGGTACCTCTTTATACTTTTCTCCTTGCTGTTCGAATTGTCTACATAGATTGGATGGTGTAAAATATGTTCATTTTACTGTTTTGCATAGTTGTTGTATTAGCTGTTTTGTTGCTGTTTTAACGCAGTACAGATTTGGTCCATACATCCATTTGGATCCTGTTGCATTCACTCTCTTCTTTTCTTTTCTTTTTTCTTCTTCTTTATTTGATCTGAAATCTTTTATACATGCCTACACATGTCTTTTCTTAGCTGTCGCATTTTATATTTTTTTTCATCATACATATACCTATACATATTTAACTAGCTACTCATAGCTGTTCTCTTTTCTTTTCTTCTTTTCTTCTCAGGTTGATTAGGAGTGGACCATGGTGCCTTGATGGGGATGGTGACGGCTGCTCCATGGCAGTGAAAATAGTGTGGGATTTGTACATGAGATTTTGCCTATGTACATAAATATTCTTAGCTATTTACTGTATCGGTTGATGTGTAAATATATGTATATATTTGTTTCACTTAGAAAGAAAGAATGGAATAGGTTTTCTGAACAATGGAAATTTCTTTACTGATTGTGTAAGTTTCAGTACGTTAAATTTTATGCATGCTAATGTTGTAACTATGTTATTGTATCCCGAAGTTAGATGTTTTAATATCCGCTGTTGGTATCAAAGTTATACCAACCCGTGTGGCTATTTGAAAGAATAAGGGCCTATTTCAAAAATCCAAATGTTCAAGTTATCAGGATCAGGTTATCAAATAACTCTGTTGTTTATCCCACTTCCAACATTCGTAAGGTGTTTACTCTTTTATTCATCACTTGGTGTAAAATCATATTTAATTATACTCAAATAAAATACCATAAAACTAAGATTGACTTTCCAACTTGATGTTCAAAATTTTGGTTAAACGATGTCGGAAAAAGGGAATATATAATCCTTAAAATAAATTCAAACCTATGTGTGTTGTTATGTAGCCATAAGAAAGTGGATTTACTCAACTTATACAATTAAATTTTAATTCACAGAAACATGTCGATCAAATCAAGTTAATGATATCAAAAATATATTGGAATCCTTATTAAATTAATAAAACAAACGTTATCGTTTATTAACGAAATCCATAGCGACTATTTCAAGATTTTAACTGGACAAAACTAACAAATCATAACACGAATTCTCGAATTTTCTCTTTCATATGAAAAATATAATCAAATCGATTCCAACATTTCTGGTTTCACATAATTTCGATTTAAAACGGATCCTGTATATTCAGTTAAAGTTCAGATCGAAAATTACGAACTGCCGCGTCGTTTTCGAGTTCGTTTTAAATATATTATCAATTATATATATTTGAACTCCATTTTAAATAAATAGATTCGATATAGAATTCATTTATATCGCCAAATCAATATTTAAACTAATTTAAATATTCGTAAATGATGTTCAAAAATCTGGGACATTACAGGAACGAAACCCTAAAAATCTGATTTCAATTTATTGGCTCGATTTGATTGCTTGGCTGATTTATGTTTCCCTTTTTGATTGTTGCCTTGAATGAATTTCCTGATTGATTCAAAAACAGGAAACATTCCTGGAATTGGATTCAATTCTTGCCTTGCTTGAATTTGAATGATTTAAAAACTTTGATTGACTGCTCTGCTATGAAACATATGCATTGAAATCTCTTGCCTAAAATATTTCTCTGATTTCTTCAAATCTGGAAATTATATTTCACTGTCCCATGTTACCTTGCTCGAATTAAATTGCCTGGAAAACATTATATATTTGGAAACCAGAAAAGAGTAATTTTTTAAACCTTTTTGTTATTTCAAAAAAACTTGATTTCTCATTTAAAACAGATTTTAAAATGAGACTTTTTTCAGAGAAACTGTATTGTTCTAAAAATCCACCTGTAATTTATTTGCCAAAGATGTTTAGAAATCAAAATGATTTCCTATGTTACTTGCATGATTTGCTAATTGATTCAGTAAACTTGCCAATATTGTTTGGGTGATTTGAGTTGCACACATACTTGATGTTGCTTTCCCATTGTTACTTGAACATGCTGAGCCAATGTCCACTGATTTATCTCATAATTATGCTCTGATTTCTTCATTCCTGAAACTTGGCCTTGACTCATGTATAGTTGCTATTGCAACTTTGACTTGCACATATCACATCCATGTTTTATTACTCTACTTAAATTCTTGCCATGCTCCATTGTTTTGCATTTGCAAATATGAATTTCTTGCATCAAAACAGAAAATGATTTCTGATTTTGCCATGTCATTTGTGATGACTGAATTTCTGAATTGCTTCAAACCGTTTTCCATCTGGCATGTTCAAAAACATTTGAACTCATGTGTATTCCTGCATGTATTAGTCTGCTTGTATATGTTGATACCATCATGCTGTGTGAACTTCTTGTGCTCAACCTTGTACTTGTTCTCGACCTATGTTGAAGTTTCCACACATGATTGAACTATTTGTTGCAGTAAGTTGCTAGTCCATTGTTTCACTGTTGTTTCATCTAACTTGTTGAGTTTTGCTGTGCTCGACCATATTCACCTTGCTATGTCATGTTTGTAAATCATGTTGTTGAGTTCTCTTGCATACTTGAGTTCGACCACACCAATGTACTGACTTGTAACTCACTTTATTTGGGCTGATCTGCAAATGCTTCACAACTTTGAACTTATAGACTTGCTGTATACACACCATCCATGCATATTGCCATGAACATGAGATCATTCTGCACCGCTATGATTTCTAAAATCATTATGTCAAACTGTTTTGCACTTAAAAACTGCCTCGATACTTTTTTTGTCATTTCTGAGACTATACTTGTATTTGTTGCTTGGCATTTGAATATTTGCTTTGTACTTTGATATGTGTTGACTTTGTTTTCATGTGCACTGAGTTGAGAAGGTCCACGTGGCTACTCCTCATTTGTACACTGAATTGGCGTGGCAGTGCACACGTGTATATATATACACGTGAGTATATGCAGTCATTCAGAAAATTTCATGTCCCTGTACATATACAAACCGTCTACCTAGACACAGATAAATCAGATCAAGTCATGAAAAATGATGAGAAACACACCAAAAAACTGAGGCAAATAAAATTTTAAAATTAAAATAATATTTGCTAAAGTATGAAATTATTTCTGTTCAAGATTACCGTGTGTGTGTTTCTGCACGTGACAGGTATGAAGACTGAACTGATAATGAAGTGCTGTGAAGACTGAAGTTGACAGTGAAAGAGAGTGTCAGTGTGTGTCAGTATATATATATATATATATATATATATATATATATATGAGTCTGTGTAAATGAATGTATATGTGACTGTATAAAGAGTTGGGTGTCTGTATATGAATCAATGTGAATGTATATTGACAGGGTTGCAGTGAAGAACTGTGTATGAATGAGAAATATTAGGGAAGTGTAAAATAGTGGAGTTGTAATTCTGTACTGTTTGATATTGAAATAAAATATTATATTTAAATAAAATACTGTGTGAATATTTAAAATTGTGTAAAGTAGTATTCTATTTAAATATAAATATTATATTCTTGTCTGTGATTTAAATATAGAACAGTACAGCAACAAACACATCAAAATAATAATAATATATATTTGGTTGTTATCATCAAACAAAAATCATATAATTGTGTATACAACACCGTTATATACAACAATCTCCCCCTTTTGATGATGACAAAGAAATATTAAGATTTTGAATACAATAAATGTGTTTGACAGAAAAGAACATAACTCCCCCTATTTGAAAGCTCCCTCTACAATAGAAACTCCCCCTATAATTGTGCATGACTCCCCCTATAACTGTGCATGAGTGAAATGAAATGAATAATAATGAATTTTCAAAATCAAAAATATTAATAAAATATTCACTCATAAATCAAAATCTGAACACATTCTCCCCCTTTTGTTATCATCAAAAGGATTTAGAATTTAAAATATAGATAAATAACGACTAAACAATATAATTTCAGCTTAAGAGGAAGAACAGTCATCATAAATCTCAATCAGTCAAACAAAAATCATAATAAACTGAGAACAGGTGGCATATTTCACATTGTTGAATGATAGATTTACAATGAATTTTATAAAAATGAGGAGAGTTATATAGATATGAATTTCAATTATTTTCAAAAGATTTTATAAAAAAAATTAGCACAAAAATAGTGATGGATTTGGATTATAATTAGTAATTCAATTTAAGTGAAAAAAAACGAATAATCTCAAATCCCAATACCATCAATCAACAAATCATAATATGTCATAAGATTTCAACACATTTCACAAATCAGAAATATGGATTGATAGGATGGTTTTTAAACACCAAGGAGTATTTCAAAATAATTTCTATTTATGGCATATTTTTCCTTTTTCTTTTTATTTTATTTAAGAGCACACTGACTACGCATAACCAAAGCTTGGATTTTTAAATGAGGTCAGTCGCAGCTTAAATTATAAGTTGTCTCTTAACCATGCATGATCAGAGCTTGGATTTTTAAATGAGGTTAGAGACACACTTTTATATTAATTATATTTATTATTTTCAGCTTCAAAATAGAAAAACTCCTCGGTATATAAAACTAGTATGAATGATAGAAATGCGGTAGGTATAGAAATGGACTGTGAAATAAATTTGTAAATTAATAATATTATGAAATATGATCAACTGTACTGGGATCATTGAAAAAATTTCAATTGATTCTGAAAAATAACATAATCCCATTTCTATCACAAATTTTTCACTGTTTATTCAAAAATATTTTAAAAATTATTAAACTCTCCACATTAATATAAACTCGTAATGGATGACAGAATAGTGGAAGATAAAGAAGATGGTCATGAAATAATCGCCAATTCAAAGATATTATAATAACGGTTCAACCATCATGAGAATCTAAATAAAATCTTCTCTTGTTGTGAAATATATTACAGTCACAATTCATCGCAATTTCAAATTCTATTAATAATTTTGATGAATTATAAGTACAGTTTAATTTGAATATAGATTTCAATTTCTGAATGAATAATCAATAAATAACTTTAAAATTGAGAATCAATTACAAGAGGAATATGAAGATCTATACATGCTAAGAGGGATAAATTTGTACAAGGCAAAAAAAGTGTGTAGATCTATACAAGGTGAAGATTAGAATCTAAGTACAGATGAGTGAGACAAATATAAGGCACTTCTGATACCACATGGTGTCTCTATTAGTGAAAAATGTAACAAGATACTGGAGACAAACCATGATATCGCAGACAATAGAAATTTAAAGCCCAAGTAGACAAATTTAGCACAGAGCAGTAGACAGATAAAAAATAAGCAGTTATCTAAGAACAGTATCAGAGCAGCACTGAAATCAATATCACAACAGACTTGTCAGAAAATGTTTCACAGAAGTTTCAGATGGTCACAAAAGATGATTCATAATCCCAGATTTAAAAATATTGTTTATTTTAAATCATTTGAGGAAATATGAAAAACTCATGATTCAATGAATCAGTCGCACCATATTATAAATTTCAGATTCTGGATATGTGTGAGATTCAATAAATTAATAATTTCAAATGATTTTCAACAAACAAATATTCAAATCAAATCATCATGAAATAGCAGTGAGTTTTGAAGACCAATTTTCAGAAGAAATTTTCATGATATTTCTAACAAGTACAAGAGAAATTTCAGATCATTTACATCTAGTTTGAGAGGTATTCATGATCCAGAAAATTTAGAAAACAATTTATTTGAAATCAGTTGAATCAATGTCAGGTTTTGAGATATAATGAATTATTCACACAAGATTGATAATTTCAAATTTAAGTGGAGTGTGATATTCAAAATATCTAGAATTTCAGATGATTTCAAACAAACAAATTTCAACCATAATAATCATGAATAAAGGTGAAATTCAAGATGTATCACTATTATTCAAGCCAATCCGAAAATCAATGAAATTATCACAAGTGAGAAGAAGCGGTGTACTGTAATGAGTATAATATTTCAAGCTTTTCTAAACTGAATTAGAAGAAACTCAAAACAATAGAGTTGTGTGAAATTTCAATTGTTTTTCAGATCTTCAAAAATTTAGAATTCAAATTAACGGTGTTCAAGATATGGCACGAATACATCAACACTGTTATGAATTCAGAGAATTAGAAAACAAACTTCAAATCAATTGCAGATATTTACAAAAATAAATTCAAGATCTAGAAAAGATTAAACACATCAGAGTTTTATACAAATGAAGTGAATTTCCAGAAAAAAATATGAACTCTGCAACTGGATGTTAAGGAAGCCCAAAAAAATTATAGTAGTGATAAAAAAAAGAGATAGAAGGAGAGATAAACAAAAAAAATACAAAGATGAGTTTATAGATTATACCTGAAATCGATGTAAGCAAATGAATCTCTAACTCAACAAGTTTGGCGAAGGAACTGAAAATGATTCAATGATATGAAGTTGTTTGAATCCAATTTCTCTTTCGCAAAGCAGCTCTTCAGCCTTCTCCGGCACCTAACAATTTATAGGATCGAGAGGTCTAACAAAGTTTGTAAAACCACTCACAGTTGTATTCATATGTTTTGGTACCCAGACTTGTTTATATAACAAACCATTAGAATTAACTTTTGTACCCTTAGGAACACAAATCTGTTTGAACTTGACGAACCCGTTTTATTTTTTGGAATCCAAGAATGTTTAAATGGTTTATTATAAAACGATTTCTCATCACGATTTTGATTCAAAAATCCTTTGAAATTTTCAGAGTTCAAATTTTCAAAGCAGTTCTTTCCAAAGCAGTTCGAGGGATTTTTCAAATCATTTGAATTTTGTTTTCCAAAAATATCATTTTTCCCGAAGACAAGACCATATTTATTTCCAATAGAAACTTGGTTTTGTAACAGCATATTCAACGATTTTTCCCCATTAGAAAATTTATCCAAAGTTAATTCTAATCGTTGAATTTTGGATTTTAGTCACTATTTTCTTTTAATAAATTTGAGCAATTATTTATAGCGATCTTCTGTTCAGCACTGGACTGTTTCAAAACCAAATTCTCATTTTCAAGCAATTTAATTTTGACTTGGGATTCGGAAATTTCAAGTTCAAAAAGATTTTGCTTTTTAGATTCAAGTTTTTCAAAGGTTTTGAATTTTTCAATCTCAATTTCAAGCTCTTTCAAAATCAAATCTGTTTTCAACAAACTTTCAGCAATTTCATGTTTGGAATTTTTGATAGCCTTAAAATTTTCAAATTCCTTTTGTAAAGAACTGTTTTCATCTTTCATCTCAAACTCGTTATCTTTCAAAATAAGATTTTCTTCTTCAAGTCTTTGAATATTATTATTGAGATAAATGAGAACAGTTTTTAATTTCAAACAATTTTCACAATCAGAATTTTCAAATTTTATGACGTTTGACAGTTTTGATTCCAAATAGTTAATTATGTTGGTCAACTCATGATTCTTAGTTTTCAAAAATTTATTTTTCAGTTGGAGTTTATCAACAGATTTGGTTAAATCAACACAAAAATAAACCAGATCTTCATATGAAAAATTTCTCATTTCATCGTCTGTTGAGTCTTCATCAACTAATCCATCTGAATTTTCATTTGTAAGGCCAGTTAAGCACAGATCTGAATTTGAGTTGACATTTCGGGGTTTTGAGCTGATGTCGTCAATTCCATTTAGAGTGTTGAGAGTTTTCCAGATATCCTGTGCAGATAAACAATGACAGATAAGACTAAACTGTTCAGTATTAAGATAATCAAATATAATTTTCATAGCACGAGTATTGAAAGTAATATCTACACACTCATACCCATTGATAACAACATCCCAACATTTAATATTAACATATTTTAAATAAAATTCCATTTTGAATTTCTAGTTTAAAAAATATGTTCCATCGAAAATAGTTGGAGATGAACTGGACTAACTCTCTATCGGCTGACAACTAGGATCCATGATTCTAGGGTTAATGAAATTACCAGGCTCCGATACCACTTGTTGGATCTAGATTAACCGTAGAGAGTGGTGGTGAATATGGTTTATCATAGTTTTTTTAACTAAATTAGAAATCTAACGGGATATATAATAATAAACAGATCACATAATATAGCAGAAATAGAAATGCAGAAAATAAATCACACACAAATATACTCAACTTCGGCAAAACCCTGCCTACTGCTGCATTCCTAAGGTTTCTACTAGGTGATAGAACAGATCCCGCATACAAGACCATGTACGCTTGCATACCCTGCTCCTATTCTAACCCTACGCTCAAAACCCTAGACTGATCTAATCTCCTAGATCAGATTCTCCCTGATTACGACCCCGTAACCAGTAACCCTAGTTTTTACAGACTAGTGAACTGCCAGTTAAACACCGTGACTGGATCACCTAGTTTTTACAGACAAAAACTAGAAAACAAATACAAGGATTTTCAACTGAAATTAAAAACAACAAAAAAAAAAACAATAAATAACCAAATAAAACCCTAGGAGTTATAGTAGAAGGGTCATCCCTTTCACAATTGAAAAATTGGCCGGCCCATTTCAAATTTTATTCACCCGATCCATTGTCTCTAGAAAAAGATAATGGCGGCCGTCACTAGGGTTTTCAAAAACCTACCCAAATCAATTCGATGGCTTGATCAAATGATGTTGTGATAAGTCTAAAGCTTGATTCTTTGATGGATTTGCTCATCCGATTTGGGAATGCACTCTGGCTCTTTGTCTCATCGATTTGGTGTATATTTGTTGCGATCGGAAATCTCCAGAAAAATATGTGAGTTTCTTCTGATTTAAAATTGATTTCTCTGAATTTTTCGTGTTGATTTTTTGTGGGTTCGATCTATATTGCTAGTGATGTAATCGGTGTTAAAATAGGGTAGGAATGAAACCCTAAAACTATAATTTCAATTTACTGGCTCGATTTGATTGCTTGGCTGATTTGTGTTTCCTTTTTGATTGTTGCCTTGAATGAATTTCCTAATTGATTCAAAAACAGGAAACATTCCTGGAATTGGATTCGATTCTTGCCTTGCTTGAATTTGAATGATTTAAAAACTTTGACTGACTGCTCTACTATGAAACATGCTGAGCCAATGTCCACTGATTTATCTCATAATTATGCTCTGATTTCTTCATTCCTGAAACTTGGCCTTGACTCATGTATAGTTGCTATTGCAACTTTGACTTGCACATATCACATCCCTGTTTTATTACTTTACTTAAATTCTTGCGATGCTCCATTGTTTTGCATTTGCAAATATGAATTTCTTGCATCAAAACAGAAAATGATTTCTGATCTTGCCATGTCATTTGTGATGACTGAATTTCTGAATTGCTTCAAACTGTTTTCCATCTGGCATGTTCAAAAACATTTGAACTCATGTGTATTCCTGCATGTATTAGTCTGCTTGTATATGTTGATACCATCATGCTGTGTAAACTTCTTGTGCTCAACCCTGTACTTGTTCTCGACCTATATTGAAGTTTCCACACATGATTGAACTATTTGCTGCAGTAAGTTGCTACTCCATTGTTTCACTGCTGTTTCATCTGACTTGTTGAGTTTTGCTGTGCTCGACCATATTCACCTTGCTATGTCATGTTTGTAAATCATGTTGTTGAGTTCTCTTGCATACTTGAGTTCGACCACACCAATGTACTGACTTATAACTCACTTTATTTGGGTTGATCTGCAAATGCTTCACAACTTTGAACTTATAGACTTGCTGTATACACACCATCCATGCATATTGCCATGAACATGAGATCATTCTGCACTGCTATGATTTCTGAAATCATTATGTAAAACTATTTTGCACCTAAAAACTGCCTCGACACTTTTTTTCTCATTTATGAGACTATACTTGTATTTGTTGCTTGGCATTTGAATATTTGCTTTGTACTTTGAGATGTGTTGACTTTGTTTTCATGTGCACTAAGTTGAGAAGGTCCACGTGGCTACTCCTCAGTTGCACACTGAATTGGCGTGGCAGTGCACACGTGTATATATATACACGCGTGTATATGCATCCATTCAGAAAATTTCCTGTCCCTGTACATATACAAACTGTCTTCCTAGACATAGATAAATCAGATCAAGTCATGAAAAATGATGAGAAACACACCAGAAAACTGAGGCAAATAAAATTTTAAAATTAAAATAATATTTGCTAGAGTATGAAATTATTTTTGTTTAAGATTACTGTGTGTGTGTTTCTGTACATGACAGGTATGAAGACTGAACTGATAATGAAGTGCTACGAAGACTGAAGACTGAAGTTGACAGTGAAAGAGAGTGTCAGTGTGTGTCAGTATATATATATATGAGTCTATGTAAAGTATATGAATCAATGTGAATGTATATTGACAGGGTTGTAGTGAAGAGCTGTGTATGAATGAGAAATATTAGTGAAATGTAAAAATAGTGGAGTTGTAATTCTGTACTGTTTGATATTGAAATAAAATATTATATTTAAATAAAATACTGCGTGAATATTTAAATTTGTGTATAGTAGTATTCTATTTAAATATAAATATTATATTCCTGTTTGTGATTTAAATATAGAACAGTACAGTAACAAACACATCAAAATAATAATAATATATATTTGGTTGTTATCATCAAACAAAAATCATATAATTGTGTATACAACACCGTTATATACAACACTCAATGCATCAGCTACCGCATTGCCCTTTCCTGGTATGTATGCGATATCGAAATCATAGGAAGCCAAGAATTCTAACCATCTTTGCTGTTGGAGATTTAGATCCTTCTGAGAGAAGAGACACTTTAACGATTTATGATCGATAAACAGCTCAAATCTTTCTCCCAAGAGATAATGTCTCCACATCTTCAACGCGAACACGATCGCTGCTAATTCCAAATCATGGGTAGGGTATTTTCTCTCGTGCGATTTCAATTGCCAACTTGCATAAGCTAAAACCCTACCTCCTTTCATCAATATAGCACCTAGTTCGGTACCACATGCATCCGTATATACTGTCATCTCTTCATTCCCCTTAGGAATGACTAACACTGTGCACATGTCAACTTTTCCTTTAGACTCTTGGATGTATTTTCACACTTTTCGTCCCAGACGAAAGCTTGATTCTTCTTAGTCAACTGAGTCAACGGTGCTGCTATCTTCGAGAAGCCCTAGATAAACTTACGATAATATCCGGCTAACCCCAAGAAACTTTTTATGTCTGTTGCATTCTTGGGCGTAGACCAATCTTGTACTGTATCCACCTTCGCGGGGTCCACGGCAATACCATTCTCTAAAACAACATGGCCCAAGAATCTCACTTCCCTCCTCTAGACGTGGCACTTAGAAAACTTTATTTTCAACTGGTGTTTTCTCAATACCTCCATCACTATCCTCAAATATTCCTTGTGTTCTTCCTCTGTCCTCGAATAAACAAGTATATCGTCCACGAACATAAGAACAAACTTATTCAACTGATCTCTGAATACCCTATTCATAAGATCCACAAAATATGTTGGCGCATTGGTCAACCCAAATGGCATGACCAACCACTCATAAAATCCAGACGGCGTCTGAAATGCCGTTTTAGATATACTCTCAGCTTCCACTCTAAGTTGATGAAAACCTGTCGCGAGATCCAACTAAGAGAACACTCTCGCGCCACTCAACTGATCAAACAAATCATCTATCCGCGGAAGAGGATACTTATTCTTCCTCGTCACCTAATTCAGCTCGCGGTACACACAATCGAAGGGAACCATCTGCCTTTGTGGCAAACACAACTGGTGCTCCCCACCCAGAAACACTTCTTCTGATAAATCCCTTCTTCAAAAGATCACTTACTTGCACCTCGAGCTCTCGCTGCTCCCTTGGTGTAATACGATGAAGTGGCATCACCATAGGTCTGGCATTTTTCACTAAATCAATACGGAACTCAATCTCTCAGTGTGGTGGAAGCCCGGTCACTTCCTCGAAGACGTCCGGATACTGGCCAACCACGGGCAAACCTGACAACTCATCATGCGGGATGTCGAGGGAATTTAGAAAACTAGCCATTACCCCATCACTAGGTAGACCACCAAACACTACCTTCCGCCCATCATTGGCTCTAGATGTCACCAAAAAGCCCTCACAGTCTACCACCACCCTATATCTTTGGAGCCAATCGAGTCCCAAAATAATGCCAAACCAAGTAAAGCCCCAAAAAAGCAATCACAAACAAACATACATCCATGACTCGATAAGACCACATTATGGCAAATCATGCTAAGGCTAGTCGAACCACCAATCGGGTTCGTCACTACTGAAGGTTTCGACTATCTCGGGTTCCAATCCCACCTATCTACCAGGTCACTAGATATGAAAGAACTGGCGGCTCCGGTATCAAACAAAATTCTAACATGAACATCATAAAGAGAAAGCATACCTTGAATGACGACATTCTTTTCTTTCTCCGCCGCAGTTGGGGCATTCGACGAAGAAGGAATAGCATTAAGGGCATATGCTTTCACCATCTGCTTTTCTTTCAAAGGTTGTGGACATTTATCCTTTTGGTGTCCAACTTGGCCGCTGTTGAAGCACTTCCTGTCTGCTGGCTTTGCTTGACAATTATTATCATAGTGGCCTTTCTTGCCACAGCTAAAGCACTCAACATCTTTTTTCTTCTTCTGGCCATCTTTATTCTGGTTTTGCTTCCTCTTATTCTGAGAACCACTCTTGCCTCCACCGCTTGCTTGCGGTTTTGGCTCCTCTGCAGATGCGACCTCAGTCTTCGACTTAGGTTAAAGACTTTCCGATCTTAAAGCTTTCCTCACAATCGATTCAAACGTCTCATCGATGTGGTTAATAAGCGTTTCCTCCAAGTATCCATCCAAGCCAGTTATGAATTTCTCGTTCCTCTTCTCGGCAGTATCTATTAGGGATAACCTATATTTCGACAAAGTGTCGAATTCGGCAATATACTCGGAGACAGCCACTACAACAAAAACACCATATTACAACTTTAATTTTACAACGGTGGTAATAGCACCGTTGTAATAAATGTTTTTTTACAACTTTTTCCTAGAAAAGTTGTAATAAACTTATTTTTAACAACTGTGTTATTTTGACAGTTGTAATAAAAGCCTATCACAACTTTTATTTGTTTACTGTTGTAATATATGACTATATTTTAATATAATTAACAACTAATAATTAATATTTAATACATTTATATTGATTATTTATAATTAATAACTAATAATTACTATTAATAATCAATTAGGAAGTAATAATATCAAATATTTTAATTAAATAGTAAATAATCAATAATTAATTTTTAATAATTAATATTAATAATTAGTATAATAAATAATAAAATTATTATTATTATTATTAAATAATTAATTCTTAACAACTAATAATTAAGAATTAGTAATATTAATAACAACTAATATTAATATTAATAACAGAGACTTATTAAATATTAATAACAACTAATATTTAACAATTAGTAATATTAAGAATAATTAATAATTAATATTCAATGATAAATTTACAAATTAATACTAATTATTATTAATTAGTATTAGAAAATTATTACTTAATAATGAAGAAATAGCGGTTATTTTTTGATAATTACTGTTAAAAATTTAATAGTAAGTAATCAGGTTTAATATATGTTATTTTTAACGACTATTCTTTTTTCATTAGTTTTAATTGATGTCCATTACGACTCTTCTCATTCACTACAGCGCACACTATTTTGTTAACTTTTGCAAATTTTGCATTTTTTATCTTGTAATAAATATGACTGAAGTAGCTGTAGTCCATGTCTACATAAATACCAAATCACTAATTTATGGTTATTACTGTTGTTTTATAAAATTTAACAATTTAATTTAGTTATGTATTTGAATTTACATTATAATTTAGACTGTATATTAGTGGTAGACGCCTTGCGTTCAACTTTAAAAACTCTATAACAACGCTTTAAATTTTTAACATTGTATCATGAACTAAATCTGTTTAACAACTTATTTGCTATTTCAAGGATGTATCATCCTCATCTTTATTTTTTCCTAATTACGGTTTGTAATCTATTCAGGTTGAAATTTAGGCGGCAACAACAAAAAAAATGGCTCCAAAATTGTTCGTACCCTAAATTTAGGCGCAACAGCAAAAAGCCGCCCCCAATTCACTTCTAAATCAAAATCGAACCCAAAATCGCAATCATTAACATCACTCGCTTATCTGCTCTTCGCTTTCCACTCGTCCCTATCAGCTCTCCGCTCTCCACTCTCAACTCTCCGCTCTCGTCTCTCAGCTTTTTGAGTGTGCTTCTGGTTTATTTGGATCGGCCTGCTCGACCAGTTTGGGTTGGGTGGTTTTGGCTGTTTTTGGGTGGTAGTGGCAGGGTGGCCATGTTTTTCTAGGTGCTCCGGTTGTTTTTGGGTGCTAGGGTGGCCATGTTTTTCAAGAGTGAGCGAGCGCAAGAAGAAAAGGTGTGGAGAGCACGGGACCTCCAATACGTCATGACCTCCGAAAATGAATTTTTCCCCAAATTCGAAAGTTTATGGTTCCTCCGATAAACCGTAACTCCCATCACAGACTTCGTCAACGTCGCTGCACCACTCTGAAACCTGGAGCCACCAACGGCTGCCTGCAGCTCAGTCTACTGCCTCGGGTTCATTCGACATCGCACCGATTACCGCAAGCATGGCCACCACGAACCCTTGCTCGCTTTCCCATCGTCATTACAGGTGAGTTTTAAACTCACGATTACCCCGTTTTTCAAGTATTTTGGCTTCATTAAATCTGAATTAAAATAATTATATTTGGGGTTAAATTGGTTGGATGCTGTATCTTCTTGTTGAGCATAGTTGTTGATTGTCTTGTGGATTTATCCTAATTGGTTTATGTTATTGTTGCCACCCCTGTACCTGTTGCCATGCTATTTCCTGTAAGGCCAACATAGACCCATAAGTGTTCGAAAATCTATAGGCACTTAATTTTTGTTGGCAGAACTGTGGATATAGATATATAGGATGCAACATGCCTGGTTTGGGGTGGTCGCCATATACTAATATCAACAGTAAAATTATGGAAAACTATGTAAAACTCTGGTTGTCTTGTCTGGAAGTTCGACACATGTATTGTTGGATGATGCTGATCAACCTGGAATACATAATCCAGAATGGAGTACACATGATGACACCGTAAACCCGGTTCACATCTTTGTATTTGCTACTTCCGCAAACCTGAAGTCTGGATCATATGATACTTATTGAACACATAAGACATTTCAGCTAAAACATAAGTATTTCTGAAGCGATAAACATGTATTTGATATTAGACCAGCCGAATGGAAACCAAATATATATATGTATGCTATTTGATGTGTCTTATTGCAAGCTATCAGTATAGATATTTCATTTATTTTGGTCATGCTTGTTACATAGGTTAGCTTTCACCTAATTACTTGAATACTGTTGCAGAACTCGTGCTCACCTAAATAATAGTTCTTGTGTATTACTGGGTGTGTTGCTATCTAACCACATCAAAATACATTGAGAAAGGGTTGAAATTAAATCTTTTGAAAGCAAAATATGATATCTTTCATTTCAGTGACAGCTAAAATTGCTGACTGTTTTTTTTAAACTGAGTTTATTTGTTTTTTACTTTAGTATTTGATTTATATGAATGAAAACATCCTTCAAGTAGATGAACTCACAGTAAAGTGGCTGAGAACACGTTATAGGGATGATTTTGCTTTTATCCTTAGGAAAATATGAGAAATAATTTGGTATTATACATTGTTCCTTTCTGCTATTTTTTGTACTGTTTACTATGAGGTATGTATTTCACCCTTGTAAATCAACCCAACCTTTGCATGACCTTTCTCCTGTTCACTGCTGGTTGAACTGCGGGTAGGTGTCCTATGATACAAATTTTCTTGGTAATTAGCACTCTTGTATCAGAGATAGAACCCAATATGATACAAAACACCAAACTACCTTTGTTCAATTCATTTGGACGTACCTTTGAAATTTGGAACAAAGGTATCATAGGCTATCACTAAAGCTTAGAATATGAGCTGGCCAGTGAGGTAATTTTGATATACCCTGTCATAGTTGTAACCATCTGATATCCGTTTGCTCAATTTAATTGGTATATCACTAAAACAAATTGCCAAATTTAGTGATAGTATATATAAACCCATCTAGCTCTGATATAATTGAGATATACCAAACTCAAGGTATATGTATCAGGGCTTACAAACCAAATTATATTTTAGAAATTGGTAATAAGATGGATTTGGAGCAATTGGTAATAAGATGGATTTAGTCAATTAAAATTTTCCATAATTTAGTTCTGTTTCAAATTTTTTTTTGTCCAGTAGTTGGTTAGTTTGTTATGTGCGTTTGTCTTTGTGCTAAATGCACTTCGCCTAGACTGTTGTGTTTTCAGTTTCCCAATTGCTGATTTCATGTACATTTTTTTGTGGGTACCCTGTTTAAGTTTGATTTTCAACTGATCTGTACATACCATGCAGGTGCTTGGTTGAAAGTTAGATCACATGTCATATTGCAGCAAAATATGAAACTTGGTAATGTTTACTTTATTGTTCAATCTATTTTTGACCGGATATTTGATAAAATTCATTTTAAATTCCAACAAAAATGTTATTTGCCAATCATGGTGATGTTATGCTTTAGTTTCTAATTATAAAGTGTGCATCATCGATAATGCTGTTTGCAAAACATGTTCATTTAATATAACAAGCATAATAAGATATGTAATATGTAATGTTTGTTTTAAGATGATGTGTTATGTTTTTGTTCATTTTAAATATCATGTTTACAAATCATTATAGTTTCCTTCTCCTTCATACTTTCGTCACAATAACAATATATATGAGCTTGCACCTCTAATGATTTTTTTTCCGCAGTCCCACCGTGGACCGCAAGGTTGGAAAGTTTGGATTGATGTGGCGGTGGATCCTGATGCTTTCTTGTGGAAGCCGAATTCTGAAATGACTACCATTGGAGAAGCTGTTGGATCAACTGTGGCTTGGAATAAAAATTACGTTTCCTTCAGTTAGAGTGCTTTCTTAGGGTATGCTTATGTATCTTTTGTGGACAAAGCTTTTATCTTTCTTGTGTGTTAGATCGATGTATGTATTTTGAAACGATTATGTTTTTTGTGACGGGTTTAGTTGCTGATGTACTATTGTATGTCGATCGAATATTATGTTGATTAATATACATATGAATGATTCCGTATAGTTATATTTGTTGCATTGAAATATGAATCATATTAGTATTAATATATATGAATTCTTTATATTAGTAAGGTGTATATAAGTTACAATAGCGAAAAAAAGTTGTAATAAATCATTTTACAACTGTGTGAAAGAGTTGTAATAAAATTTATTACAACGGTGAGTAAAAGTTGTTAAATACCCTATTTCACAACGGTGTTGCAACGGTGCAGAAATGTTGTAAAAGATATAAGTATATTACAACTTCTTAATACACGACGGTGGCTCCACCGTTGTAAAAATCTTTTACAACATTTTTCCACCGTTGTAATATGGTATATTTCACAACGGTGTTGCAACGGTGCAGAAACGTTGTAAAAGATATAAGTATATTACAACTTCTTAATACACGACGGTGGCCCCACCGTTGTAAAAACCTTTTACAACGTTTTTGCACCGTTGTAATATGGTATATTTGTTGTAGTGAGCTCTGCCATTCTGCTTGAGTTCCAAGAATTTCTTAAACAACACTGACTTCTGAGTAGCTGGAATGAACTTATCGCTAAAGAGAGCCTTAAATTGATCCCAAGTAATCTGATCCTCGGGAGTAGCTACCTTTATAGCATTCCACCAATTCATTGCCCGTCCTTGCAGCTGACGAGATGCTTGCCTTCTCTTCATTGCATCCTCGATACCCAAGTCTTCGAAGATACGCTCGCAGCTATCCAACCAATCCTGAACATCCGTAGCCGACTCTGTTCTGTGGAACGGCTTTCCACCAAGGCTAGTATAATCCTTGTTAAGCTTGGCGAAATCAGCCCTAGGCGCCTGCACCGCTGCACCACCACCGTTAGTAGCATTAGGAGATGCTCTCTGAACATCTCTAAGCATCTCTCTCATGAGGTCAGTAAACATCGTCCTCATCTTAGTAGCATTCCCATTATTGGCTCCTCTACCGGTACCCCTTGCGTATTGGCTCATCGTTCAATCTGCATAGAGAAAACGATTAACCATCTCCATAGCGGTGCCAATGCAGTGCGACTTCATCATTAGATATACTAATAGTATATATATAGTTTTAAAAACCAAAATAATCACAAATACACGCTCTCATATACGTATAATGTCTCTCCCTGATAACTTCCCTAGGTTACTACGCAACCTAGAGCTATGATACCAAGTGTGACGGCCCGCCCCGCACCAGCCGACATTTCCTCTGAAAGTGCGCTGTACACATGCCCTACTAGCATGGAACGGTCGCCAAGGAAAGGAAAAAAGAGAATGAACTAATCAAGAACCTGTAGAATGTCTCACAGCGCATGGGATAAAATATAATAACAACATACTTGACTTAAAATAGGCGAGATAGTGCATAAGCTGAAAACTAAAACTACACATCATAGCAGCGGAAATCCAAATACAGCTTATATTCCACATCACCATTATTACAACTTCCCAAAATGTCTCTAAAGCAAAGCAAAGGAAAAAGGTACACTACTAATGCCCAAAGTAGTGACCCGCAATGACATAGGGAGAATATCTATATATATCATACGTGGAAGCCTCCTGCTCGTCTCCGGTACAACTACTCGTGCATCACCAGCTAACCTGTCTCTAGTCTACTCGTTTAGGAGCACCCAGAGTAATAGAAGAGACATAAAACTCTAGGTCAGACAAAGTCTGGTATGAGCGATAAGCAGCAAAACAGAACATAACAGGTATA
Organism: Allium sativum; assembly: GCA_030737875.1. Lineage (NCBI taxonomy): Eukaryota > Viridiplantae > Streptophyta > Magnoliopsida > Asparagales > Amaryllidaceae > Allium > Allium sativum. The sequence goes on along the minus strand of CM060913.1, from coordinate 1,030,393,279 downwards.
TTAAACCATACCTGAACCTGCAACCAAAGAGTTAGCACTACATACTGTATAATTCTCTAAGGTGCCACTAACATATGGTGTAAAGAATACGGGGGTGGGGCGTGCATGCCATAGTGATGGCAAACAATTCAAGCATGGAAACCATCCATCGTCTCTCACTCAGTGCGTAAAGCATGCGATGTCCACCATTCTCAACCACTAGACCCATCGAAGTAGTGACGGAGTTCGACTTGTACGACTACTGCTACCACCAGGCTTACCCCACGGAGTCATGACTAAATCTTTACAAATGACCCCGTTTTATTGGTCTATAGCCCATTAGTCTTATCTAGACCACTGTGGTCCTGAATCCGTTCACGTTCCCCCTACACATAGTGATCCAAAGTCATAGACATCGACAACCCCTTAGCACACGTCCCGCAGCAAAGCCTAACTCATGAAGTCGACTCATTGGTTCCCATCCGGACCCTGAGTTCTACTTCTCATTTGGACTACCTTTGCATCTCGAGTTTGTGGTCTTCTCCAGATCGGTCTTCATCTGGTTTAGAAACAAATTTCCTTTCGGATCGGTTCTCTTCCCCTTGATAAGTCCGTAGTCATCAGCCTCCTTCTGGTCGGTTCGTGCTCCCCTTGTCGAATCGGGTCGTGGTGCCCAAGCTTCACGGTTCAGATCGTGGAGCTCTCCAGATGAGTGGATCGGTTCAGTGTCTCCATTCACGAGCGGTTCGCATCGGAGGACTTCATAGGCGAACGGATCGGGGATGGAAAGCTTCAGCAGGCGGCTCGTGGGAAGGTGGCCACGATCGGGTCGGGTTCGGAGGGGGCGATCCGATCCGGTTCCTGCACATCTTTCCTGCAACTTTCCAGCGACTGTTTTACGCCATACGACGGAATTTTCAACCAATCTAACTTTTTAAATCAATTGCAAAGCACACCATACGGTCATAGCAACATGTATAATCATCCATAAACACCAAAACAACAATATGACAAGGTTAAACAGATCAAACATAGTCAAATTCTTTATTTTCCCTTAAGCATGTTAAAGCAAAACTAATGATAGGATTAGTAAAACTTAACCAAATTAACCAAATTTTCTAACAGAGGCCTAAAACAATATTTCAAAATTTATCAATATTTTTCCAGATTTTTAGCATGTATAAATTCGCTAATTATCACTAATTACCCTTAATTAACAATAATTAGTGAGGAACTATGCAAATCACTCACCTTTGCCACAAATAAAGTATCAAATCTGAAAGAATTCTCTGCTTGGGCGAGAATACCAATGTTTAACAGCAGCTCAACTCTGAAATGGTGTTATTTCTCCTTTGATTTGATGTAGTTTAGCCTAATCTTCAATTAGAAAGTGATTTAGTATGAAATTAGAAGAAGGAGGCCATTACTAGAGTTCCAAGAATGAAAGTGGAGGCTGAAAGAAATGTTTTCTAACCTTAATCAGCCCCTATATACCCCTAATTCCGAAATCCCCCATCGGGCCTAGCTGTTAATTATCCAATTACATCCAGTTAAGTAGTTTTTCACCTTCTAAACCATGTTTCAGCCATATCTTCCAAACGATAAGTCCGTTTTTCATTGTGACCACTCTATGGAAAGGTAAACCATCATCCGGATCTAATGGAAGTTGTTTCAAGTCAAAACTCCTTGCCAATCAAAAATTATGGTCGAAACAAGATCAGCTAGGGGTAAAACGGTCATTTAAAAATCGGCAAAAATCACGAGCATGGGAAATGATCCCAATAGTCGTCTCCCAAAGTTACATAACCATACGACTTCGTATGTAAAAGAAATAAATATTCTACGATCCTTCGATGCGTAGAATGCGGGTCGTTACAAATATAGTAGTCGAAATGCAACTCACGTATTCGTAAACAGATGAAGCGTCTATTATTCATGTTCTATTTTCAAACTCTGATTGCATCATGCAAAATCACGTGAAATCATTTGAACGTATGTGCAACTCTGCATCGATAACGACTCGTTTACGTCTCAACATAAGCAAGAGTCGACGACTAACGTTTGATTTCATAAGTCGACAGGAATTAGATGATAAAAACGAGCTACTAAATAATTGAAACTCTCGACACGCTCAATGAAATGATCGCGACTAAGCAGGAAAAACAACTTGAGAGTCTTTCCAGTTTCCGGAGATGATTGTTTCAGGTCAAAGCATATCATGTCGAGACAAGATGTACAATAGAGGGTATGTATTAACCGACCTTTCGACCGGTCCCCAAAAGAATATCAGACCTACGCGATTCAACCCATCACGTGGTACCAAAGCACGAAGCATCGCCAAAACACTAAGGATTCAAGGTCGATAGAAGTCGTGAAAGCGAGGGCCTCTAAACCCCTCAAACATGAAATTTTGTATCCCATGAAATGAAGGTCAGACGCATGATCTCGCATCCCTGATGACCAAAGGTTCCACAAATACTCGCATCCCTCCGGGGTGTAGTTATGCGCATCCCACCAGGACGAGATAATGTGCATCCTACGGGAATGCGAAGTATTACATCTAGGGGATGTAAAATCTGCATCCCTTAAGAAGGATGCGATATTTCCACATGGACATCATGGGATGCGATTTTTTCTTTCAGCTGCTCTCTAGGATGCAAAAATTACTGTTGTGATCCTCATATCTCACCTACTCCCACCTAATGCACTACTTATGAATACCCCTTTCCTCATTCTTTATAAGGGTTGATTTTTATTGATTCGAGAGCTTTAGAAGGTCATTAATGAATACCTAGGACTCAAGGAGGAAGAATAACATTAATTTTTCTCCTAAGACATTGCATGTTGAAAAATATGACTCAAAAATACTCAATCAATATTTCTATGATGATGACTTGTACTCGTAACCCTCAATAATCTATAAAATCCTCAAATGCCTTCAAAGTGGACGCAGGTTCTTAACAGACCGTACCACTATAAAATTTCTGTATTATTTTCTTTTCGCTCTTCAATGTCCGTAAGCTAAACACTAATTCTCGAGTTTTAGAGAATCTTAGGGTGTGATGACAATTTTGGCCGTCAATGGAGAGCATATACTCTAATTTCCATTATACTCTATAAACAACAAAAAGAGAAAATAACAAACTTGACTGATGGCACTCATTTTAATGATATTTGGTAATTGCCAGTACATAAGTCTCTAAGTGAAGAACTTATGACCAAGTTCAAATTGACGATTAGAAGTACCAACAACTTCAACTTTGTCCACAAATTCTGACCGATCATCCAGGTCTATGGTATGTAACATGGTTTCATTAAAAGAATAGTTAAACTAAAGAGTATGCATAGAAGTGACTTGCAGTATTTTTTTTTTGTACCTAAAAGTCTGCTTATAAATGGCTTAACATCAAATGCTTCAGATTCGTTCATATGCCTACCTATTCCAATAAATATGATTAGACTTTCTGTTGCAGCTACTCTATTTGACAAATAAAAAAGAAATTAACAAAATTAAAGTAGAAGAAAAAACAGGAACACACAAATCATTATAAGTCATCCACAGCAAGTAGCCCAACGGTTAAGGACATTGCGTCATGTTAACAGTGACGTGGGTTCGAAAACTAGAATGGCATGCTAAGAGCTTACCATATGCATATGCTAAGATCTGCCACTTATATGGTGCTTGTGGACCGGGTTAGGTATACTAGGAGGGTTTTACGACTCTGGTCAGTTTCTCTCCTGAACAATATTCAAAAAAAAAAAATCATTATAAATTTACAATTTTTACCTCCCCTCCTTTGTGAAGACATGAATATGCATCAGTTCCAAATAGAAGATGAATGTTGTTCAATAATTGGTGAAAAATGAAGATATTACCAAAAAAACAGAGTTTGGGAAAATCTTACCATTTCCAAATATATTTCTTAAGAAAACCAGCAAGGTATGGCACTTTCGTCCACAAAATCTTTTTTTTTTGAATATTGTCTACTATCTAGTACCTTTAGTAACGTGTGCGCGTTCGTACGAATGAAAACTTATTTTTAATCTTTATCAATAGGCTTGTAATTTGATTCGGATTCTTGTTCTTTGGACAAAGAATGAATTAATGCTTCTCCATGGTTGGTATTGTATATGTACACTATCGATTATTAAAAATATTCACCAAGCACATTCAAAGATTATTTTGAAATCTAATGTCCCCTGCTTTTTATGGATAGCAGTAGTTATTTTATAATAACAGCAATTATCCTTTTTGTCAGTCCAAATCCTCTGCCTCCAAGTTACAGGTTTCTACGTGCCCACTTGATTTTAAAATTTCAATCATTAATTGATCAATCATCCATCATCTGTATGATAATGTAGGAACCAAATGATAAAAAATTTATAAAGATCAATTACTAAACTTCAAAGGGATAAATGAGTACAGAGATTTAAGGTTAGAGGATTTGATGCAGTTATAGCCAAAAGAAATAGGTAATTTCTCATGTGAGTTATCTTCTGTGCAATTTTGGATGTACTAAAACAATAGGCAATAACCACTATATTCAATAAATAACTTTGTAATGAATGTGGGCACAATGGTTCCTACCCTAACAACTGTCCTAGATCATATTGGCATAATTTTAGTTCCATGGATCAGAGTATAAGTCCTTTGAATTATTAATTTAAATGTTTATAATAGTATTTTACATGTAGAATTCTATTAAAGTAGTATTTTTGATATTCATAGCCAAAATATTGATAGATATTCAAATTTAGAAAAAAATAAAGATTTATAATACTCTTGTCTGAAGACTTTATCAACAAAGTTGTAATAAAAGAGTGGTAATGTGTAACAACCCGTATTTTCAATAACCTGTTATAACGTAAATCGAGGCAGAATTTAATTCAAAAATCTGAATCAAGGGAAACAGGCTATGCCATTGCGTTCGTCTCGGAAAAATACGCGAAATAGAGTCCGAGTTTTCGAAAATCGGAGTCCGTATGACCCGATTAAGGCCCAACGAAGTTTTCAGAAAATTTCAAAGTAAAAACAGATTTCAAATTCAATTTTGAATTTGGAAATTTGGGCCAGGCGGGAAAATTCCCGCCAGAGCACCCAAGTCGACAGCCCTGTCGACTTGGGAGTCGACTTGGTTGGACCCAAGTCGACAGCCCTGTCGACTTGGCTGTCGACTTGGTCCAGCCGGGCTGTTTAGCCTGGTGCACCATTTAGAGATTGTGTTGAGCTTGGGGCCAGATTCGGTTTTAAGGGCTGAGATTGCAACTAGGGTTTAATCCTATGGCCTAAAACACTTGCCTAATCTATAAATAAGGCCCTAACCTAACCCTAAATCATCATTAATCAATCCTACAACTAAACTATGGCAAAATCAATCCTCTCATGGCCTCCACTCTCTTCATAAAATTCCTAAATAAATTTCTAAGTGATTTTCCATGCATACAAGTGTTTTCAAACTTGTATGAGCATCATTAGCTTGCATTCAAGTCAAGTTTCTATATTTGCATCATAAAGAAAGAGTTTTGATCATTTTGGCTCAAGGGTTTTTATGTTAGAGCTTGCATTTTGGGTCTATTTGATTGCATAAGGGCTTTCTTATATTTGCTATACTCATTTGAGTCCTCATAAGCATTGTAAGCCCTATTCTACTTTCATATTTAAACTCTAAAGTTAATGATGCAAGTTGTGTTTGATTATTATGATATGATATGCAAGTTTATCATGTTATGCAAGTTTGTTATGTTATGATATGCAAGTTCATCATGTCATGTTATGCAAGTTTACCATGTTATGCTATGCAAGTATGTCATGTTATGATATGCAAGTATGTTATGCAAGTTTGGGATGATCATTTTGTTCATGTTATCATGTTATGCAAGCTTATCTTGAGTATGTGAACATAAAGCTTCAAGCTTTATGCTAAAGGTTGCATTTTGGCAACATGTAAGTTATCATATCCCTTATGATAACTTGCATGTGAGGCTAAATGCGAACTTATGGCCATTTCTACATGTCATTTAGCACCATGTATCACCAATATGCTAAGTTTGGTTTTATGCATGCTTTTGAGGCCTAAAAATGTAATACGCAAGTGTATGAACATATGAACATTTCATATGCCACCATGTTAAACTTGTGGCTTCAATACCTTTATGTCATGATTATGCCAAGTTCCCTCTTTCTATCCTTTATGCGCTATTGCGATATGTAAGCGATGGGATTGCGTTTGGGGTTGGGTAAACTTAAAAGACATAAAAACATAAGCTTGGGAATTTACCTATTAAGTTAGGTCTACCCATTGGGAATTTACCTATTAAGTTAGGTCTACCCAATTGCTTGAAAATTTGTAACATGTTTTGGAAACATGATGGACATGACACTTAGAAAAGATAAGTGTGACCAACTCGAGGTTGGGTTGAGTTTGTAGCATAAACCTACCCGGAACCGACCGGCTTAACTAGTTGCTACAAACAATAGGACCTAATGTGAGAAGTTGGCCATGTTGTACCTTGAACCCGAGGTTAGACCAAGTTGTGGTGTAAAGCTACCCGGACCCGCCCGGCTTAACTAGAAACCACAACAAGGTCTAATGTGAGAGGTTAAGGCACATTAAATTAATTAATGCCTCGTGATTAGGGTTAAGTCATGGTCCACTTAATACTTTACCAATTTGGGCTTGGTAGATTAATCAGGGTTAAGTCGTGAACTCATCGTTACACTTAACCAAGTTAATCCATGATTAGCAAGAGGGTTAAACCGTACTTAACCCACTAGAAAATCCTAGCAATGGGGGTCCACTCCAGCAGTAATCCCAAGTTTGTATCATCATGGCCCTAGGGTCTAGGTTAGGGTGTGGGGCACGAATTACTGGGCTGGAGGTAAGCGACCAATAAACGACGGCCGGGTGGTACGCCGATGTAGTTCCGGACGGACTATGGTCGTGCACGCAGTCCGTATTTGGAGAAGTCACCCATGGGTACCAGTAGATCGAGACTGTGCACTCATGTTTATGGTGTCCAGGGGTTGGCACCCTAAGCCTTGATACACCCGAAGAGTGGACCCGGCACAGTTCGACTACAATTATGTTTGGGCCGTATTAACACCAACACGTGACGAGTTAGGCTTAGGGAGCCGATCGACTAGACCGTTTGGTTGGACTTTGTATTAGGGTCATTTCATGTTTTGGGCCAAAGCTTGGGCCAAGGGATCAATACTTGTTTATTCAAGTCATGTTAGTTTGCTAGTACACCTGTGGTGCAAAACCTTAATCCTGATTATGCGATGACACCTTTATCTACCTTGTTAGTTAATCACCATGCTAGTATGTTGTTATCCTTATGATCGTACCTGCTTCTCATGCCAGTTAACTGTATCAGTTTACATTGATTGTAGTAGGGCTTACTCAGTCTTTTTGACTGACCTGTTTTCTTTCGCCTCTTTTCTTCCGTTCCCCCCCCCAGGTTCTCAGGGTGGGAACGTTGGAGCTTAGCTTGGATTTCGGATTGCTTGCTTGTGGGATTTCAGCTCATGTACGGTTTCTACATGAAGCTAGCTATGGTTATCACTTATTTGGGGATAGTACTTATGTATTTCAGTTTTTCAGTTGATGTTGTTTTTATCTAGACTTGTTTATTTGGAAAGCTATGTTGTACCAGACTTGTTTTGAAATAGTATGAAATCTTCCGCTGTTTTATCTATGTTATTTACTCTGTTTACATATATACATATGTTCTTGTTCTGCCTTGATATATCATTATGCATGTTTACCTGATTCAAACGCCCCTCCAAAGTCAGAGTGCTTGCAAGAGACACCCTGGCGGAGGTGGGGTGTTACATTTGGTATCAGAGCATATGGTTTACGAGAAGGAACAAAAAGGTTTTTAGAAAACTTTTGGAAAACTATTTTCAAAACCAAGTATAAAGTATTTTCCAAAGAAAAGTCTAGTTTATTTTAAAGGCTATTCCCCAAAAAGCCATTAGCAAAATTCCTTCATTTTTCTCCATTCTGAATCTGTCTTTTTTTTTCATTTTCAGTATGGCCGATAACTTTGCTATTCCGGAGGGAGTACACGTACCTGTTTGGTATAGGAGACTTTTGGAGGCTAGGGCGATCGAAGCCGACCCCGCAGATGTCCCTCCTCCTCCTCCCCCAGTAGTTAATGTTCCTCCTCCTCCTCCTCCTCCAGTAGTTAATGTTCCTCCTCCTCCTATCGCTGAGGTTCCTCTACCTCCTCCCCCTCAGCATCCTCAAGCTGACTTCGCAAAGACTTGCAAAGATTTCAAAGCAATGGGTGGCAAGAACTTTCAAGGCACTGAGACTTTTGTAGAGGTCAGAAATTGGTTGAAAGAGACCGAGGATTTATTTGCTATCTTTGGGTTAGACGATCAGAGGAAGATCTTGTTGGCGGTTTGGCTTATGAAGGATGAAGCCGCTTATTGGTGGGAAGTCACCAATGGTACTAGGCCTGTTGAGACTTGGGCCGATTTCAGGGCAAGGTTCGTGCTTAAGTTTCTATCTTCTGCTGAGAAGAATCTGCAAATGGAGAGGTTCATAACTTTGAAACAAGGAGATATGTCTGTCAAAGAATATGTGAACAAGTTCAATCAGTTAGCTCGTTTTGGCTTGGATATGGTGAATACTCCTCAGAAGAAGGCTCTTCGTTTTGCTAGAGGATTGAATGAGCCGTTGCAGGGATTGGCTATGTCACATATTCCCCATGGGGCCACGTTTGAGAGTTTGGTTGATATGGCGTTACTTCAGGGAGATGTCAAGAAAGAGACCAAGATGAATGATACTCAAGCCAAGAAGACTGATTCCCAGGGAAAAGGAAATCAGGGTAATCCAAGTGGTCAAAGCAGTCAAGGCAATCAGAACAAGAACAAGAGTCAAGGCAACAAGGGGAACAACAACAAGGGCAAGAACAACAAGGAGAAGTGCCATTATTGCGGTTCAGTTGGGCATCTTATTAAGGATTGTAAGAAGAGGAAAAGGAAGAATGGTGAATGCTTTTTCTGCGGTAAGACTGGACATTTCAGTAAGGATTGCCCGAAGAAGCAAGGGCAAGGCCAGGGTCAGACTCAGCGTGCTGGACCTTCAGGAGGGCAAGTTCATGCTCTCAATACCGCTCCAGTTCCCGATCGAGGTAGTATTTCTGTTGAGAGCCTTGTATATATTTCTAATTTTCCAGTTCGTACCTTGTTTGATTCTGGTGCATCGCATAGCTTTATCTCATCTGATCTTGTTGATAGTTTGCACCTTAGTACTAGCTTGGTAGATGATCCCGTCTGTGTCTCAAATCCTATTGGGGGTTCCGCCCATTTGTCTATGATATGTGGGGATTTGAGGATCTCTATACTGAGTATAGAGTTCTTGAGCAGTGCTTATGTTCTTGGTTTTAGGGGATACGGATTGATATTGGGCATGGATTGGTTGTCTAGATATGGAGCCATCCTTGATTGTGAGCATAGGGTGGTGAGGCTCGTGACTCGCCTCGGAAACACCCTAGAAATTTCTTGTAATCCGAGAGGTCCCGTCATGTTGTGCTATCTTGAATCACTCGACTCGTCAATGGAAACTCTTCAGTCTGTGAGAGTGGTTCGAGAGTATCCGGATGTTTTCGATGAAGTTAGGGGGTTGCCCCCTAAGCGAGAGATTGATTTCCGCATTTATCTGGTGGATAATGCAAAGCCGGTTTCTTTGCCCGTTCGGCACATGGCTCCACGTGAAAGGCGGGAGCTAAGTAAGCAAGTAAAGGAGTTGCTTGAGAAGAACTTCATTAGACGAAGCATATCTGAATGGGGAGCGCCTGTGGTATTTGCTACCAAGGCAGATGGTTCTCTCCGACTATGTGTTGACTATCGAGAGTTGAATAAGCTGACTAAGAAGAACAGACACCCGTTACCGAGGATTGATGATCTCTTTGACCAGCTTGTTGGTGCTTCTGTTTTCTCTCAGCTTGATCTTGCTACTGGATTCCATTAGCTCAGGGTAGCTGAAGATAGTATAGACAAGACTGCGTTCAGGACTCCAGATGGATTCTTCGAATGGCTTGTCATGCCGTTCGGCTTGACTAATGCACCCGCATATTTCATCGACTTGATGAGTAGGGTATTCAGGGAGTTCTTGAACAAGTTTGTCGTGGTCTTCGTAGATGATATTCTGATCTTCTCTAAGGATGAGGAAGAGCACGCAAGGCATCTCATGGAGGTGATGGATACGCTTAGAGCGCATCAGTTGAAGGCCAAGTTCTCCAAGTGTCACTTTTGGAGAAGGGAAGTTAGATTCCTTGGGCATATAGTATCTAAGCAAGGCTTAGCGGTGGATCCCGCTAAGGTAGTTGCAGTTCAGGATTGGAAGACTCCAAGGAATGCAACCGAAGTGAGAAATTTTCTAGGTCTTGCGGGTTTTTACCGGAAGTTCATCAAGGACTTCGCAAAGATATCCGCTCCTCTCACTAAATTGACGAAGAAGAATTTAGTTTTTGCTTGGAGCATAGAATGCGAGCTTGCTTTTCAGAAGCTCAAGAGAGCCCTCACATCAGCACCTGTTCTAGCTTTGCCCGATGGAGGGAAGTTATTTACAGTATACACCGATGCATGTGGCACGGGGTTAGGAGCTGTTCTGATGCAAGAAGGAAGAGTGATATGCTTTGGCGGTAGACAACTCAAAGTGCATGAGAAAGAATTATCCCACTCATGACTTAGAGTTGGCAGCAATAGTATTTGCACTCAAGGCTTGGCGCCATTATCTTCTGGGCGAAAGATTTGAGCTTTATACCGATCACAAGTCATTGAAGTATCTCTTTTCTCAGAAGGATCTGCATCTGAGGCAACAAAGATGGATGGAGTTCTTGGCATCCTATGATTTTGAGATAGCTTATACCCCTGGCAAGGGGAATGTGGTAGCAGATGCATTGAGTAGAAGAAGGTTGACCCTAAGTCCTCTATTCGTTGAGATGAAGAATTTAGAGTATGTGGCAACCTTTGATTTCTCTTTGGCGATTGAGTCGATGACCGGTTCTTTAGCATCTCTGGAACTCAGACCTACCCTTCTTGATCACGTTGGGGCTTCGCAGAGAGAAGACCCTCAGATAGTTGAGATTATGGATAAGCTGGTTCGAGGAGAGGCGCCTAGTCATCTCGCTCGATATTCTATTGATGACAAGGGTTGGCTGAGGAGAGACGGAAGGTTATGTGTTCCAATGGTAGAAGATTTAGTAAGAAAAGTTCTGGAGGAAGCGCATCGCTCTAAGTTGATTATACATCCGGGCGGAGATAAGATGTATAAAGATATGAAGCGCATTTTCTTTTGGCCTGGGATGAAGAAGGATGTGGCAGAGTTTGTCTCTAGATGTATCATTTGCCAGCAAGTTAAGGCCGAATCGAAGAAGCCCGGTGGGCTATTGCATCCTCTAGACGTTCCATTATGGAAGTGGGAGAGTATTTCCATGGATTTTATCGATGGGCTACCAAGGTCAAGGAGAGGGAATACGAGCATTTGGGTTATTGTGGATAGACTTACGAAGAGTGCTCATTTCATTCCGGTGAAGAGCAAGAGGACCGCATCTTGGCTAGCGTCTGTATATCTTCGTGAGATTGTGAGACTACATGGAGTCCCTTCTAGTATAGTCAGTGACCGTGACCCAATCTTTACAAGTCAGTTCTGGAATAGCTTGCAAGAAGCTATGGGCACGAGGTTGAATCTAAGTACGGCTTATCACCCACAGACGGACGGTCAAACCGAAAGGGTGAATAGGGTACTCGAGGATCTGTTGAGGCTTTGTATTCTGGATTTTGGTGGTACTTGGGAAGACCATCTTCCTCTTGTTGAGTTTGCATATAATAACAGTTATCAGGCAAGCATAGGGATGACACCATTCGAAGCTTTATATGGGAGGCCATGCAAGTCGCCTACATGTTGGTGGGAGACTACAGATAAGCTTATACTTGGGCCTGATCTGATTAGAGATACATCCGAGAAGGTCGAGTTGATTCAGAGACGGATGAAAGTGGCCCAAGACCGACAGAAATCCTATGCTGATAAGCGAAGAACTGATTTGGAGTTTGATGTTGGGGATATGGTTTTCGTGAAGGATTCTCCTTTGCGGAATGTGGTCCGATTTGGAGCCGTTGGGAAGTGAGCACCGAGGTTTGTTGGACCATTCCCTATTATAGAGAAGATCGGGCAGATGGCTTATAGAGTGGAGTTGCCCGAGAAGCTTGCCGGAGTACACGATGTTTTTCATGTCTCGCATCTCCGGAAGTGTTTACATGAATCAGCAGAGGTTGTTGAGCCAAGTGTTCTGAAAGATGTAGAAGTGGAGAAAGAGGCTACCTTGAGGAGAGCTCCGATTCGTATCTTGGGGACGGAGACCAAGAAGCTAAGAAATCGAGAGGTCAAGTTGGTGAAGGTTCAATGGGGTGAAGCCGAAGAAGATGCAACTTGGGAAACCGAGGAGAAGATGCGTGGGCTTTATCCATTCCTTTTTGAGGGTACACTCTCAATCTCTTTTCTTTGTTAGCATATCTTTCTCTTTGCTATCCATGTTTATCTAGTTATCGTGTTAATCTTGTCATGAGAACCTTAGGTAGAAACCCTTTGGATGAAACATGTGTTTGAAACATGTTATGCTTGATCGTTGCAAGTGGCTGCAAGTGTTTGCAAGTGGTTACTCGTGGATGCATTATACACGTTAGGCACTAGATCGGCTCACACACTCCTCATATTGCATATGCATGACTGTTTATGCTTATTCATGGATGAAAATTTTTGTGTTATCACATGGATGTTGCATATGGATGTATGTTATGTGCACACATATAGATGTTATACATTATGTTAGGAATTGCATACATATGGATTCATTTCACTAACATAATTTGCATTGATGATATTTGCATTAGATAAGTACATATACACACACCTTTGCATATGTTCATACAACATTTAGAATCTTGTAAGGACAATGATTGCTCGTGGACGATGTTTTGAGTAGATGGATGATTGGATGGTAGGATACGTTCTTCCTAACTTGAAGATTTCGGGGACGAAATCCTTTAAGGAGGGGAGAATGTAACAACCCGTATTTTCAATAACCTGTTATAACGTAAATCGAGGCAGAATTTAATTCAAAAATCTGAATTAAGGGAAACGGGCTATGCCATTGCGTTCGTCTCGGAAAAATACGCGAAATAGAGTCCGAGTTTTCGAAAATCGGAGTCCGTATGACCCGATTAAGGCCCAACGAAGTTTTCAGAAAATTTCAAACTAAAAACAGATTTCAAATTCAAGTTTGAATTTGGAAATTTGGGCCAGGCGGGAAAATTCCCGCCAGAGCACCCAAGTCGACAGCCCTGTCGACTTGGGAGTCGACTTGGTTGGACCCAAGTCGACAGCCCTGTCGACTTGGCTGTCGACTTGGTCCAGCCGGGCTGTTTAGCCTGGTGCACCATTTAGAGATTGTGTTGAGCTTGGGGGCCAGATCCGGTTTTAAGGGCTGAGATTGCAACTAGGGTTTAATCATATGGCCTAAAACACTTGCCTAATCTATAAATAAGGCCCTAACCTAACACTAAATCATCATTAATCAATCCTACAACTACACTATGTCAAAATCAATCCTCTCATGGCCTCCACTCTCTTCATAAAATTCCTAAATAAATTTCTAAGTGATTTTCCATGCATACAAGTGTTTTCAAACTTGTATGAGCATCATTAGCTTGCATTCAAGTCAAGTTTCTATATTTGCATCATAAAGAAAGAGTTTTGATCATTTTGGCTCAAGGGTTTTTATGTTAGAGCTTGCATTTTGGGTCTATTTGATTGCATAAGCGCTTTCTTATATTTTCTATACTCATTTGAGTCCTCATAAGCATTGTAAGCCCTATTCTACCTTCATATTTAAACTCTAAAGTTAATGATGCAAGTTGTGTTTGATCATTATGATATGATATGCAAGTTTATCATGTTATGCAAGTTTGTTATGTTATGATATGCAAGTTCATCATGTCATGTTATGCAGTTTACCATGTTATGCTATGCAAGTATGCCATGTTATGATATGCAAGTATGTTATGCAAGTTTGGGATGATCATTTTGTTCATGTTATCATGTTATGCAAGCTTATCTTGAGTATGTGAACATAAAGCCTCAAGCTTTATGCTAAAGGTTGCATTTTGGCAACATGTAAGTTATCATATCCCTTATGATAACTTGCATGTGAGGCTAAATGCGAACTTATGGCCATTTCTACATGTCATTTAGCACCATGTATCACCAATATGCTAAGTTTGGTTTTATGCATACTTTTGAGGCCTAAAAATGTAATATGCAAGTGTATGAACATATGAACATTTCATATGCCACCATGTTAAACTTGTGGCTTCAATACCTTTATGTCATGATTATGCCAAGTTCCCTCTTTCTATCCTTTATGCGCTATTGCGATATGTAAGCGATGGGATTGCGTTTGGGGTTGGGTAAACTTAAAAGACATAAAAACATAAGCTTGGGAATTTACCTATTAAGTTAGGTCTACCCATTGGGAATTTACCTATTAAGTTAGGTCTACCCAATTGCTTGAAAATTTGTAACATGTTTTGGAAACATGATGGACATGACACTTAGAAAAGATAAGTGTGACCAACTCGAGGTTGGGTTGAGTTTGTAGCATAAACCTACCCGGAACCGACCGGCTTAACTAGTTGCTACAAACAATAGGACCCAATGTGAGAAGTTGGCCATGTTGTACCTTGAACCCGAGGTTAGACCAAGTTGTGGTGTAAAGCTACCCGGACCCGCCCGGCTTAACTAGTAACCACAACAAGGTCTAATGTGAGAGGTTAAGGCACATTAAATTAATTAATGCCTCGTGATTAGGGTTAAGTCATGGTCCACTTAATACTTAACCAATTTGGGCTTGGTAGATTAATCAGGGTTAAGTCGTGAACTCATCGTTACACTTAACCAAGTTAATCCATGATTAGCAAGAGGGTTAAACCGTACTTAACCCACTAGAAAATCCTAGCAATGGGGGTCCACTCCAGCAGTAATCCCAAGTTTGTATCATCATGGCCCTAGGGTCTAGGTTAGGGTGTGGGGCACGAATTACTGGGCTGGAGGTAAGCGACCAATAAACGACGGCCGGGTGGTACGCCGATGTAGTTCCGGACGGACTATGGTCGTGCACGCAGTCCGTATTTGGAGAAGTCACCCATGGGTACCAGTAGATCGAGACTGTGCACTCATGTTTATGGTGTCCAGGGGTTGGCACCCTAGGGCTTGATACACCCGAAGGGTGGACCCGGCACAGTTCGACTACAATTATGTTTGGGCCGTATTAACACCAACACGTGACGAGTTAGGCTTAGGGAGCCGATCGACTAGACCATTTGGTTGGACCTTGTATTAGGGTCATTTCCTGTTTTGGGCCAAAGCTTGGGCCAAGGGATCAATACTTGTTTATTCAAGTCATGTTAGTTTGCTAGTACACCTGTGGTGCAAAACCTTAATCCTGATTATGCGATGACACCTTTATCTACCTTGTTAGTTAATCACCATGCTAGTATGTTGTTATCCTTATGATCATACCTGCTTCTCATGCCAGTTAACTTTATCAGTTTACATTGATTGTAGTAGGGTTTACTCAGTCTTTTTGACTGACCTGTTTTCTTTCGCCTCTTTTCTTCCGTTCCCCCTCCCCCCCAGGTTCTCAGGGTGGGAACATTGGAGCTTAGCTTGGATTTCGGATTGCTTGCTTGTGGGATTTCAGCTCATGTACGGTTTCTACATGAAGCTAGCTATGGTTATCACTTATTTGGGGATAGTACTTATGTATTTCAGTTTTTCAGTTGATGTTGTTTTTATCTAGACTTGTTTATTTGGAAAGCTATGTTGTACCAGACTTGTTTTGAAATAGTATGAAATCTTCCGCTGTTTTATCTATGTTATTTACTCTGTTTACATATATACATATGTTCTTGTTCTGCCTTGATATATCATTATGCATGTTTACTTGATTCAAACGCCCCTCCAAAGTCAGAGTGCTTGCAAGAGACACCCTGGCGGAGGTGGGGTGTTACATAATGATTCACTTACAACAAAAACTATCATTCTGGTAATACTTTGGGAAAAAGTAAATTTACTTAGTTTTCACTGTGCAAAAATATTTACCACCTAGCTTTCTTTTAAATGAGTATATATGCACACTCAAGTAGTCCTGCGTTTAATCACAATGTGCATGCATTTATAGTTGCAGTCGTGGAAATGAATTTGAGAAGCCATGCTAGCGTAAATTGAACCTAAAGCAATGACCGAGAGGATCAAGACAGCTGAATAATTACTTCTGGAAATGGAAATAATACATGTACTTTTACATGCATATGCTCCTTTAACTGATGTGCTTGGTTAGCTCATGATAAGGCCGGGACAATTGAAATAAGTTCATGCATAAACATAAGTGAGAGAGCCTAAAAACAGACATTGCAAACATATTTTTCAAGAAAGAAAAAACATAGACAACACATTGAGATAATATAATAATAAAACAACGTGATATACATTAAAAACAAGAAAAAAGATGAAATAGTAGGTATAATAGTTTTATAAGATTTGTTTTTCTATATCAATTCTGGGATTAAATAGCTTGCTTGTCATACCAGCAAAATGATTTACTTGAATGAAGCAACTGAAAGGCAAAGGAGATTTGCTTATGCGAAATGTCTTCTTGAAATTAGTCTCGAAAAACAGCTTCCTGATTTTATTTACTGCAAAGAAGGAGATGTAGGTTATTATGATTGGATCCTTGATATATGCACCTGTTCAAAGTTTTTGGGCACAAAATTGCTATGATGACCAACACACAAACAAAAAGAAGTTGCTCAAACTTTAATGTGCGAAACTGATTAAAATTCTAATACTGAACCTAAACCATGTATAGTTGCATTTGGCATTGGAACGCTACTAATATATGTTACTAAAAGAAGGTTTTCTTATAGTGAGTCTGAGGACAGGACGGGACAAGTCGACCACGGGGCCCGTAGCAATGATAGCTCGTTTAATGGGCACATGTGAAGAAGCTCCTATTTGTATAGATGTTTAATGCGCACCAGAGGTGTACTGAACCAGAATTTGAGAAGAATCACCTTCTTCAGATGAAAGATGCTTAGAATGTTGAGGGGCCATTCTACTTAACGAACTTTGTATTTAGAACAACCAGGTAAGCGCGCCCCCTTAAGTATTAAGTGTTGTATAAGAGGGTGACGCTTGGAATTCAAAACCGGTGTGTGTTGATCTGTAAATCCCAAACGTCACCCAAATTCAAGTATAGTGACATATTTATGTGAGCTACATCCAGCGAAGTGTAAACTCTCAAAGGCAATGAGTTCATAGAGATGGTCCACTTGAGTACAAAAGAACTTCCTACGCTTTTTTTTTTATTTTTTTGACTAGGCTGATCCATTGTTGACTTGAGCGCCGACAACGAATGTATTGCCGAATCGGCGCGAGAAGCCCTCTTGTCCTTTGTTATAGGTATAAGGTATATGCACGCGTGCTAAGAATAGTATAAATAAGCAGCAGCGAATAATTCAGCTAACAAGGATTAAATTGAGGCCAAGCAAATTTGTTTGTTCAGAAAAAATCATTAATGTCTTTCCTCTGGTTAATATGCAATGGCTCACTACTTAGTTTAATTAGGTGGTAAAGGTTGCATTTCATACAATGAATTGTCTTGAGTTCGTTAAGCTTATATTTTGGATATGAAGCAAGCGTGACAGTTATCACCAATTAAGTCTAATCTAAGTCATATCGTCGGCCAATTTTGAAATCGTGTACAAGGTCGCAGCGACATTCAAGTGAAGTCTGGTATGTGTCACCTAGTCGAGGTAAGAATTATGTGTAAGGTATTATGTCACTAAGTTCAAGCACCCAAATTCTGGCTATAGTGGATATTGTTCCGGTCAATACCTAATCGCTAAGTTCACATCCAACTCAACACAATAAATCCTAAATTGGCAAGAAAACAACACGGACCTGATTGTTGTAACGACCTGCCTGACCTGCCTTTTTGATTGCTTCAGGTCGGTAATTAAACCATTTCAAACTGTTCAAAACGACATATTGTCATTGCTAATGAGTTTTAAATAGAATCATAGAATCAGACACAAAATTACATAATACAATTTCTTGTAGCGAAATATTTTTTTTATACAAAAAATCAAAGTTGTACAATAATTTACATAGCGGAAAAATACAATAGCTTTAAGTAAATAAAATTTATAGGAATTATCGAACTAATGTGCACGCGCTCCTTCATGTGTCTCTAACTTTATCGACTGAAATCTTTAAATCGACAACGCTCGGATCTGACCTGAGCATTTCATGCAAAACACAAAACACTCGAGTCAGGATTAACTTTATTCAAGTAAGTGAACTTTAAATAAAATATTGAGAATATAACAGTTAATCCTAATTTATATGTTGTTTCTAGGATTTCATATTCTATGTTCACTGTCAAATTCATACAACTAAGCAGTTTCAGGTTCAAGACAAAACATGAGTTTAAGTTTCCAAATAGGTCAGTGAGGTACACATGTAATCATTCAAGTCAGACCAACTATTTATACGTATACATATGTATCACTTATATCACAGTGCCCAGTCCGATATTTCAGTTTCATAAGATAGCGTACACTAATACCAAGGCAACATGAGTTTAGGTGTGACACATAGGCTTTCGTTTTTTAGCAAGGCACTCCTATGTAGTAAGTTATTTATCACCAATTGTATGGAGCAAAGTGACAAAACAGGGTGTTCGAACATGCCAATTTAGGTATGTAAACAGGGCATGGAAGTATCAAGGCAGAATATGTGGCAAAGCAGGATGATTTAATATAAGTGTATTTGTGTAAAATGAAAAATAGTGAAAAGGTAGACTATGTAAATATAGTGTCAACATGTGTTTAAAACAAGACACGATCATGCAATTACCACTTAGCAAGCATGATATGATTTATACACACAACATGGGTAACTAGTTTGGGGGAATCACCCTAAATTGAAAAAAAAACATGGTCCCAATTGTTATAAGCTGGAATTAACAAGGGGCATCACCTACGAGCAGGGGTAGGTCGGAATAAGTTGGAATCGGTCAGGGGTGACTGAAGTCTTAACGGCGGTCAGTCATAACTAGTTTATGTGATATTTGGCCAAACTAGACGAATAGGGGACAATCTATGTCAAGGTCGATGGTACTAGATCGAGGTTGAAGCCAGAGGTCATCGATGGACGGCGGCGATGCTGGATGGTCAACGACGGGTCTCTAATTGATGAATCAGCAGTAAGAAAATGAAAAGGACCGGGACACTAAATTCTTAGCAACAAGAAATGATAAACAAAGAGCGACTGGATCAACATATTTAAAACAAAAGATAACAGGAAAAAAATTGCTAAGTATAAGGACCGATGCCAATCCATTACTATGGTCCACTACTGATCCATCATCCCTTGCAACAAATCTAGCGCTCCTGCTCCATTTGAGTGCATATGCAATTTCACATCCACAGAAAGAATTGAGAGTCAAGGTATCATGTTTTGATGTGCAACAAAAGTTCTAAATCCAACGGTGCTGAGTTACCAACCCTCGATCAATAATGGTCTTTTTAGAAAGTTAACTTATCACTTCGAATAATTTCTCTATGCAGTGCATAAGATCATCATTCTAAAGCATATCATGTTTTCAACACAAATTTATTCTAGGGGTTAAATGTTAATTCAGTTATAAACTCAACAGAGGTATGCGTAGAGCCTAAGTAAGAAGAAAGATCATTCGATCCTGAAATCAGATGAAACTTTGTAGGAAGGGCCTAGAGATAGAAAATAAGGTGCACAAGAGGTTTCAAATCGCAAATAATCTAACACCATGGAATGGTACTGGTACGTCATCCATAGACCAGTACCGATCCATGGAATCAAGATATTTGGGCATGAAACCTATGCCAGTGTAATCCATGTTCTTACGCAAGCCCTTAGACAAAATTCAAAGCCAGCATGATCATTCTAGAAACGAACACCAGATGGATCAAAAGGAAAAGGAAAAAGCAAAACGACAACGCACCAAAGCTCTATATTCTCCCTGAAGACTAAAGGTAACATAGAGAAGGCATTTCTAAGAACAAAAGTACAAAAGCCCTATCTACATGGATCAGTAGCAGTCCTTCATCCATGGACCAGTACCGATCAATGTAGATAGAGTATTTTGGGTTGCAGCTTTCTAAGGAGAGATCCTAACAAGAATTTCAAGTCTTTCTTCATAGGGGATTGGCCCAAATCCTTCAGGAACTCCTATCAGTTCCCCCTTAAGCTCCAACATGAAAGGGTATTCAGATCGTATACCTGGCGAAATGTTGCCAAAGTCAATCTCCGGCTATTCTTCACCTCCAGCTGTCGGTGTTCATCTTCAACATCAATACTTCATCTCTAGAGATAACAATCTTAGGTCACCTAGGTTGATTATTGATATCTACTCCAATAATGAATAGTTCTTGTGATTTCCTGTAAATCTCTACTGTGGAGAACATTGTAATCATATGTAATTCAATGCATTTGGCTCGGCAAGGACAATAATAAAAGTATTCAAAGTGCACGTAGGCTTGATCTTAAGCTGAACTACTATAAAATTGTGTTTCTCTCCTTTACTTTCAGTTTCTTTCATTTTTCATTTTATTTTATCTGTTATATTCTATTTTTCCTATCGCGGGGTGGTTCTTTTGCAATAATCTAGGTGTTATCGCCATTTTTGGAGTTAACAAGAGTTTTTCAACCTAAGTGTTTGGATAGACGTCTAACCATCCCGGTCGGACATTTGAGCCAACGTTTTCCTTTTTTTGACCAAGTTTTGCAAAATATATTTTGTTATATTTACAAGGGGAAAATTGGGTATTTTCCTAGGCCTTCTATTCCCTTATATAAGCAGCCTTGGAGATTGTATTATATGTAACTAAAATCGGGGTTTATGTGCCTCTAGGGCGTGTGTCTTAGAGAGGAAAATTGAGGAATTATGGCTGAGAGAAACCATTTCTATTTACTGCTGAAAGACACAGGGTTTGCCATCGTTCTTGATTGATCTCCTTAAATAATATCTGTAGTCATGTAGATTTCTTTCCCTTTCTCAGTTAGGTTATTGGTTCAATTCTAATTTATTTATTTTGGATTTATTCCATAGGTGTAAACAAATTAATTTTTGTGAATCAATAAAGAGGGTGGTTGGTGGAATATCTTGTGTTTGTGTTTTGATTTTATGTTCGTGTTGTTTTCTATCAAAAATATCTTTAAGTAATTAGATGAATAAGACTCTGGCTGGTAAATTGCTTCCGCATAAGGCCTTAACTACAGAACAGACTGAGAATTAATCGTCTAAGGATGATTAAACGCAGATTAATCGAAATAGGAATTTTTGATAAATTCGAATATTTTGGATAAAATTTTAATATATTTTAAAGTTATAGATCCAAAATGAGATTTTATAGGTTTGCGACGTTATTGAAAGCAACAAGTTAAGAAAAAATCGCTTGAGCCAAATATTTAATGTTTATAAGAGGAATCAAGTCTAAATTCGTACAAAGCAGTTCGTATAAACTCATTTATATGCTTAGATAATGTAATAAGTTTCGTTAGGATGGATTAGTAAAATCGCTAGATGGTAAGCCTAGTCTAGCACAGAAGCGAACATATTCGCAATTACAATTAATTATATAGTTTTTCTAATGAACTTTTACTTTTATTATTAGTGTATTGTAAATATTAACCATGTCGCATATATCAATATATACAATCAAAAATAAAATCATTATCTTACTTCATATAACAATATGAACAATAAAAATAAAATCAATATCTTATTTTATTTTGAACAAGATTCACCATAGGAGTTAAGTTATATAGTCAAATTACATGATTTTTCTTAGGACATACCCTTAACTATATCCAATCGCTCGCTTGCACTAAGGATCAGTTATACTGTCTATTGTCCATGCTCTCAATCGGTTTTTCTTGACTGAACAAAGAAGATGCCTTAATGACTAGATCATCCTCATTATCATTATTTTGAATCAACTTTTTTGATCAAACTTCCATCATAGATAAAATATTTTATCGTGTTTCATACACTGGGAGCATGCATCGACCTAGATGTAGGTTTCTATGCAATTTATATAATATTGTTTCCACCAGGATGCTTGCTGAATTCTCAATTGTGGAAACTATTTAGTACTTTCTTATAAATTTGTGCACATATATTGATTTTATCGTGGTACTATTCAAAGTGATGTGCTTAGCCTTCATAGTTGAATCTGTCAAGCCTCTTATTTGGAATATTTCCATATTAAAGCTCATTTATTATGCATAATATAAGATTTTCTAAAAAAAATCAATGTCTTATGAAATTCTAGCACAGAGGCACCTTTATAAGGAGCTCATTTTTTCGATAAACAACTCACTATTATTTTCCAATATGAGAATACTCTTATATGTATTTTATTGATTTTAACTCAAATCTAATATATGCTTACTGCACCAAGTGAATAAAACGATTTAGGTCTAGTATATGTGGTTATTATATCACTGACATATGAAATTTATCTCATATGTTTTATGCTAAATATTTTAAAACTGCATTTATGTAAATTGATTAAGACTATCAATATCCTTTTCTATAAGGTATTAATGATGCTTTTTTCAAATTATTCATCAAGAATCAAACATCCAGGCTTTTTTTTGTTTTAACATGGGTGCATCATTACTAGTCGATAGCTTATAGTATTAGAAACATTTTAGTTTTTATTCTTTCTTTTCTACAAAGACATGCTTCCTTTGCACTTTAATTAAAACCAAGTTATTTGATTTAGTTGACAAAACATGTGCACAATTCCTGTATGCTTGTTTAAGATCATCTACTTATCTTGAAAAGTCTACAAGCTTTATTATTTCTTCCACCAATTGGGTTTAGCCAAACTCCTCTAAATCAAATTGTTAAAATGGTGATTCTAAATAGTGTGCAAACATTCTCCTCAAAATCATTATTTAGATATTATATTTCAACATCAGTATCTGCAAGTTTCCCTTGAAGTTCCATATTCGATCATCTTCAAGATGTTTTTCACTTCGAATGCTTATGCCGGTTCAAAGTAGTTTTCAGGTTAGATATCTAATGTTGATCTCTTTGAACACGATTTTTAAAAAACTGCCCATGATTTCAAAAGTCGATTATTTAATTATCAAATACATAAACAACCAAGTCACACATTTTAGGTAAGCATGGTTTAGCATATAAGCAATTACTAAGCCTCTTTAACTAATATTTTCATTAGTTAAACCACTATGTAAATACTTAAAATTCATATCTGTATACTTATCTCGATTGTTTAAGTATGTTTGCGAAATACTATAAATACTTAAAAAGTATGATTTTATGCTAATCTTAACAGTATGTTTACCAAATACTACAAGATGACTTATATTTTATAATCATCTTAAGCAAATCAAAAACCCAAAATATTATCATTCATTATTAATTATTGAAACCCATACCATCGTAACTAAGAAGGAGTTATCTCGAGAAGTTGAATAACCTTTCTACTTATAAAATTTCTCCTTTTATAAATCTTCTTTATAATTATAGACTCCGTTGCACTTGTAAACCCCTTTGTACTTATGGACTTTCTTTTTATAAATTTCATAAACTATTTATGAATTCTTTTAGTAAATCTCAATATTATTCATAGCCCGTTGATACAGATTTCCACATTTATTTATTTATAGTTCATTTAGAAAATATAATAAATCAATTATATAGTTAACAAATTTTCAGTTATATATTCCTCTTTTCTTTATACATTTATATTTATAAATCTGTCTTGCAAAGTATTTCTTACAAATTTATTTTCAAAATATTTTTTGCTAATAGATCCTTCTCTCCAATTCCATCTCTAGTTTTATAAACAACTATAATAAATCACTTATTTTCCTCAAACATAATTAGCTAATTCATTTTAATAACTTTAATATCATTAAATTCAATAATTAATTAACTTTAAATCCCATTAACAATTAATTAACTAAAAATCATTAGTAAATAATCAATTAGCTTAAAATAAAAATATAATTAAAATAAATTAATTATTTAATTAAAGATAAATCATTTAATCATTAGAATGTGTTAATTAAATTACTAAAAGTAACACTTGTAAGTAATAATCAACTTTTAAACTTTATTAAGAAAAGCAAATAACATTAAAGATCATTAAAAAAAATTAACTTACAATAATATTAGAATAATAAATAATTAACTTAAAACAATTTTAATAAAATCATTAATAAGTTTTCTAAATAGAGAGAAGAGACCCAAGGCTACTATAATGCTTAACAAGTGTTATTACAACATTTCAGTGGAAAGGTTCACCTTTTAACATACGGGTTAGCAATACAAGAAACTAGACAATTAACAACACTTAAAAAATGGTATAAATGGATTTAAAATCATTTTTAAATATGTTGTGTAATAACATGCCGTTATAGATCAGCAACATACGATGGCAATAAAGAAAACTCTGTAAAAATTCTGTATTTTATAGCATTTAATAGGTGTTATTAATACATTTTATAGCATTTATATTGATGTGCTTAGAACTTTTCCTAGCATTTAGATTCCACTATAACTATATTCAACGACGATTTTCTCTTACCATGATATTTATTTATAATATTGCTATGAACGTTCAGTTAATTTTGATTTTCCATTGTCAGTGACCATTTATGACGATTTTGAAATGCTGTTAAAGTGTATGACAACATTTTAAAATGTTATTGAAAGATTACACCACATTTTGCAAATGTTGTTGTTTATTGTTTATATGCTTTCTCTTTGGTAGGTTTCTTTTCCATACCCATTAATCACGATATGTATACTAGTACAGTTAAAATCAGCATATATATTTTATAATTAACATATTAAATTAACTATACATTCATAATCAACATATATTATATTAATCTTACATCTAATAATCAAGATACAACATTACCAATCAATGGCTGAATTTTTATAGAAGGTTAATTCCATCGTCACAACAATGTATTTTTGACAATGTTTAAAATAATTAATTTTAATCATGATTTTAATTTTGATAATTACCTTTTGTTTTATATAATTTTAACACCAACAAATTATTAATTTCTATACATATTTTAGTTAATGTTCTCAAACTTCAATATTATGAAGCTCGTTTTATCTTCTAGGTGGGCCCATAACCCACAGTCCCAGGATCGGAACCTGGCTCTGATACTAAACTATGACGACCCAAACTCGCTCTTATGGGAAAGCTCGGATTGCCTTAGAACACGACAAAACAGAACGCAAACAGAAGAACATTTCATTGCTTATTACAACAATTTACATCAGAGTACAAGAATATACAGAGTATGAACAAATAATATACATAAGATAAATATAAGAGATTTAAAAATTACAATGCAGCAGAAAATAATACAAATCCCAACTGAAAGAGATACACGAATACAAAGCTTTCTGAATATCATTCCAGCTGTAAACCAGGATCACGTGAATATGAATCTGCAAAACCAAAACTACTAGCTGCCTGTGTGGAAAACAGGGGCACCCAGAGTTTAGGTTAAAACAATAAACTCCAGGTCAATCAAGTGACTGGTGTGAGAACTAAAACAATTATTTAAAACTTTACTTTATAAATAAGGTAAATCAAGGGATCACGCCATATAACACAGAACATGTTTCCTCCCGAAACTACCAGTGCATAAACAGTTATAAGCAACGCAATGCTTTTTGAAAATTAAGCTATTATAAGACTCAGATCTCATCACACAATGCAATGCACGCCTAAGGATAGAGTTTTACCTTATAATAGCCAAACATGCTTGATACGTTCAAAATAAATCATTTTGATTCTATTATAATGTAAAGTGTACGAAAACAACTTCAAATATAAATGTATCAATCATAGACGGCATAGTATCCCATGCTACTATGTCGCCATACTAGGCTCTACAATCAAAATTAAAATGTCACGTATTGGAAATTAGATTTCTATCATGAGTCGAGGCAAGGGATGTATTCCTCGCTGGCTTCGAGACACTATAGCAAATGCCTCAGGATCTTCCGCAGAAGACCCCTGGATCCTCCAAGGCTGGTCCTCCCTTACATTTGAGGATTAGTACCCCTGAACACACGTTTCCACGCCCTATAGGGCATCTATGAGCCAGATGAAGTAATATCCATCGGCTCCGTAGAGACCGATATATCCGAGGTGCCTCGCATTCTAACAACCACAAAGGTAAAAATAATATAAATGTCTGCACTTGCAAAACCCTGACACCACCCATAGCTAGAAACGTCATGTCCTCCTTGGGTCCCTTATCCCATTTTTAACTCATACCGAGGTGTGAGGCTCGTGAATTAACGCTATACACAAAGCTATGCTATATTAAAGTCGTGCTTTGATCATTAACCATAAGACTCTGTTTTTCAACAGAAGCCTTGATCACTGCATCTCTGCATGCCACACAAGCAATTCATGCCATAAGATTGATATCTATCGATATACAACCTCTGAGCTTGTACTTCTTAGAGAAGGGCGTTAAACAAGAGAATAAATTCTCCGCCGCCAAACAGATATATATTTAATAGAAATCAATCAACACAGAATAAAATCCAATGTCAAACACATATCCATTTACTAGTTCGTTCTGGGTCTGAACGAAACCGGAGGCACCATATTCCTCGTCCCGTGTCCAATACAAGAGAAAGGCCCTCGCATATCCGGTCGATCTCCAAGTACGTCTGGACGATCACCACTTATTACCTTGTCTTGGATGTACAGCCCAATCAAGACATCAGTAATCATCCAAATGATGTGAAGACCTCCGGTCTTCAATTACCGTCTTCATCGTCGACATATCGTCGAATCAGTTATTCAAAATGGGTATAAACCCGGACTTTCCGGATAACTCGCGTATATAATAAACAAATGCTATAAAAACACAACATATGCCTCATTCCAATTCTGAATATTCTTTTATTTAAATATTCATATTCTTTGGGAAAGGTTCCCATTAATTTATTAAAGATAAATTCTTTAAATTTATTATTTAATCTTCCTTTGGATATCAATTCAAACCATATTAAGGTTTTCTAAACTAGTCAGGATTAACGCATCTTACCGAAGTAATCATTTGTTCAATTTCCCAATCCCAACCTATTCATCCCATGGAGCAAAACCGATAATACTCCAATCTAACACCACGGTGTTATCGGTAAATTTAATTACCATTCCATGTTCAAATCTAATTACATATTTAACTATCGCTTGGAGCAAAACTGGTGATACTCCATCCTCGATCATTTCCCAAATTTGATAATTTAAATTATTAATTCCTATTTCAATCTAATTAAAGATTCATTAAAACTCCACTTAGTTTTAATCTTCCCAAAAATCAATATTAATGATTATTTAACTTTGGAAACACAAACATGCTGCATCGACAATCTACACCATACTATTGATTTCTGCCGATCTATAACCTCTAAGCTCGTACGTCTTAGAGAAAGGTGTTAAGAAAGAGAATAAATTATCCGTCGCCAAATAGATATATATATATATATATATATATTTAGCAGAGATCAACCATACATTTCGAAATACAATGTTAGACATGTAATCCTTTCTTTAATTGGGTTAAAGAACTAATGTCATTTAAAACACAGTTCACAACAAACCCAACTCACATTCCATTAATTATGTAATCTTCATGGAAAAACAGATCAATATATAATCGATATCAATTTCTGTATCCGACTAATAATATAAATGGAATAAAGATAGATCCAATTAAATTCCATATATATTAATAGTCTTCCTCCATAGAAGCTCATTTCGATTATTATCAAATCGAATCCCATCCAATTCTAATTTAATATATTTAATTGGAAAACTTTACTTTCGAAAATTCTCGTTAAATCTTAATAAAAAGATTTATAAATTCCAAATCACCTTTCACTGCAAATCAGGTTAAAGAACGAATGTCGTTAAAAACACAGTTCACAATAAACCCAATTCACATTCCATTTTATTCCAGTTAAATGTTAATTAACTGGAAACACTAATAACCTTAGCTAAAAGGTTTATTCTTTTCACACGGGGTTTAAGAACAGTGTTATTTAAGGCACCATTCATGACAAACCCAAAATCCAATTCAATATTAAATACAAGGCTCTGAATAGAAATTATATCGGCTTATATTCAATATCAAATTCTGAAATCAACAAAAATCGTATTGGAAATAACGATATATATATATATATATATATATATGTATCTTCCAAATTCCTCCACAATATCCATATAATCACGGAATCCAATATCGAAATATTCAAAAGATAATTTCGATTCAAACCATTCAATTCATATAATGGAAATTTTGGTTATTTTTAAAACCATTTCAAAACCAATTTATTTATTTAAAATTATTGGATTTATAATTCTAGTTCATAACTAGTTCATTTCAATAAAAGTATATTTTTATCTTTACAAACGTAAAATTTTCCATCCCAATTTTTTCCAAATCATTTATTATGAATTTACACAAATTATTGATATTTTAATAATTTTATCAAGTCCCGTACAGTTGATTTCCATAAACGGTCATCGAACTGCACTTACAGCGACCTTTTCCAAATTTGATTTGGACATAATTCCAAATCCAACCATTAGATTTCAAATCTCTTATATCCTTTGGAAATCTCTTTTCGATACGAACGCAACGATTCTGGTTTTAGGAGAATCCGATGCTCGGATCTCCTGTAATGTCCATTCGAAGTAAATGGTCGAAATTCGCGAACTCCCGCGGCATGGCGCGTTCTATTCAGGCCATTAAATATATATAATATATATATTTCGTCGATTTCCATTTAAAACATATTTTATAAATTGTTTGAAATTCGTTTTCATAACGATTTCAACTTCATATTCAATTTTAAATCAAAATTGAATATTCCATATCATTAATATATAAATGATAATATTTTCAAAACATTAGATTTTGAAATCACTTCCATTTTCATATTCATTACAAAAACGAATAATCTAATCGACATGACTTTATATATTTAAATATTTTCGTATCCATCCTAAATCGGACATCCAAATCATATTTTGATCCATTATTGAATATTATTTTAAAATAATAGTTATTTTAAAATATTCATTACTCGTCATTTTAAAATATTCGTTAATTTGAAATATTTGTTCTTTCCGAATTGGAATCAGACACAGTCAATTACCATATAATTTTATTTATATGGATTTCATACACACATATACACAACAATAATCAAACACAGTCAACCACCATCTAGAGTGCATTACACAACTGCATAAGCATTAAATATGGATAATTAACGCTCATAACAGTTTCTCAACCCATTGATTGACATACAACTAAATATTGGGATTAGTGTATGTCCAATATCGTCCCGATAACCGTACGGGGTTTTCAAACAATAAACACTGATTATTATTTGTGCATTTGGGCGATCTGTAAAATATATCGTCCCAATCAATATCAGGCAAATATGTGTACATAAACAAATCATCCGATTTGGAAATGAATATTTATTTTATTCACATACACGTTAAAATTTAACTATAAAATATTTATTTCGATTCATGAATATTTTATACAGTTCATCTATACAAAACAAATGATATTTTTATTGTTCTTATATTTTAGAAAATTTTGGCAGCACGCGATACTAGAACCGGAATAAGGTCTAACCTTATCCCTCGTCTAACAATGGCTTGCGCCATGTACATACCAATTCTAATTAATTCAATTCATTTCCCAAACCAAATTCAACCAAATAATCCAATCAACCAAACAACCAAACATACATGGTTTCAAACAAAGGTATCAGGTGCTACTAAGCATTGTCTGCATCCTAGTATATATATTTAACTAGAAAATAAATTAAAGTGAGAAGTTCTCACCTTTGGGATCCCCTCCTCCATTCTTTATTTCTGAACGATTCAGATTTGCCTGCAATCTTTTTCACGCTGTTCACAGTAAAAATCACATTTTTAATATGATGTTTATATTTTTAAAAGTCGCATTTTTTATATCGCTAAAAATTCTATTTTTATATCACTAAAATTTCTATTTTTATATCGCTAAAAATTCTATTTTTATATCGCTAAAATTTCTATTTTTATATCGCTAAAAATTCTATTTTTATATTGCTAAAATTTCTATTTTTAAATCGCTAAAATTTCTATTTTTATATCACTAAAAATTCTATTTAAAATAAATTTCTAGTCGTTATTATTTAAAATAAATCATTTTAAATATTCAAAATTCATTAAAACTGACAAAATAAATTTTTTAAATTAGTTCTGGTTTTCAGGGTTGTTACAACATCATTTTAGTTTTAAATAGTTAAATTATTATAAATTTTGAATGATTTAGGTGACATGTAATTTTGGGTGATTTAATTGAGCAGCAGTTATGATCAATAATAAATTATACGATTGAATTTTAAATCTAAGTTTGTGTATATGAAAGTATTGTTATTTTTTAAATTTAGGCAGCAAAGGTAGTAAAAGAAAAACTCATTCATTTGGGGCATTTTATATTGTCCTTCGAACTCCTTGATTGTAGATGTGTCGTTACACTGAATAAAAGTCCAGAAGTGGACCATGAATAAAATATTAGGTGCTTTAGTCCAACCAACATGACAACTTGATATTTACCGAGCATATATTATTAACGAATAATGTTGTAAGCCTTCGTTGATCACTACCGAAAATGTCGCTATATAGATATCAACAAATAGAAATATCTCTAAAAAAACAGGAAACAACACGTAAACTTTTTTATAATTTCTAAATACCCCCCCCCCCATACATAAAAATATGATCTAATGCTTAGGCTAATTTACAAATTAAAAATATATCAGTATGCTTAAAATTAAGACCAGACAAATAATATCATTTAAACAAACAAATATCATTTACAAATTCGTTGTTTGTTAATTAATAATGTAAATTATATTCTAACTAATGAAAATTTAGTTGTTGTAACTTGAAAATGAAAATTTACAACTACATACGATTTCAAGATAGAACATGGTTAAATATTTGTGCAAATTAAATTTTCTTGAATGTGTTAATTATATAAAATTTGTATAAAAATTAATCAAGTGTGATGCATATGTCATCATCATGCGCGATGCATGTGCCTTAACACTCATATATCATATAAGAAAAGTGAGAAAGCTAGGTAAAAGTTGCCTTCATATGTAGAATCGTACAAATCTAGTATGGAATATTGAATGTATGAGTGAATATTTTAGTTCTTCACACTGTTACACATTATCTTACTCAACATATGACCTGCGCAATTGCTTTCTCTTAAAAAAACGATGCTTCTTTTTTACATGTAGAAGTAGTAAAGCAATGGTTTGCATAATATTAGGATTCATTCGCCTAGCTAAAATGGTTGGGTTCGTTTATCGATGTACTCCACATACCCGAGCCGCCATTACCTAAACTCCACTAAACCAACTTTTTTTACCCTAGCTAAAATAAGGAGGAAAATATCCAGCATAGAAAAACAGAACCAAACCTCCAACTCAACTAAAGTAGACAACAAATAAAAGGAATGACATTACATTTTGTGGATGCCTCCGTTTATCACTCTACCCAGATTACTACTACCCTCTATATATTTCTTCGATTTTGATCTTGTTTGGACTTGAGAGACAAGTTTAATCCACTCTGGATTTGACTCCACTAATGGCTCATTACTAATAACCAACTTTTTACCCTTTAACTTATTAGATCTAGTTTTGTTTCTCCTCCTCCTTAGTCTGTTTGAAGAGCTATATGACCCATCCATCAATATATCATCGGGAATATTATTATCAACTTCTTGCAGATTAGAATTATCAGAATTACTTACCTTAGCTTTTCCAACCTCAACTTATGGCACTTTTCATATCCTACAAGCCCCTTCAACCCTGTTAGATTGTAACGACCCGCAAATCCGAGTTATCTGAGTTGACTAAATACACAACACGTCCAACCCAAATAACACAGAGATACGACTCATTATTAGAAAGAAGTTAGAGGATGAGGAATAGAAAGAAAGAAATATTAGAATAGAAGAAAAACGAAGATCACAACTCACAGCGGAACGAATAAAATATATTCTATAACATAAGCTTTGAAATACAAATCTGTTTTGTACATATACACATACCATCATCAGAGCACACATAACATTTGATTCAGCGGAAGTAACTCTAAATAACTAACGTTGAAGCCTCCTTCTTCAAACTCCTCCAAGTGTATCTGTAAAAGCCTGAAACACTTGACTGCCCGTACAAATTTGGGCACCCAAGAGTTTAGGAAAAACAAAACAAAATAAACTCTGGGTCAGTCATGGGACTGGTGTGAGTAAACTCCAACCACTTGTTTAACTTTCAAAATCCTTTTCAACAGAAAAGATAATAGTAAGACCAGCCCACACATAAACATGGACGGTTTTTACCTTACTATAACCCAAAACACTTTGATATCAAATCCAGTGATATTATAATAATGTCTACATCAAATAAATAACCAAATAGCAGAACGCTTGCATCTCACGCTCCACATATATATGATAAAATCAAAAACCGCATGGCGCTTATTGGAGATTGGATTTTCCAACATGACAAGGTATGGGACCACCTTCCGACTGTGTATCTCTAGAGAGGAATACACTGGGTTCAACAAGAACATCTTGCAACCCGGCCCACACATGACCGACCACTCATTTCGCTTGAGTGTATCGAATGTACATCACCAACGGTTGGGCTCAAACCACCGTTTCCCGAATGGGCAGAATCGATAGATTTAGAAACAAAAGGAATTTCTCTAGATAGGTGATTATACACCCTAATGGGTGCGACCCACATAGCCATGCTGCCTGCCCGATTTTTGTCCTTTCCCGGTTGTTGAGGCCTGAGGCTACGCATACTTACCATTCCTTGATAGCACAATCACTTTGAATGCCACATTGTCAGATCCGTTAATCACTAGTTGAGTTTGCACAAATATTCTGGATGTTATGCTAAGGGATAAAATCCGTTGCAACCATATACATTCATACAGACCAACCCATTTGATCATTGGAAATACTTTGTCAGACATTCGTCCATTTACGTTCGTTCTGGGATTGAACGAAACCGAAGGCACTATTTCTATTAATAGAAAAAGCCCTTGCACTTCACTCCGTCTTCAATATATTCAGCATACTTGGTTCGCAACGCTTATGCCGATACGGAGTGGTTCTTTGGATAATAACCCAACCGGTCTCTCCATATTGACAACGACGGTCAAAAACTTCGATAGTCTGTGATTTAACTATCAAATAAAAACAAGTGTTCATCCAACATATCAAACAAATCACTGGCTCTTTAATTAATATTTCATTAATTAAATCTATTCTCCATTTCCTCTATCAATATTTGTTAACCAAATATTTTCAATAATCATCTCGGCCTCTTATGCCATTTGGAAAACGTTTCCAAATATTAACTTCTTTTATTTTCTATATATTAGAAAATGTCTCTATTTGCAATTGAAAACAATTTCAATCCCTTATCTCTATCCCCTTTTGTTTACAATATTCGATTTTTATATTCACTTTACTATCGAATTCAATACGTCGATACAATGATTTCAAATTATCAAAATATCTTAAAAATATTCTAACTCCTTAAATTTCTGAAAAATTTCGCCATAACCTCCCCTGTATCGGGAGCATCGGGAAATTTCAAATAGCTTCCCGGTATCTTCCAATCTCAAAAAGAAAAAGAAAAAGCCAAGCGGCTTGCCGATACGGCGCATAAAACCCATATATGAATTTAAACATGTACCTTTTGGTCGAGCACATTATTTATATACCTGCATTATTCTTGTCCCATCCTGTCTCCTGTATGTCTATACCTGTCAAATTTATTTCAACTTCACACACTCATTTTGACCGAACTCGTTAATTAACTCGTTAATTAACTCGTTGGTCTATTTCGCTTGTTTATTGGAATATAACATATTTCAAATATATTCCAACATACTTATCAACTAATTGAATTCAAATTTCAATTTTTGTTCTATATTCGATTTCGAATATATATTTACAATCCCAAATTTTCACTTTTCAAAGTTCGACCTTAGTTCAAACTCAATTAACTAATTCTCCTTTGATTTAGTTAATTCTATTCAATAACCAAAAATAGGATTATTGTTTCAAAAATCATCTTCTTTACTTCACTTGAGTTCACATTTATTTTCTAACTCAAGTCTAGATTTTTAAATGGCAATCCGGATTTTTATTTGCTTAAAAATCCCAATATTTATATATAAAATCCATTATGGTTTATAATGGTTTATGGCGTTGCTTTTCTAAAAATTTGATTTTGACATAACTCAAAATCTATACGACGAAATTCAGATTTTTCTCTTTCATTTGAAAACTATTATCAAACCGGTCCTGACGTTTCTTGTTTCGAAGAATTCCGACTTCAATTGCGTTCTGTATATTCGATTGAAGTTCGAATCGCCAATTTACGAACTGCAGCGCTGTGGCGAGTTCGTTTTAATTATATTTATATATATAAAACCCTTTAAACTTCTTTAAAATGAATTCAACTCTATTTAGCTCTATTTGAATTCCTTGATTCAAATTCCAATCTCACTTTTGAATTCTATATTTCAAATTCCAATTCCTTTTCTATTTGATATTCAAATTCAATACTTAAATTTCCATTTGAATTTCCTATATTCAAACTCTATGTTCGAATTCATTTGAATTCTCTTATTCAAACTTTATACTTAATTTCCATTTGAACTTCTATATCCCCATTTCTATATTTGAATTCTATTGCAGTTCAAATATTCAAATTCCTTTTTAAATTCTATATCCAAAATTCCATAGTTTAAAACCCATTTGAATTCCATATTCAAACCCCATAGATCAAATCCTATTTAAATTCAATTTGAATCTCTTATATTCAAATTCCATTTTCCATTTGAATTCTAATATTCAAATTCGTTTCCAGCCCCATTTGAATTTCTAATATTCAAATTCATTTTCAATACCATTTGAATTTCTTCACTCAAATCCATTTGAATTCCCTTGAATTCAAATTCCATTTCAAAACCATTTGGATTTCCTATTTTGAAATCCTATTTGAAATTCTGTTTCCAATTCGACTTTGAAATCCTATTTTTCAAAGTCTATTTCGAATTCTATTTTGAAATCTCATATTCAAATTTCTACTTGAATTTCTATGTTCAATTCCATGTTCAAATTCAACACTTGAATTTCTATTTCAAATCTCAATTCAAATCTCATATTTAAATTCCATTCAAATCTCTATTCAAATTTCACATTTGAATTTCTTCCTTGAAATACTATATTTCAAATTCTATTCCATTCTTCTTTGAAATTCTATAATTCAAATTCTATTTTGAAATTCCACATTCAAATCTCTATTTGAATTTCTTTATTTGAATTCCTTCGAATTCAAATTATAATTTAATTCCTGGAATTCAAATTCTACTTTTCATTCTAATCTCGTCTATTCAAATTCTATTTGAACTTCTTATTTGAATTTCTAATATTCAATCCCCTTTTAAAATTCAAATATTTAACTCCCTTTTAAAATTCAAATATTATACTCACTTTTCATTCGAGTTCTATATTTAAAAATTCCATTTCACATCCTATTTCTTTTAAACAAGTCTCGACTTCAATAGATATTTCTACTTTTCCTTGAGGATAGATTTCCCATTTCCAATTTCACACTTGTATTTCTATTTTTGAATTTCAAATGATAATTCTTTTACTTCATTTATAATTTCGTTATAAAAGAACTATTTCTTAAACTTCGTTTAAAAAAAAAAAACACTACTTGTTTTATTTTTTTCAAAAACAAGTTTATATTTTTATTTCCATTTAAAATTCAAATTCTATTTAAAAATAGAATTTTTCCCTTTTTAAATCGCCAATATCCTTTTTATGATATTTTTAAATATCATTACTTAAGCCCAGTGATAAAACACACAAAGCAACCAATTATTTATTTTTCTAACACATCATATATAACAATATATATGCAAACAAATAAACAAACAGATAATATATTTTTGAGGAATCCAGTTGGATTCCTCCAACCTGTTTTCCTGCATCCACAGATGTTAGCACATAAATAATACCCATTCTGCTTCGTGGCAGAATATCGCGGTATAGAAGGTCATCCACTAATCATAGCGTGGGGCGTATAGGGTAATCATCCGCTATGAAACTGCGGGCATCCGCTAATGAGACTGCGGGAATCCAACCAATCAATCAACCCAATATATATATATATATATATATAGCCTAATAACTAATATATATAAATCAACCATAAAGCATTCACACAAGCAACAGACAATTATTTTTAATGAAATAAAAATAATTCTAAAAGTGGGTGAGATTTACTCACCTTGTCTTTTCGTTTGCACTTGTACCCATTCCTTTTTGTCCTTTTCCGAGGCGTTAACTCTACACGAATGATTCAAGCCGATTTATCCTTGCCTATGATCATTTAATTATACTTAACGATTTACGATTATTAATTTAACTAACTTATTAAATAAATAAATTAATCTTGTATTAAAAAAACCGTATACCTTACTACTTCCGCAAACCGCTCGACTAATCAATGAACCCGATCTCCAAACAATCCCCGAAACCGCCATCAACCCTTAAAATTCTGCACCGGCCCACTCCGGCATTTCATCAAGCACGTTACCGACAACAACCATTTCCTTGCTGCAAACCCTTTTTCCTCAAAATAGCCTGAAACCACCGCGAACCATCTGCTATCCTCACAACAATCTGCCATCTTCCCAAACTTCCCAATTCAGAGAACGAACTCCCCTGTCAGTCGCACTCCCTAATTCCTAAATCGCACCTTCGATTTCCCTTGAATCGAACTCCACCGAGAATGTCACCCAAATCAAACATCGCACCACTTAGCAATGTCAGGAACCCCTCAACAGTCCTTCAATCGAACGCATAATACCCAAAATATCCCATCGCGCCTCCAAGTATCGACATCTGCTGTCGAATTCGAGACCCCCATCGCACCAATTTCGTGACAGGCATCAGGTGGATTAACTAATGTCGCGAGGTTTGAAGTGTTAGAAGGATCTCGCAGGGCTCTCGATGATGTTGTCTATCGCTGGGAGGAGGCGGTGTTCGTCTCTAAGAATGGATTTGTTCGATTGTGTACTCTGGAGAATACGAAGGCGAGAGGTTAATTTATAGGATCGAACCGGGGAACAAACGTACACTCCATTAAATTGTTGTTCTCTTTGATAATGAAGATGGAAACAAATTATACAGCTCGATGCAAAAATTGGTCTGCGTGATTGAACTCCTTAGGATGGCACCATTAAATTTCCCACTGTGAATATAGGTCTGCGATGGGAAAATGGTGGTCGGCTTTAAGTACGAGAGTAGGATGTTGTGTTGAAAAACAAGTCGGCTACATAAAAAGGGGTAGGGTGGCTTGATTTGATTTTAATTAATATATCCTACCAAAATATCTCATGGTCCTTTACCCTAGATCTTTGAACCGTAATTTAATCGTAACAACTGATGTTCACAAAGTTATTCACTATTCTGAATTCAACGAAATAGATTATACAATTTAATTTGAACGTATATTTAAAATAGCCATATTAAATCATTTTAAATTCAAAACAAATAAATTCTCCAACAATGAATTTCTATTATCATCGTTCATATTTAAATTGATCATCTGAACTGTTTCGATTCAGTTTTATCTTCGAATTGAATTACTTCAAACTTCTCGTATTTCGATAATTATCAAAATAAATCGTATTTCGATTATTTAATCGATAACCCAATATAAAAATTCTTTTATATTATCAACACAATATTTAAACGATATTAAATATTTAAAATAAATCGACGAAAAATCTGGGTCGTTACATTCTTCCCCCCTTAAAATAATTTCGTCCTCGAAATTGCTAAGGTAGGAAAAATGGTGCAAACTCATTACTTTTCAAAAACCTCACTTATGTTGAAACTCAACTCCTCATATTTCTATGACTTTATTTTCAACCAAAACTTTTGGTCTTCTTCCTTTCATATGCCTTCACATTCGATTCATATTTATTTCAATTTATTTCAATAAACCTATTTAATTTGACTCTAATCAATTCATTCACTTCGACCCATTTAACTTGTTTCAGTTAAATTTTAGTTTCAGAATCAAAATCCCAGGGTTTTCATTTCACATCTTTTTGAAATCACTTAACCATGTACATATATTTATAATCCTTTCAAATTCAAATATTTGAATTTTCCAAACAAATTCCCATCAAAAATTTTCTAAGGTAGCAATCCATCACTTAGAAACTCGGAAATTAACACTGATGAGGCTGCAGTCATCATCAGAATTATTTCCCAGCGACTGAAGTGAGTTCAGTGCTTTATCATTTTAAAAATCAATTCAAAATGATTTTCATTCAAAAACCCTTTCAAAATAAAACTATATTATTTTAATTACTTTGAAAAATATTTTCCAAACCTCCCAGAATTTAAATTCCAAATTCT
Source organism: Allium sativum (assembly GCA_030737875.1). NCBI lineage: Eukaryota > Viridiplantae > Streptophyta > Magnoliopsida > Asparagales > Amaryllidaceae > Allium > Allium sativum. The sequence goes on along the minus strand of CM060913.1, from coordinate 1,030,354,538 downwards.
GTTTTGAATTAAATTCTAATTCATCTCATTTGTATATTTAATTCATATACAAATTCTATTCTGGTTATAATTAACCATTCTAAGTTTATAATCTCATTTGATTCTAAAGTCAATATCCAACACATCCATATAATAATAATTCTAAAAAATTATTCTTTCTATATCAAAAATAGAAATTTTGGGTAAAATTATTTCATTTACCCACTTTAAAACAATACTGTGTTCAATCTTCTGTTCAAGTGTTTAGAAATTCCTATCGACTTTGTGGCGTCCCACTATCCGACCAGAATTCATAAACCACTCAACAGACTAGCCAACACAATATAAAACAAATTTTATATCAACATACAAATACGCGCTCTCGTATCTATACACTCAACTCATTCTAGGGTACTACTGACCCTATCTCTAATGAGCACATGCCACACAAGCCTAGGTGTTCGCTCAACCTAAGCTCTGATACCAACTGTAACGGCCCTAGGCTTTGCAACCATCAGGCAGTGGGCTAACCTCCCACCGTGACATCCAGTGATACCTCAGAACTGATTTTACGGCCAGCCTCTCGACTTCACAGCCAACCCACATTGTCGGGAGATGTAGGGGTAAGAGTCTCCCGTTCGCCACCAAACGCGAAGCGAGAACCCCCTATCATCCGTACCAATTAAGCAACCAGCTCTGATACCAACTGTAACGACCCGCAAATCCGAGTTATCTGAGTTGACTAAATACACAACACGTCCAACCCAAATAACACAGAGATACGACTCATTATTAGAAAGAAGTTAGAGGATGAGGAATAGAAAGAAAGAAATATTAGAATAGAAGAAAAACGAAGATCACAACTCACAGCGGAACGAATAAAATATATTCTATAACATAAGCTTTGAAATACAAATCTGTTTTGTACATATACACATACCATCATCAGAGCACACATAACATTTGATTCAGCGGAAGTAACTCTAAATAACTAACGTTGAAGCCTCCTTCTTCAAACTCCTCCAAGTGTATCTGTAAAAGCCTGAAACACTTGACTGCCCGTACAAATTTGGGCACCCAAGAGTTTAGGAAAAACAAAACAAAATAAACTCTGGGTCAGTCATGGGACTGGTGTGAGTAAACTCCAACCACTTGTTTAACTTTCAAAATCCTTTTCAACAGAAAAGATAATAGTAAGACCAGCCCACACATAAACATGGACGGTTTTTACCTTACTATAACCCAAAACACTTTGATATCAAATCCAGTGATATTATAATAATGTCTACATCAAATAAATAACCAAATAGCAGAACGCTTGCATCTCACGCTCCACATATATATGATAAAATCAAAAACCGCATGGCGCTTATTGGAGATTGGATTTTCCAACATGACAAGGTATGGGACCACCTTCCGACTGTGTATCTCTAGAGAGGAATACACTGGGTTCAACAAGAACATCTTGCAACCCGGCCCACACATGACCGACCACTCATTTCGCTTGAGTGTATCGAATGTACATCACCAACGGTTGGGCTCAAACCACCGTTTCCCGAATGGGCAGAATCGATAGATTTAGAAACAAAAGGAATTTCTCTAGATAGGTGATTATACACCCTAATGGGTGCGACCCACATAGCCATGCTGCCTGCCCGATTTTTGTCCTTTCCCGGTTGTTGAGGCCTGAGGCTACGCATACTTACCATTCCTTGATAGCACAATCACTTTGAATGCCACATTGTCAGATCCGTTAATCACTAGTTGAGTTTGCACAAATATTCTGGATGTTATGCTAAGGGATAAAATCCGTTGCAACCATATACATTCATACAGACCAACCCATTTGATCATTGGAAATACTTTGTCAGACATTCGTCCATTTACGTTCGTTCTGGGATTGAACGAAACCGAAGGCACTATTTCTATTAATAGAAAAAGCCCTTGCACTTCACTCCGTCTTCAATATATTCAGCATACTTGGTTCGCAACGCTTATGCCGATACGGAGTGGTTCTTTGGATAATAACCCAACCGGTCTCTCCATATTGACAACGACGGTCAAAAACTTCGATAGTCTGTGATTTAACTATCAAATAAAAACAAGTGTTCATCCAACATATCAAACAAATCACTGGCTCTTTAATTAATATTTCATTAATTAAATCTATTCTCCATTTCCTCTATCAATATTTGTTAACCAAATATTTTCAATAATCATCTCGGCCTCTTATGCCATTTGGAAAACGTTTCCAAATATTAACTTCTTTTATTTTCTATATATTAGAAAATGTCTCTATTTGCAATTGAAAACAATTTCAATCCCTTATCTCTATCCCCTTTTGTTTACAATATTCGATTTTTATATTCACTTTACTATCGAATTCAATACGTCGATACAATGATTTCAAATTATCAAAATATCTTAAAAATATTCTAACTCCTTAAATTTCTGAAAAATTTCGCCATAACCTCCCCTGTATCGGGAGCATCGGGAAATTTCAAATAGCTTCCCGGTATCTTCCAATCTCAAAAAGAAAAAGAAAAAGCCAAGCGGCTTGCCGATACGGCGCATAAAACCCATATATGAATTTAAACATGTACCTTTTGGTCGAGCACATTATTTATATACCTGCATTATTCTTGTCCCATCCTGTCTCCTGTATGTCTATACCTGTCAAATTTATTTCAACTTCACACACTCATTTTGACCGAACTCGTTAATTAACTCGTTAATTAACTCGTTGGTCTATTTCGCTTGTTTATTGGAATATAACATATTTCAAATATATTCCAACATACTTATCAACTAATTGAATTCAAATTTCAATTTTTGTTCTATATTCGATTTCGAATATATATTTACAATCCCAAATTTTCACTTTTCAAAGTTCGACCTTAGTTCAAACTCAATTAACTAATTCTCCTTTGATTTAGTTAATTCTATTCAATAATCAAAAATAGGATTATTGTTTCAAAAATCATCTTCTTTACTTCACTTGAGTTCACATTTATTTTCTAACTCAAGTCTAGATTTTTAAATGGCAATCCGGATTTTTATTTGCTTAAAAATCCCAATATTTATATATAAAATCCATTATGGTTTATAATGGTTTATGGCGTTGCTTTTCTAAAAATTTGATTTTGACATAACTCAAAATCTATACGACGAAATTCAGATTTTTCTCTTTCATTTGAAAACTATTATCAAACCGGTCCTGACGTTTCTTGTTTCGAAGAATTCCGACTTCAATTGCGTTCTGTATATTCGATTGAAGTTCGAATCGCCAATTTACGAACTGCAGCGCTGTGGCGAGTTCGTTTTAATTATATTTATATATATAAAACCCTTTAAACTTCTTTAAAATGAATTCAACTCTATTTAGCTCTATTTGAATTCCTTGATTCAAATTCCAATCTCACTTTTGAATTCTATATTTCAAATTCCAATTCCTTTTCTATTTGATATTCAAATTCAATACTTAAATTTCCATTTGAATTTCCTATATTCAAACTCTATGTTCGAATTCATTTGAATTCTCTTATTCAAACTTTATACTTAATTTCCATTTGAACTTCTATATCCCCATTTCTATATTTGAATTCTATTGCAGTTCAAATATTCAAATTCCTTTTTAAATTCTATATCCAAAATTCCATAGTTTAAAACCCATTTGAATTCCATATTCAAACCCCATAGATCAAATCCTATTTAAATTCAATTTGAATCTCTTATATTCAAATTCCATTTTCCATTTGAATTCTAATATTCAAATTCGTTTCCAGCCCCATTTGAATTTCTAATATTCAAATTCATTTTCAATACCATTTGAATTTCTTCACTCAAATCCATTTGAATTCCCTTGAATTCAAATTCCATTTCAAAACCATTTGGATTTCCTATTTTGAAATCCTATTTGAAATTCTGTTTCCAATTCGACTTTGAAATCCTATTTTTCAAAGTCTATTTCGAATTCTATTTTGAAATCTCATATTCAAATTTCTACTTGAATTTCTATGTTCAATTCCATGTTCAAATTCAACACTTGAATTTCTATTTCAAATCTCAATTCAAATCTCATATTTAAATTCCATTCAAATCTCTATTCAAATTTCACATTTGAATTTCTTCCTTGAAATACTATATTTCAAATTCTATTCCATTCTTCTTTGAAATTCTATAATTCAAATTCTATTTTGAAATTCCACATTCAAATCTCTATTTGAATTTCTTTATTTGAATTCCTTCGAATTCAAATTATAATTTAATTCCTGGAATTCAAATTCTACTTTTCATTCTAATCTCGTCTATTCAAATTCTATTTGAACTTCTTATTTGAATTTCTAATATTCAATCCCCTTTTAAAATTCAAATATTTAACTCCCTTTTAAAATTCAAATATTATACTCACTTTTCATTCGAGTTCTATATTTAAAAATTCCATTTCACATCCTATTTCTTTTAAACAAGTCTCGACTTCAATAGATATTTCTACTTTTCCTTGAGGATAGATTTCCCATTTCCAATTTCACACTTGTATTTCTATTTTTGAATTTCAAATGATAATTCTTTTACTTCATTTATAATTTCGTTATAAAAGAACTATTTCTTAAACTTCGTTTAAAAAAAAAAACACTACTTGTTTTATTTTTTTCAAAAACAAGTTTATATTTTTATTTCCATTTAAAATTCAAATTCTATTTAAAAATAGAATTTTTCCCTTTTTAAATCGCCAATATCCTTTTTATGATATTTTTAAATATCATTACTTAAGCCCAGTGATAAAACACACAAAGCAACCAATTATTTATTTTTCTAACACATCATATATAACAATATATATGCAAACAAATAAACAAACAGATAATATATTTTTGAGGAATCCAGTTGGATTCCTCCAACCTGTTTTCCTGCATCCACAGATGTTAGCACATAAATAATACCCATTCTGCTTCGTGGCAGAATATCGCGGTATAGAAGGTCATCCACTAATCATAGCGTGGGGCGTATAGGGTAATCATCCGCTATGAAACTGCGGGCATCCGCTAATGAGACTGCGGGAATCCAACCAATCAATCAACCCAATATATATATATATATATATAGCCTAATAACTAATATATATAAATCAACCATAAAGCATTCACACAAGCAACAGACAATTATTTTTAATGAAATAAAAATAATTCTAAAAGTGGGTGAGATTTACTCACCTTGTCTTTTCGTTTGCACTTGTACCCATTCCTTTTTGTCCTTTTCCGAGGCGTTAACTCTACACGAATGATTCAAGCCGATTTATCCTTGCCTATGATCATTTAATTATACTTAACGATTTACGATTATTAATTTAACTAACTTATTAAATAAATAAATTAATCTTGTATTAAAAAAACCGTATACCTTACTACTTCCGCAAACCGCTCGACTAATCAATGAACCCGATCTCCAAACAATCCCCGAAACCGCCATCAACCCTTAAAATTCTGCACCGGCCCACTCCGGCATTTCATCAAGCACGTTACCGACAACAACCATTTCCTTGCTGCAAACCCTTTTTCCTCAAAATAGCCTGAAACCACCGCGAACCATCTGCTATCCTCACAACAATCTGCCATCTTCCCAAACTTCCCAATTCAGAGAACGAACTCCCCTGTCAGTCGCACTCCCTAATTCCTAAATCGCACCTTCGATTTCCCTTGAATCGAACTCCACCGAGAATGTCACCCAAATCAAACATCGCACCACTTAGCAATGTCAGGAACCCCTCAACAGTCCTTCAATCGAACGCATAATACCCAAAATATCCCATCGCGCCTCCAAGTATCGACATCTGCTGTCGAATTCGAGACCCCCATCGCACCAATTTCGTGACAGGCATCAGGTGGATTAACTAATGTCGCGAGGTTTGAAGTGTTAGAAGGATCTCGCAGGGCTCTCGATGATGTTGTCTATCGCTGGGAGGAGGCGGTGTTCGTCTCTAAGAATGGATTTGTTCGATTGTGTACTCTGGAGAATACGAAGGCGAGAGGTTAATTTATAGGATCGAACCGGGGAACAAACGTACACTCCATTAAATTGTTGTTCTCTTTGATAATGAAGATGGAAACAAATTATACAGCTCGATGCAAAAATTGGTCTGCGTGATTGAACTCCTTAGGATGGCACCATTAAATTTCCCACTGTGAATATAGGTCTGCGATGGGAAAATGGTGGTCGGCTTTAAGTACGAGAGTAGGATGTTGTGTTGAAAAACAAGTCGGCTACATAAAAAGGGGTAGGGTGGCTTGATTTGATTTTAATTAATATATCCTACCAAAATATCTCATGGTCCTTTACCCTAGATCTTTGAACCGTAATTTAATCGTAACAACTGATGTTCACAAAGTTATTCACTATTCTGAATTCAACGAAATAGATTATACAATTTAATTTGAACGTATATTTAAAATAGCCATATTAAATCATTTTAAATTCAAAACAAATAAATTCTCCAACAATGAATTTCTATTATCATCGTTCATATTTAAATTGATCATCTGAACTGTTTCGATTCAGTTTTATCTTCGAATTGAATTACTTCAAACTTCTCGTATTTCGATAATTATCAAAATAAATCGTATTTCGATTATTTAATCGATAACCCAATATAAAAATTCTTTTATATTATCAACACAATATTTAAACGATATTAAATATTTAAAATAAATCGACGAAAAATCTGGGTCGTTACATAGATAGGTTATCATAATCCTCTATGTACTCTATATAATCAACTTCATATATAACTTCATATTTCTCATCGTCTTTAAAAGGACCCTTAACTTTATCATTATCTTCCTACATACGGGCATTAGAAACAGCGAGAACATCAATAGGATTAAATTTTCTAACATTATTATCTGTAACTAGATCTAAATCAACATTTGATAGATTATCCCTTTCAATGTTCTTTGCTAAATTTAACATCTCTCCATACTTTTTAGGACTTTTAGCTGAAAAAGGGATACATCTGAGTGTCATATTCTTTTCTACATATTTGCCACTAGTCATATTTAGGGATGGCAAAAAAATCCGTACCTGCGGTTATCCACAGGTAAAATCCGTCATGGATATGAAACAGATAGTTAAATGGGTATCCGTGGGTAAAATAAATGGGTATTTTTAATATCCTTAATTAATGGGGGCGGATATGGATAGTAAGATATCCATGTCCGTGGGTACCCGTGCCCGTATTGAATGTGATTTATTATTAATAGTCAATACAAAAAACATTGTTGTTGGTTGTTCGGTATTTGTGTGCATGCTTTTACTCAACAATTTATAACTGGCTATTGATATTTTGATGGATACTTCTGTTGTTGTCTCTTCTTTTCTGGATGTTGGTTTAAATATGTATTAGTATTTTGAGGTTAACATTGAGCATTGGTCTAATTTGTTTTTTACCAAATGTACTTTTGAATAATTTCAATAAATGGCTAAAAAATAAATTAAATAAATATAATGGATACCCACGAATACCCGCCATTACCCGCAACCTGTTTAAAATCCGTTTAATGGGTACCCGTGCGGGTATGGGGCGGGCACGGGGCAAGAAATCACCCAACGGGGCGGGTGATGGGGTGGTACTACCCGCGTCTACCCCGGCCCATTGCCATCCCTAGTCATATTTTGTTTGTTTTTTTCAGATTCTCTATCCATCTCACTTTCTATATTTTGTTTATCTTTGGGAACCCAAACTTTGAAAGCTTTACAAACAACACTAGTATGCCCAAATATTATGCAATTAGAACAAATAGAAGCACTCATTCATAAGAAGCCCTTTACCAAACTATCTCACCATTGAATCATTGGATAGGAATAGCATCAGGAAAATCAAAATAATAGTCCACTTCCATTAAAATTCTAGCATAATTATTTGAGTTAAACCTTCAATGTTATTGCCTAGTTTTAAAGGGTGGCCTAAGATGGAAGCAATTCTACTTATAGCCTCTACAGACCAGAAATCTAAATAAAGATTTGGTAAACGAATCCAAATAGGTAAAGAATGCGGAAATTCTCAAGATAGTTTCAAACCCGGTCGCCATTTTTTCATAAAAATCAGTCTTTTGTTATAATAATATGCACAAGATGCTAATATTCTTTCACAACCCTCAACATTTTCACACTTAATGATAAATAAACCATTTTCCATTTTAAATAGTTGATAATTTCTTTTCAGATTCCAATTTTTATCAATATAATCCTTTAGGAATTTATAATAGGGTTTGTTACCCAAGACATAAAAAACTATAAAATTAAACCACCTTTCTCTTACTTTATAAGTCAAGTCTTGATTAATAATAGTTAATTTGAGATTATCCTTGATAATAGGTTCATAGAATTTAAGCTGAATTGAATTTACATGAGATCCATCTTCTATTACAACATCTATCCAGGCTCTAGATTGCTTACTATTAACCTTATTTGTAAAAGCCTGACCTTTTGATACAAGTTCTGGAAATTCAGACACTGAATTAAGATCTAGGTACCTCAGATTACATTGGGTTGAAGCTTTCCTTTGCTTTGCATATAGTAGACATAGACTTAGATTAGGAGGAATTGCCGATCGATAATCATAATTTGAGACTAAGGTGAATTTTGATTGGGAATTAGGTTTCCCTACAATATGTATTTTTCTCAATTATTATATATTATTTTGAAATTTTGTCTTTTCATCGATATGCCTCACTCATTCAGTTCCACTTCTGCTGGTTCTTCATCCACTCTTATCATGAACTGAATGAATGAGCGCACGATAGCTTTTATTGTTACCTGTGTTAGTAACTTGGGCCTAAAGAGAAGCAAGAAGTCATTCTTAGTGGCTGTAGCAGTGGAATTTAACGATTGATTTGACAAGAGCTGGACATAAATGCAGATAAAGAATTTGTGGGACAATCTGAAGCGTCATTGGAGGGTGTGTTACAACTCGTTATAGCTTCCAGAATGTGAGTGGGATGTGAATTGTGATTAGCTAAACTAATATGATGACCGATGGAACAGTGTTGCATGAAAGTACCGGAGATTTAGAAGAAATGCTCCTCTTAAACTTAGGGTGTTTGATGAGATGTTTGATGGAAGCATAGGAAGGGGTACTTGCCAGTATTAGGTACTTGTAAATCCACCTCCCTAGGTCTAGCCTTAGCCACAACTTTTACTGCCGCTGACGCATCTCTGTGCAGCGATTGAATGAGTGATGATGTCTTAAGGCCTATCCTAGACGCATCTCCTCGGGCATGGCTTCGACTTTTGACATGTCATAGTTTTTTTTTGTTCCGACAGACTGTTTCACTGAGGCATTCTATTATGTCTACTGTTATCTATGTTCAAAGGTGAGAGCTTATAGAAATATTTCACAACGATCCTGTGTTCATAGATGTGGTACATACGTTTTCTAATCTTGATTTGATTGGATATCCTAGTTATATGTTGAGGATGTTCCGAGGTACTTAGTAGTAGTGTATTTATGGTTTGTTTCGTTTGTTGTAGATCGTTTGTTCATTTTGCTTTGTAGTCCAACTCGCATCTAAGTAAAAAAATGTTTGTTGTGACTAATTGAAATATCGAATTTATTTTGTTGTGTCTTATTTGCAATTAATAAACGTATGTTACATTATTAAACAAGTTATCAATTAATTAAACAACATTAAATCAAAAACCATACATTAAAATACTCCGCTTAAACGTCTCGTTTGAAAATGCGAATGCATAAATTCGAACTTGGTTTAAATGTTCTGCTAAACACTCTTGAAGGCAAGATTGTGGAGGTGTTGGGCCGGAGCTTGCATGTGATTAGTAAGAATGGAATATGCAATACGGGTGTGAATTTTAAATTTTACCGACATAGTAATATTATAACTATTGATTGTTGGGTTGGAAAGCCTGTCAAGATTTATTTTGTTTAGCTCGGAGCGGGCACAGTCACATACTTTATCATATTCTCCATTCCTTTGTCTACGCAAATTAGGGATAGGGACAATCTGCAACAACAGGAAGTGGACCCCAATAGCGATTCATGTGCACCGCATGGCCTAACTGGCATCATTATTCCCTCCCTGGGTGCCATCTACACGTAACGCTTCATGTTTACTTTTGCAAAAAATACATACTTCGGTTTCAAGACAAAACACGATGCTGAAGTAAATTTTACACTAATTATAAAGGATGCATTTTCAAAGAGGATTCACCAAGAAAGAAAAAACAAAAAAAGATTTCAAATTTATGCATCATGTTAAATTTATTACAAAAATATGTTTCCTTTTGCTCATTTACGGAATGTATGAACAATACATACATATATAAAAAAAGCAGCATGTGCATTTTAAAATGCGCACAACACATATATAAACATAAGTTTTTTTTTTCGTAGCTGAAATAAACAGTTCTCGCATCTTCGTTTCATTTTCAAACTAAAAAAAATCGTTCCTAAAGCATAACAAACTTCGATTTCATCACATTAAAATTGATTTCACTCAAATTAATATAGATTTAGCTAAAAATGAAAAATAAGTCTAATTCTTATCAATTTGGACATTAAAAAAAAGGATTTTATGTTATTCACGTTGACCCTAATTTGATTGTAATTGATGCAAGACTATGGTGCTAATAATTATGTCTATGGTAAAAAAAAAATATTATGATTGTAGTCGATGTAGAATCGTGAAACCGTAGCTTTTAATATCATTATTGAATGAAAGTGATCAAATGATAATTGTTTGTAGAATTATCATCCAGACCCCACATAGAAGCATTATTTATTTGTAAGAACAAGATTAAAAAAAAAACATCATTTGTGGAGGTATGTAGTTTATATTCATTGATTATTTGTAGTGGTGGCGCGAGGTTCGATTTGGTGTGGTTCGAAACCCAAATCACTTCCACACTGCATCAAACGATTGATCAAAAATATAAACTATTATACTAATCGTTCAAAAGGTTCAGTTTCGATTTGGTTTTATTGTAATACGGTCCGGTTTGAACCAGTTTTAAATATGAAATAAAAGTATTACTTCAATCAACATCCAATTTACAATTATGTGACATTGTCAATTAAAGGTTAAAACAAACAATGTAATCCTAAATTGAAAGATTAGTTTCTAACTGCATGAATACTTCAATTTTATGTTTGATGAAAAGAAAATTTGTTTTAGTACATTAACCAAGAATCAACGATAATATATGCATAAACATTAAGTAAGATAACTCAAATAAAACTATAACTAGCATTATCTAAAAAAAGAATATGAATACTATTATGCTGAAATTATAAAATTTTCCTTTGTGATAATGATTATTATTAATATAACAACAACATACGCTGAAAATAGAAAATACATCGTTGAAATAAAAAATGAGATAAGAATTAGTTATATTTTTTGTTGGACTAAGTTCGTTGCTGATTCTTCTTGTTTGCAAATCTCCGAGGCACGATGTGGTGATCGCTATCCCAAAACAGTATTTGTTCTCCTATATTGTATGTACGAGTAATGACAAATCTGTTTGAAGATACAACGGAGCAGATATTGAATATCTTTAATTGACGTGGTTGCACAAACACGACGATTCACTGTTTGGATTTATTGCTGCAATAACAAGATTATGAAGTTATAACCTGCAGAACTATAACTTAAATAATTTATCAGAAATTTGGAAATGCAATAGATAAGAAGATGTAGAGAACAAATTCAGATGATTCGAGGGATTCAAAACTGGAGTGTAGTCCAGTTTTTATAGCAGTGAGAAGACATAGTTTCTTTTTTCCAAAAAGATTGCAACTCTTCAAACAACAGCGTCTGTTTCTTTTCAGTGATAGTCACACCTGTTCGGACCAGTCGACTGGTCTATTTAACACCAGTCGACTGGTTAGTATATATTACAGGCAAATGATTTTGAACAGTCGTGCCTATCTGTTTGAATTCAAACATATACTGTCGGTTTACACCTGACCAGTTGACTGGTCTGCATAAAACAATGCACCAGTTGACTGATGCAAACAGTATCAGTCGACTGGTACAATTTCTGTGAGCAAAACAAAATGGTCTGCTGCACAGTAAGCCCATTGACATTACAAGGTCCATTTGATCACGAGACCCCAAGAGAACCAAGGCCCAAGCCCCATCTTTTGACCTTTTAAATATTATCATGCCAATGTCATGTATGTCATGTTCTTGCCTTATCTCTCCTCCTCTTTCTTTTGATATAACACATCATGCTTTTACATATATAGTTGTATACTATGTTATATTTCATGATGTGGGACAAATCGAAATTTCCCTTTTGTTCTTTCCTTCTTTCATTTATTTCAAATTTCCTCTAATAGTCCTCCACCAAATTTTAAATAAATTTCTCTTTTCATTTATATGCAAGAAAATTTGTACATAAGTATAGACGTCTTACAGACTTAAATCTACACAAAGTGAAAAGCAATCAAAGTATATCAGGATGGAGTGGTTGACTAAGCATTGAACTATTAATTCTATATGATCTACCGGATGTGATTATCATACACTCATTTTCATATTTTCTAGATAGTATGTTTGTCCGACCCTTGGATTGGCATTAGGTGTGTATCTTCTTTCATGAAATGCCCTTAGAGATTAAGCCAAAATCTCGCAAAAGGCGGCACCACCTTCGTTGCATTCATATAGCTAGGTTTATCAGAAGTGTCTTATAACACACACCTCAATAGTATATCTATTATAAACCTATTAAGTTCTAATCAGAACATACCCTCTTTGTCATTATAAGTACCAAACACTTTTCCTTGGAATGTATGATAATATTTAGTTTTTCAGACTAAATATTATAGTGCTTCCAACCGCAAACATATGAAGTACTTTTGCTCTTTGAACTCAAGATAACAAATTTCTTTATTATGTTGAGTTGAGTTTCTTTCATTGGCAATTGTATTGTATAGGCTTTAAACCCATTCTCTGTGATGTTTTTATCACTAAGTTTCCTGCAAGTCCTTTAGTAAATGGATCTGCAAAATTCTGGCTTGATCTCACAAATTCTATGGTAATTACCCTTCAATGAGCATTTGCCTAACCAAACTGTGCATTAGACCAATATGTATAAATTTAAAATTATAAACTTGGTTGTAAGCTTGTGATAAGATTGATTGACGATCATGATGCACAGATATTGGTGGCATAGGTTTTGGCCGTATAGGAATTTATAATAATAAATTCCTTAACCATTCTGTTTTTTTACTACCAGGACCTAGTGCTATAAACTCAACAATGTTAAGCAAAATTGCGCCTTTGCGGAAGAACAATAAGCAGGATCTAGATTTGCCAATTGTACATCAATCTAATCTGATAGCAATTATTCTATTACATCAACAAATAGTAAATAACTATGACAGAGAAACAAATAGACACAATATTTATACTGGTTCCACTATCCTCGAGATAGTGTACGTCCAGTCCAACAGAGAGAGATTTTATTCCACATAAGAGAATTACAAGAGATTATAAAATAAGAGTTTACATATCCAAACCTCAATCAGGTTTAACAAGAAGAGACACCATTAGGGATCACTGGCTCCAGGCCAGGATGGGTTTACACTAAAGTCTACCCCTCAATATATAGCCAATGCAAATCTATGTGAGTCATCAATTAAATTACCAACATATGGTAATAATATAATGGAGGCAAATTATCATAACAACAAATGTGCAAACATAGGAAGTAAATCAATCCGTTTCTTTAGCATAGATGGAAGAAATTAATCCCTTCATTTATTTCTCTGCCATCTCATCAAATGCAATCAATGCATTCCCATTATAAAAATATTTACTTTCCATTCTTTACAAATTTACTCCAATCAATTTGTGATTTTGTATCCCCAAATTTAACACTCCACCTTGATGCAAAATCACATATCTGCAACACCCCATCTCCAATCAAATTCTCTTCGCAACATAAAACTCTTCAGTAGAACTCCACCTTCAATCAAAATCTCACAATGAGATAGAAACCAAAAATGAATATTTGCCTAATGGGTTCCAGCAAAGCCACCCCCATCACACAATTGTTAACGAGCTCAGACTACGTCTCCGCCCATCAACAAATGTTGCAAATATCCAAAATAACAAAGAAGGCAGACACCAAAGTAATCTCAACACCGCCAAGACCAAAAAATAATTCTCTCAATCGCCAAAAACTATCTCTCCTGCAACTTAATCAAAACCATTACAAGTTTTACCCACCGCCTGCAAAAGATGCTTCTACCACCATGAGCTGCACCGCGCATATACCAACGGTCTAAAAAATGCTTGCAATAACATTGACACTCGTCTAACACTTGACCTGAGCTCCTTCCTCGATCACTCTGGATCCCTCGAGCATCATCAACGTGAAGAACCCTGTCTAAACCACAATGATCTCTGTCTCGACACCCGTCTATCACTTGACCTGAGCTCCTTTCCTGATCATCTTGGATCCTTCGAGCATCATCAACATGAAGACCCCTGTCTGAAACATGATCAAAACTTCCCAAATCCAATAGCTCCTTCAACACAGTAAACTCCATATCACGTCAAAGTTCCCAGATTGGAACGCTCTTCACTCTCGACAAAATCTCCTCCACCAAAGTCTCCTTTTCTCCAAAATAGTAATAGCATAATCACCATTGAATCTACCAACCTTTGTAGAAATAATTGATGCACAATTTAAAATAAATCGTCTGGCTCTGATACCAATCTGTTATGCAAAATTGCACAAATGCGAAAGAACAATAAGCAGGATCTAGATTTGCCAATTGTACATCAATCTAATCTGATAACAATTATTCTATTACATAAACAAATAGTAAATAACTATAACAGAGAAACAAATAGACACAATATTTATACTGGTTCCACATCCTCGAGATAATGTACGTCCAGTCCAACAGAGAGAGATTTTATTCCACATGACAAGAGATTACAAAATAAGAGTTTACATATCCAAACCTCAATCAGGTTTAATAAGAAGAGACATCATTGGGGATCACTGGCTCCAGGCCAGGATGGGTTTACACTAAAGTCTACC
Organism: Allium sativum; assembly: GCA_030737875.1. NCBI lineage: Eukaryota > Viridiplantae > Streptophyta > Magnoliopsida > Asparagales > Amaryllidaceae > Allium > Allium sativum. The sequence continues at coordinate 1,030,339,487 of CM060913.1, read as the reverse complement.
CCTCAATATATAGCCAGTGCAAATCTATGTGAGTCATCAATTAAATTACCAACATATGGTAATAATATAGTGGAGGAAAATTATCATAACAACAAATGTGCAAACATATGAAGTAAATCAATCTGTTTCTTTAGCATAGATGGAAGAAATTAATCCCTTCATTTATTTCTCTTCCATCTCATCAAATGCAATCAATGCATTCCCATTATAAAAATATTTAATTTCCATTCTTCGCAAATTTGCTCCAATCAATTTGTGATTTTGTATCACCAAATTCAACAAAGAACCATGGTTAAATCAGCAATACATGTTTGTTTCTTTGAGGCCCAGGATATTGCTCCTGTAATGTCCTGACTTTTTCTAACTTTTGATAATCATTTTAATAAGAAGATTAAAATGAGATAAACCATTTAACAAGCTAAAAAGATATGTAAACATATGTATGAATAAATAAACAATGTATATTTATGTTATGATTAAACTTGATTAACAAAGCACAAATGTTTACATTAAAACCATCATTTGAAAACACATTGGAAGTATGTGTATATATATATATATATGCATATGGGTGTAGACTTAAATACATATATATACATACACACATACATATATATATATGTGTGTGTGTGTGTGTGTGTGTGTGTGTGTATATATAGATAACAAATAGAATACATATAAAAAGGGGTATTGGTCATTTTATTAATACAAAGGGGTTTTTTAATAAAAAAGACAAATAAGGGTGCATGATGAAGAAAGAATTCAGCCATATATATGAACACATAAAATACTAGCACACATATCATGTTGACCAAGTAGGAAAATATCGATGCAAGTATAAGAAGACAAGACACAATTCACAACATATGGAGACAAAATTCATAATATGAATTGAGTTAAATAGTGTCACTATTGTAGGAAGAACAACACCTAAAATCTACTTACACACACACACACATATATATATATATATATATATATATATATGTTTAGCTAAAGTAACCAATTTTCAAAAAAAAAATGTTTAGCTAAAATATCTCAAAAACCTTAGTAGCTAAGAAACCATTTTATATTGCATGAAAAGATGTAGGTATGTTGAGCATTTAATGATAGTATGGAGAAAAAGGTAAGCTTCTAGAAGTCCTAACATAGGACAAGGTCATTGGCTAAATTTTCTAAATAAAATAATCCTTGCATTAGATCTTTTCCCCTGAAATTCAGCCATAGGAACTAAGAGAGGGGTGAGGCTAAACTTGAATTTACTGTAGAGACCATGTGAGGGAAATTATTTTTAAACACCTAAGGGTTTGATATAAATACACATAAGAGTTTGCATTTTTCCTGTCACAAACAACTCTAAGTTACACAAAATGATTGAAGTTCTTACTGGAATTTGGAAAGCTTTCAAGGTGAGTAAAACCTTATTTAAATCCCTGTTTAAATGTTTTACTGAAAACAGTTTATGTGTGTTTAGTTGCAACTGCAAGTTCATGTATGTTAAACACCATCATCTTGTAAATAAAACTACACATGATTGATGTTAGAAAACCCCTGAAATACATTGTTATAGATTGATATGTTCATATATATGAGTACTAGTATTGTTTGCACAAGTTTTGTTGATGATTTAAGAACCTTAGTTAAACTTGTACTGTGTTCTGTAAGACACAGAACATTTGCACCCTGTCCTTGGAAGTAAATCAAACCAGATTCCTCACATTAGGATTGATGAAAATTATAGGATAAAATAAATACGTATCACACATTAGCAAATAAAATCAAAAGTAGAAGCACTGCAAATCCTATATGTTCCAAAAACAGAACACAGTATGTTCTTTGATGACTCTCTGTAAACTCAAAAATTCAAACAGGATAAAACCAGGTTTTGATTACATAAATAGAATCATGATACCAAACCATGATTTTTAAAGTTATTTTCATGATTTTTAATGATGTGGAAGTCAAGAAATATTGAGATGATCAGAAATTGGGTTTCGATCAAATTCCGGCAACCCAATGGATGAACTGACGTGATGCGAGGCGTGGAGGAGCGTAAAGGTTCATAGGTGATAGGAAAAATACAAAATGATTTTTCTATAATGTAGTTTTTGAAAACGATGCGAAATTAGGATTTTGGTTTAATGTTTTGTTCCTGAGGTTCTCGCCAGAACTGCTCATCAACGGCGGCGATAGGGGGTTGCGGTCCATGGGGGATCAGAGCGTGGTGGAGACACGGTGGCGTGGCAGAAGTGGGACGTGGATCTGATCGATGGTGGAGGAGCAATGGGATCTTTATCCGATGATACCCATTTGACGATGGGAGAAGAAGATAGTGAAATCACTGTAGACGAGTGGATGGTCGGAGGGGAGGTCGGCGACGTGACCTGGAGGTGATGGGCGACTTGCGGAGGTGGTCGACGATGATCAATGGTAGCGGAGGCACATGTACACGTACACGGATACAGGTGCATGTACTTGGTTGGAAAACACATTGTGGTAGGAGTTTTTGAGGCGGTTGGCATGGGGACAGGGGGGTTTGGCATGGTGATTGGCAACCTGGTACTTTGGCACTTTGCCAGGTACCAAGAGGTACTTTGGGCGGAGCAGAAATCACGGGCGCGGGCATGTGTTTTTGGACGCTGGCATAGTATTTTCGAGGGTGGTACTTTGGCACTTGGTAGTACCAGGTGGTACTTTAGGTTGAGGGGAAAACATGGCGCGAGCATGAGAGCTGGAGGGGTTTGACAAGTAAAATCATGGCGTCTTGAAACTGGTACTTTGGCAAACTGGTACTTCAGTCAATACGTTTAAAAATGAGTTTTTGAACGAAGTTTTTAATTAAAATAGAAAATATATAGAAAATAAATAATATTAAAGAATAAATAAATCATTAAATAAAAAGGGAATTTTTATTTAATTTGTCATAGGCAAGTGGAAGGAGGAAAATGGCAAGAAGATCGAGTACAGAAGTTGATCAAAGAAGTTCAATGAGTTTAAAATTTAGAAATATAAAGAAAATAAATTAAATAAATTAAATAAATTAAATAAATTATTAAATTAATTTATTTATGATAAATTAGAGGTAATAAAATAATTTATCAGAAGAAATGGAGTATTCAAACATCGTCTAAACATCGATGATAAACGAAGCAAAATACCGTGTGCGACGCACACACCTTAACTGTTCATTTATAAAAAAATATTAATAATATCCAGGCATGAACAAGATAAACATATATTGGTATGTTAACTGAAAACCCATAAATACAGGACGTATAAACTGAATTATAATCAGATTAAGCTGATAATTATTTATCGACTATAAAAGACATTTTGTACATCGTTTCGAAGAGTCCGGAATAAATATTCCACTTCGACTCGAAGTATACGACGCATGTCAAAAATATTGAAGACGGAGGTATGCAAGGACTATTTTAAATAGTACTGTCAGTCTGTTCAGTCCTAGGACAAACCTGAATAGACGAGTGTTTGACAACGTATATCAGTTAGATTCTACACATCGAATTTACGTAAGTATATTACGTTGGTGGCAAAGAAATCCGTTTCTCTTAGCTTCATTGCCTGTAATATATTTGGGTAATCGAATGAGTGCTTCTGATGGATATGACGATGTGGCATTCAAAGTAACTGCAGAAATAATCTGTCAGAAGGATAAACGTGACCTCAAACCTCACAACCAGGAAGTAACCGAAGTCGAGCTAGGCAGCATGGCTAGTTGGGTCATACCCAAGCAGGGTATATTATCACCATCTAGATAATTTCCATATTTAACTTCTTAATCTCTTTCGCTGCTGTAACCTTCGGAAATCGGTGGGTCATTCCCAATCGTGGATGTGGTAATATATTTGTTACACTCAAGCTAAATGAGTGGACAGTCATGTGTGGCCAAGTTACAAGGCGTTCATGTTGAACCCCAGTGTATCCCCTCTAGATTACACTGATTGGTAGTGTTTGCGAACAAATTATACAATTGTAAACAACTGTAAAATCCGTTCGGCTTTCCTAAACAACAAGGATTGTTGTAGAGGGTGTCAACTCTGGGACCAAAAATATTTTAATTAATAAATCCAATCAAGTTATTCCAGAATTTTGAATGATTGAAAACACAGAAAATAACAGCAATCAAATAAAAAAGAGGGATTTATCTAATAAGAGAAAGCAATTAGGGGATAATGACATAGATTAGATTCACACTCATCAATATCCAACAAATAAATATAGATCTAATTCATGTTTCTGTCGTAAACACGAATCAACGATAAATAGATTTTTAGAAACAAATAAGTAAACAACGACAAGCATAGCCTATGCAGGAGCTGAGCTCTTAAACAACCATAGACTATCAGGACAGATTCACAAATTAATTTCTAAAAACCTAAAATTAGATCTAAATCTGATAATTGTTAGATCGAACACGAATATACCCTGTGAAGGAGCTATGCTCTTAAACGATACAGAATATGAAGGTTCAGATCTAACCCTTTATTCAGATCCAGATCTACATGTATACGATCCTCATCTATTGGCTATGTGATTCATGTTGAATCATATCTGTTAGCGTCATCACCCCCTAATCAAAGGGGATTAGCTAGACATAGCTAAAGAAGAGGAAAAACAGAAATTAAATAACATAAACATAAATAAAACTAAAACTAAATAGAACAGAGGAAGAAGAGTTTTATTCCAAGAGAAAGATTACAGAATAAAACTAAGTGTGTTTTACAATGAATGAGATAAAGTGTATTTATAGCTGATATGACAAAGGCTACTTGGCAAATTCCATAATGTGGGACTAAAGAATTAGCCTAACTAACACATAAGCTAGTGTGAACGCAGCTGTAGAGTGAGAGGCCTTGCAAATGAGCTAATGTGAACGCAACATGAGTGAGATGGTCTGCAAATGAGCCAATGTGAACGCAACATGAGTCTTTAGTGAGCCAAATCTACCCAACTGAACTCTATTTGCAACCATTCTTCAAGCTTTAAACTCTTCAAGCTTTAGTAATTTCAACTTCACTCTTTTTAAGCAAATTCTTCATGCTTTATCCATCAAATGCTCTAAACCATGCTTTTTATCAACAATCTGGAAACAAAGCTATAAATACACAATATTACTTATTTTAAATAGAAAACTAGATAAATAAGCGAATAAAATATACACATTTACGTGTATATCAGGTAGGTGCTCCCATACCTTGTTGGAATCCAATGTCCAATAAGCTCTCTGCGATTTTGATTTGTATATACGTGAACGTGAGATGCAAGCATTTCACTAGATGATTATTTATTTGATATAAACTATAACAATATTAAATGTTTTGATATAAAATACTTGGGTCATTATCCATATATTAGTTATGGATCGGTTTAAAGAATTCTAAAGTAAATGAATCTGTCAATATGGAAAACCTTATCTCTTATTTCCCTATTTACATCTTTTTGACTATTTTTACTCACACCTGTCCCCTGATTGACCCAGAGTTTATTTTCTGTGTTTCCTAAACTCTTGGGTACTCATAATATTTATTATGAGTAGACAAGTAGTCCAGGTAGGCAAGTGGAACCTGATGAAGTACAAGTTTAAGTCCCTAGTAGCATATCAATTTTAAGTACCCAGTTTAAGTATTGATGTTGTTGTAGCATGGTAGCATATAATTATACAGTTGTACTATGATGATGATGTATTATGATGTGTACCATGATGTATCAGACTCTGTGATGTATTATATTATGTATTTATGAAATTCCGCTGTGAGGTTCTGATGTTTTTCTTACACTTCTATTCTATTAGTTCTATCTTTTCTATCTCATCTTCTAAATTATTTCAATAATGACACGACTTTCGAGGCATTGAAAATCGTGTTGTTACAGCTCCTCACCAAGAGTGAATATCCATCCACTAGTCAATTTATCATCCTCACATCCAGAGTTCCAACTAACATCTGTGTATCCTTCTATTACACTCGGATAACCATTGTAATGTATACCATAATTTATGGTACCTTTTAAATACTTTAAAATTCTATGTATTGCATTCCAGTGGATATTACTAGGGTTACTAGTATATCTACTCATTTTTCCAACAACATATGTAATATTTGTTCGTGTGCATGTCATTGCATACATCAAACTTCCGATAGCTCTAGCATATCCCATTTGTTTACAGCTCCTCCTGTATTAGTGTATAACTGCATATTTGGATCAAACGGAGTAGACATAGGTTATAATCGAATAGATTGAACCTTTTCAAAATTTTCTCAATGTAATGAGACCGAGTAATTGATAAGCCATCCTTTGTTTTCATGATTCTTATTCCCAGAATCATTTCATCTACTCGCATATCTTTCATGTCAAAGCATGAAGATAGATATCTTTTAGTTTCTTCAATACTCGAAGTATTTGTTCCAAATATAAGCATATCATCCACATAAATGCATTTAGTTACACCTTTACTAGAATGAAACTTGCTATAGATAAATTATGTCAGATTCAAAGATCCTAAAACAATTAGATATAATAGTTTTATCAAACTTTTCATGCCATTGTTTTGGTGCTTGTTTAAGAACATAAAGTGATTTGACAAGTTTACGTACTTTACGTTCTTGTCAGGCATTACAAAACCTTCTAGTTGAGACATATATATCTCTTCATCCAGTTATCCATTTAGAAATGCAGTCTGGATGTTCATTTGATGAAAATTATATATAGTAGCTAATGCAATTAATGTCCTAATAGTTGAAATTCTTGCTACTGGGGCATATGTATAAAAATAATTTATTTCTTCCTTATGTGTGAATCCTTTGGCAACCAATTTAGCTTTAAAATTTTCGATTGTGCCATCTGCTTTTAACTTTTTCTTAAATATCCATTTACATCCTATTGGTTTAGAACCAAGATGTAAATCTACTAGTTTCCATGTTTTTTTTCCCATAATAAAATCCATTTCATCATTTATGGCTTCTTGCCAAAATGATGAATCTTGTGATTTCATTGCTTCATTACAAATTAATGAATCACATTCTATATTTTTAGATATCATTAATTGATGCTCTACATTATTTATAGACCCTTCAACCAAATATACGACAAAGTATGGTCCAAAAGATTTTTCTATCCTTCTTCGTTTACTTCTCCTAAGAGAATCACCACTGTAGTCGATATTTCCATCAGTGTTTTCTGAATATTCAATAGTTGGTTCATTAACCTCCACCATTTCATTAGTAGGTGTATTGACCTCCACCGTTTCATGAATCAGTTTATTTTGAATAGATGTAAATCTATTCTCATAAAACACTGCATCTCTTGATTCTAGTACTGTATTCAATTTAATAGAGCTATTAGTTTCTATTACTAGAAAACTGTATCCTTTGCTATGTTGAACATATCCTAAGAATATCTACTCGATAGCCTTTTGTCCCAATTTTCTTATTTTTTGTTTAGGTAATCGGACAATCGCTCTACATTCCTAAACTCGATAATAATCTAGAACTGGTTTTCTTTTCTTCCAAAGTTCATAAGGGGTAATTTTACTTTTCTTATGAGGTATTCTATTCAGAATATAACACGCGGTAAGTAAAGCTTCTCCCCAGAAACTAGTACTCAGTCCAGAATTACATGACGTTGCATTTACCATTTCAGTAAGGGTTATATTTTTCCTTTCAGCCACTCCATTTTGTTATGGAGTATAAGAAATAGATGTTTCATGTATAATTCCTACTGATTCACAATATTCAGGAAATCGATATTCGCCTCGCCTGTCTGATCTAAGTATTTTTATTTTAGCATCACGCTGGTTTTCTACTTCAGTTTTATAAGACATAAATGATTTTAACACTTCACTTTTAGCATGCATACGGTAAGCATAACAATATTTTGAATAATCATCTATAAACGTGATAAAATATTTCTTTCCACCTCTAGTAGGAGTACTATGCATATCACATACATTACTAAGAATAAGTTGTAACAATTTATTGCACTTTCCATTTTAAACGGAAATGGTTATCAAGTGATTTTAGTTAACGAACATATCTTACACTTATCTGGCATATCATTTTGGTGTTTGGGAATCAAATTTAATGATATCATATCAAGCATGCGTTTATGATTAACGTGTCCTAATTTATTGTGCCATAATGAAAATTAGTCAACAATATAAGCAGAATTCATACTTTTATTAAAACAACATTCAGTTTAAACATACCATCACACATGTACCCTTTTCCCACAAACACACCTCCTTTGGTCAACACGTACTTATCTAACTCAAAAACTTGTTTGAAACCAAACTTATTAAGAAGACTTCCCGAAACAAGATTATTCCTAATTTCAGATATATAATATACATCATTCAGTGTTAGAACTTTTCCGGATGTGAATTCCAATTCCACGATCCCCTTCCCTTTGACCTCCGCCTTTGTCGATTCCCATGTATAGGTAATCTTTATCTTTGGTCGGTTCTAGTTTCTTGAGTTGATTCTTGTCTATGTAGACATGCTTAGTAGCGCCAAAATCGATCCACCAAGAATTGTCTTGTTCAATCATATTCACTTCTGATATGACTGCTGCAAACTTTTCTTTTTCAGATTGTTGCTTCTTTTTCTAGAAGCGATAATCCCTTTTGAAATGTCCCTGTTTACCACAAAAGTAGCAACCATTTTTGCTTTTCTTGTTCTGGGAATTATTGTTGTTTTGCCCTTTCCTCTTCTTGTTAGAAGAGTTATTCGAAGCATTATTTGCTTTTTTTTTCCTCTACCATATGGACTTTTGATGTATCAACAACTGTTTCATCTTGAGCATCTTTCTATCGCAGTTGTTGTTCAACCTGCAAATGCTGTGCAAGGCTCTCTAGACTCATATCCTCCTTCTTATGTTCCAGTAGTTTCCTCTGATCTTTCCAAGAAGGGGGTAATTTGCCTATTATCGATGAGACCTTAATTTTCTTATCCATGTTTATGTTATGTTGACTGAATTGGTTAAGTATGTGCATGATATCATTGAATTGCTTTAACACTGAACAATCATCAATCATTTTATAATTAAAAAATCAGTAGCTAGAAATTTTTACTAGTTGCAACCTCCATAAGATAATTTGCTTCCAATGAATCCCAGACATCTTTTGGAGTGGGCTTGTTGTAGTACATATCAAAGAGTGTATCCATCATTGCATTGCATATAATCATATTGTTCCCATTCGATCCTTTCTCGTGTTTGCGCAATCGTTTCATCTTCAGTTTCCATTGGTTTTGGCGTAGTTAGAACGTATACCACTTTCATTCCAGCCAGCAAGAAAGGCACCTTTCTCTGCCATCGTAGAAAGTTAACACCATTGAATCTCTCTAGTTTTGTAAAATCAGCAGCAAATTCCTTAAGACTATGAGGAGCATTTGCGCAAATACTGTTTTAGATTATTGGATTAAATTCGTCTCTAATTCTTCTTGTTTGCAAATCTCTGAGGCACGATGTGGTGATCGCTATACTAAAATAGTATTTGCCCTCTAATAGTGTGTGCACGAGTAATGGAAAATCTGTTCGATGATGCAATGGAGCAAATATTAAATATCTTTAATCGACGTGGTTGCACAAACACGACGATTCACTATCTAGATTTATCGCTGCAGTAACAAGATTACGAAGTTATAGCTTGCAGAACTATAACTTAAATAGTTTATCAGAAATTTGGAAATGCAATAGATAAGATGATGTAGAGAACAAATTCAGATGATTCGAGTGATTCAAAGCTGGAATGTAGTCCAGTTTTTATAGCAGTGAGGAGATACAGTTGCTTCTTTTCAAAAGGATGGCAACTCTTCAAACAACAACGTCTGTTTCTTTTCAGAAACAGTGGCATCTGTTCGGACCAGTCGACTGGTCTATTTAGCACCAGTCGACTGGTAAGTATGTATTATAGGAAAATGATCTTGAAAAATCGTGCCTGTCTGTTTCAATCCAAACATATACTGTTAGTTTACACCTGACCAGTCGACTGGTCTGTATAGAACTGGTCGACTGGTAAGGATAAAACAATGCATCTGTTGACTGATGCAAACAGCATCAGTCGACTAGTACAATTCCTGTGAGCAAAACATAATGGTCTGCTGCACAGTAAGCCAATTGACATTCCAAGGTCCATTTGATCACGAGACCCCAAGAGCCCCAAGGTCCAAGGCCCATCTTTTGACCTTTTAAATATTATGATGCCAATGTCATGTATGTCATGTTCTTACCTCATCACTCCTCTTTCTTTTGATATAAGACATCATGCTTTAACATATATAGTTGCATACTATGTTATATTTTATTATGCGGGACAAATCAAAATTTCCCTTTTGTTATTTCCTCCTTTCTTTTATTTCAAATTTCTTCTAACATTTTTATCATAAAATTATTAGTGCAGATATCTAGTTCGGTTTAATACGGTTGGGTCAACAGTTCAAATCATAACTGAACCGTATCATTACGGGTCGGTTCAGTTTGGGGTATTTGCTTTAGAAAGAGAATTCGGTTTAGTTTTCCGCACCATTTTTGTGGTCCGGTCTGGGCGGTTTCCATTTTGCGGTGCGGTTTTTGCCCACCCCTATTTATTAGTTAGAATGCAATTAAAAATATTTACTTAAATTCGTTGTTATGGCTTAGTTCATAAAGACAGTTTCACATGTTGATCATTCAAGCTAGTTTATTGTTAAAAAATATTTTTTAAGCATGCTAGATTACAAAAAAATTCAAGATTATCTGGACTTTGGAAGGCGAAGTAAATATATTATACTAGACTTGATCATTATCTTTTTACTGTTTGTGCGATCGTTGAAGACCTGCGACTAAAACTTTCCATATCATAATTGGAGAAATGACTGTCATAATAGTAGATGTTTACTTTTTATTTAGTTTAACCACTGATGACCATTCAATATATGCTGAAGATACAGATACTGATTATATGCTATCATGTCACGATTTGCTAAGTGTTTTGCCTCCTCCAAATGTAGTAAGTCCAAAATGAAGGTTACAATGTCGTTGGTTTAAACGTGATTTTCGAGACTCACTCGGGTCTAGTGTGACCAAAGTAGACATACTTCATCTAGATCGCGCTGTTATTTTGTATTTCTTAAGCAATCGGTTTTATCCAAATCATTCAAAAGGCTGATGTAATTTAAATTTTTGCCAATTTTGGAAGGTTAGCAAATTGTCGTCATCATTCTTGGGTAGCGCCGTATACTTGTAACAAAACCGTAATTTCACCCAATTTTAAAATATTAAATAATATTAAATTTTGAATAAAATCATTTCAAAATGTAAATTCATGATTTCCAAATGTAAATAATAAGCTATGATATTAGAAAATTAAAATTAATCTGATTATAACATTTCAATTAAAAGAAAGCAAAAGTTAATAGTAATTTACGTTTTATGTAAAATTGAATTAGCTTTTTATTAAAATCAAAATAATATTTTTGAAAATAAAAATGTACGTCTTCATGTCAAAGTTAAATATAATTTTATAAAAAAGAAAAATCTAAGGTTTGAAATGATATTTTACAGTCGTGAAATAAAAACCGTAAATGATACGAAAACAATTTGTATATTAAACATAAAAAGTAAAATTTGAATTTGAATCAGGGTTAAGTGTGTTTACTTTACCTGATGAAATTAAATCGATCGTTAAACACAACAATTTAATTCATTTTTATTTATTATTGTAGTATTAGTTAATATTAGATGGAAAATTATTTGTTTTAAAGCTATAAATATGTTACATGAAAATATGGTAGAAAAATTTACAATTAAAACGTCGTCATTCAATTTGTCGAATTTCAATTTCCCTAACCTCCATTTAAACCAACTTATATAAATTAGTTAATGGTTATCATAGCTTATACAACATAAATAATGAAATTTTACACGACTAATAAAATATAATACGTGCTATTTTATTCGAATTGACGCACTAAGCACAACGGGATATTATTCCATGTGTTTGAATACTTTATTTGGATTGCTCGATGGTTTGATTTTAGATCTGTGGGGAACAAGTTTGATGAGCTTTCATAGTTTCATATATATAGGCAGGAGTAAAATTTTAAAGGAATAAATCGCGTTGTTTTGAGTGGAATGAGTTAAAAAGGTCAAATTCATGATTCCAATAGTTAAAAATGTGGATTCCTTCCACAATTCCAGCAGTGGATGAGAGGCCATTGTGTTATTTAAAAAAAATGTAAACACCTTAAACTATTTTGGGAAAATCGTTTAAGGCCTGTACGATTTTCAGAAAACCGTTTACGCTTTTTTTATAAATAAAATATACCTTAGATGGTTTTCTGAAAACCATTTAAGGTCTAAGAGGTATTTATAAAATCGTTTAAGGATCCCCACCTTTTAAATACAAACGGTGATAGTACTCGCTACTCTTCCTTTCTCACCTTCGAAGTTATGCTACTACAACGTGAGTTTATAATTTCTAGCGTAGATCTCCTCAGCAGTTGTAATACCCCCACTCTGGTATACTTATCCAGAAGCGGCGATGCTACACATAAGCCATGGTGCTAAAAGAGCAGTATCACAACTTAAACAAAAGCTTGTTGAAATATAATATCATTCATAGTACATGATTTTAAATGGAAAAACTATTATACAATCATCCCATCATAGCAAAGAGTTACATAAATCTAAGAGTTTAGTCATTAAATAATTATACATAAGGGTACGTAAAGAGATAATGTACATAATAAAAGTATTCACTTCAAAGCATGGAACTAACCATCTAAACCTTAAAAGTTTTAAGTGTAACATCGTGAGCAACACAGTCCTAGTGAGATAGCTATTTAAGATTAGTTTTCACATCATTTCTTAGTGGGTTGTATTATAGTTTCATCATGACTCTTTTCTTCAAATGTTTCATCATCCAAAGTTTAAAACGACAATCTAGGAAGACTTCGGAATTTTGAATCAAACAAATTTATGATAACTTCATTTCATCAAAAACTCATAATTTATCAAATGTATAGTTATGAATCTAAACCTCACCCTCGACTTGGTTTAGATGTCAGGATATGTTATCCTATTGCGGTCGGCATCCCGTCATCAATTAGGAATGTACTTTACTCGGCTCGATACCAACATAGAGTAATAGTGCACTACCCAAGATCTGTTGTCTTATGCCGCACCCCATCGAAGAAATATAATTAATAAAATGTATTTCACAAGTAATCTTAAATTACTTTTCAAGTTCATATTTTTATGGGGTTAAGATAAACCCAAAACTACCTCAAAATTATTCCACTTTATTTTAAGAAGAACGTTAAAACCACTTCATAAGGATTTAAAATGTAAAAGAAAAAGAAAAGGTAGCATCTGAAAAAGTGCTATAAAAAGTTTCAGCATCCATAAAATAAAAATTGTAGCGTTTTATAAGCGTTACAACAAGTTTAAAATGGTTTTAGATTCAAAATAGCTGTCTACAGCGTTTCAGGCATTCTATGAAAAGGTCTAGGTGGTTTTAGGCTTAAAACAGCTATCTACACCGTTTCAGGCATGCTATGAAAAGTTCTATTCGTGTTCAAGGCTTTTTAATCAATTCAGTGAAAAGACATCGCTTCAGAAGTGCTATAGAAAGCTCTGGTTAGTTTGGAATGGTTTAAAACAGATACTACAACGTTTCAGTTGCGCTGTAAAAAGTTCTCAGCTTATTAGAATTACTTCAAAAAAGAGCGCTTTAGAATGCTATAAAAAGTTCTGTTTAGACAACTTCAGCATTAGAAACATTCAAAAAGCGTTTCAAATTTCCAAAGTGTTTCAAATTTCGAGAAATTAGTTTTTTTTTCCAGTTTTGGGTTAAATGTTTGACGTTGTTTCTGTATGATAAAATAGATTTTGACTCTAAATTTTTTTTAGCATAAATCTATCTTTATCTACTTAATTATTACAAAAAGAAAACCCTTAAAATTATTTATCTATTCAATAAATAATATTTAACAATACAAGGCATTTTTACCATGTCTAATTCAGGCTGATTTTTACCTTACTATGCATCCAGTTTTTGGGTGAGTTAGAAAAAAAGTGCATAGGTGAAAGTTGTAGCCCTTTGAGTTAGCTTTCCAAAATGATAAATAAATCCTAATTTCATTACGAATTGCAAAATTTATGCAGAAAATACCGAACGTCATTTTCAGGGGTTCATGTCTGAACATTCGTTCATAAATTTCTCAACTTTTCTTCAAAATATGAAATGAATACAAGAACTTAAATAGTTTCTCTCACCTTAGACTTGTATCTTGATCTTATGCTTATACTCTTGCCTTCTCCTAAACTTATCCTCTTTATATTATCTTATTTTTGTTTTGAAAATGCATGAAATGAAGTGAACCTTTCCACCCTTTATATAGTAGTTTTCCAGGCTAATTTGGTAATTTAGCTTTGGACACTTGTCCTACTTATCTTCATGCAAGATTTAGGATGAAGACATATGCCTACTTAGGTGTCTTTAGATGTTTCTACACATGGACACCTAATGTGTGTATGTGTTTTAACATTATCTACTTACAAGACGTGTGTTCCTTTCATTTGACGACACGTGTCCCTATCATTTTAAGCCATTTTTAATATTCTAGAATTTGTACACATATATCATTTGTATTTCATTTATAAACTATATGTCATGTATGTATTTATGCACATATATATATATACACACATATACATGTATGTATTTAGCATACTTAAATATTTGAACTAATATATCCAAAATTTCTAGAAACTTTTACATACCGGGATTTTTGGGTTAGGGTGTTACACTTTACCACCCTTAGAAAAAGATTTCGTCCTCAAAATCTAAGCCTCAAACAATTCTGGATAATCTTTACGAATTTATGACTCTAATTCCCATGATGCTTCATCTTCGTTATGATGGTTCCATTGAACTTTTACTAAGGGAATTTCTTTCGTTCTTAACTTCTTAATTTTTCTGTCAGGAATTCGAATAGGTCTTTCAATGTACTTGGTCCCATTTTTAACTTCAATGCCTCTTAAATATATCACATGAGATGGGTCAGAAATATATTTTCGTAGCATTGATATGTGAAACACATTATGTATATCTTATATTTTTTCAGGTAAATCGAGTTCGTATGCAAAATTTTCCAATTTTCTTGGTAATACGAAATGGTCCGATAAATCATGGTGATAGTTTTCCCTTCTTCTTTCCAAATAGCATTACCCCTCGTACCGAAGAAACCTTGAGAAGGACTTGATCTCTTACTTCTAATTCCAAATCCTTTCTTCTATGATCCTCATAACTCTTTTGCCTACTTTGGGATGCTTGCAATCTTTCTCTTATAATGGAAATCTTCACAATTGTTTCCTTTATTAGGTCTAGACCAAGAAGCTCACAATCTCCAACTTCTGCCCAACATATTGGCGAATGACAAGGACTTCCATACAAAGCTTCATATGGGGCCATACCAATACTTGCACAATAACTATTGTTATATGCAAATTCAATTGATGATATGTGGTTTTACCATGTGATTTAAAATTCCATTATACAAGACCTTAACATATCTTCTATGATTCGGTTCACTCTTTTAGTTTGTCCATCTGTTTGAGGATGAAAGGTTGTACTCAGGTTTAGTGATGTACCTGGTGTGTTTTGAAGGCTTCTCCAAAACCTTGAAGTGAATCGTGAATTTCTATATGAAACTATGGCAATTGGTATACCATGTAGTCAAACAATATCTTTCAAATAGAGTCTACTCAATTTCTCCATTGAGTAGGTCATGTTGTAAGGTACAAAATGTGATGACTTTGTTAAGCGATCCACCACTACCCATATTGCATCTTGACCTTGTTTTGTCATTGGTAATCCAATGATAAAATCCATTGTTATATGCCCCCATTTTCATTCAGCAATAAGAAGTGGTTGCAGAAGTCCGGTCGGTCGTTGCTGCTCTGCTTTAATTTGTTAGCACGTAAGATATTTTGCCACAAATTCAGCAACGTCCTTCTTCATTCCGTTCCACCAAAATTGACGTTTAAGATACTTAAAAATTTTTGTGCTTCCTGGATGCACCGTTAGCCTTGAGCGATGTGCTTCAATAAGAATTCGTTTTTCAATTTTGTTTGATTTGGAACACAAAGTCGATTTTTGAATCTGTAACCTCCATCTTTACCAGTGTTCTAATCCATGGGTTCCTTATCCTTCATCATAAATAAATTTTTTAGTTCCTCATCTTCTTCTTGGGATTTCAATATTCTACTTACTACAGTTTGTTGAATAACAAGATTACATAGAGGTTCTACTTGGTTAATCATGGATCCATTAACCATCCTTGTGCAAGCATTCATTTCAGCAAGATTCTATAGAGCTCTCCTTTCTCTTACCATTAAATGAGCTATTATGCCATAGCTCTTTCGACTTAATGCATTTGCAACTATATTTTCCTTTCCTGGATGATAATGTAATGTTAAATCATAATCTTTTATGAATTCCATCCACCTTCTCTGCCTCATATTTAATTCCTTTTGAAAGAACAAATATTTTAAACTCTTATGGTCAAAGTAAATATGGAATTGTTCTCCATAAAGGTAATGTCTTCAAATTTTTAAGGAAAATACAATTGCGGCCGATTCTAAGTCATGAGTTGGATAATTAGCTTCATGGGGCTCTAATTGTCGAGAGCCATAAGCAATAACTTTGTCATCCTGCATTAGTACACATCCTAATCCTTGTTCGCATGCATCAAAATATAGTTTATATGGGACTCCACTCCTTGGCAAAGACAGAATTGGTGCCTCTGTCAATCTTTTCTTTAAGGTTTCAAATGCTTTATTACTTTTTTCATCCCAAATAAACTTAGTTTCCTTACAAGTTAGTTTTGTTAATGGAGATGCTATCTTTGAGAAATCTTGAATTAATCTTCGGTAGTAACCAACTAATCCTAGAAAACTTCAAACTTCTATTGGTGTTGCCGGAGGTTCCCATTTCAACACCGCCTCAACCTTTTATGGGTTTACTCCTATTCCATTCTTTGAGACATCATGTCCAAGAAACTTTACTTCCTCCAGCCATAATTAACATTTACTAAATTTTCCATATAGCTGGTGCTCTTTTAGTGCTTGGAGACATAAACACAAATGGCATTCATGTTCCTTCTTTGTCTTAGAATAGATTAGGATATCATCAATAAACACAATAACAAATTGATCAAGATATGGACGGAACACATGATTCATTAGATCCATGAATACTGCTGGTGCGTTGGTAAGGCCAAAAGGAATCATCAAGAATTCGTAGTGTCCGTATCGTGTTTGGAATATCTTCTTCTTTTATTATTAATTGATGATACCCAGATCTTAAGTCAAATTTCGAAAATACGGTAGCTCCTTGGAGTTGATCAAATAAATCATCGATCCGAGGTAATGGATATTTGTTCTTAATTGTTACCTTATTAAGCTCTCGATAATCTAGGCATAAACGAAACGTCACATCGTGCTTCTTTACGAATAGCACTGGTGCTCCCCAAGGGGATTTACTAGGCCTAATAAATCCTTGATCCTACATCTTCTTAATTTGTCTCTTTAATTCTTGATTTTCCGTAGAAGACATACGATAAGCTGCTTTAGCAATAGGAGTTGTATCGTGGAATAAGTCGATGCAAAAATCAATTTCCCTTTTTGGTGGTAACCCTGGTATTTCTTGAAAAACTTCTTTAAATTCCTTTACTATTGGGATTTGATCCACCATTTGATCCTTATCCTCGATAATGATATGAGAAATATATCCAGATGTAAAAGCGTTTTCAATTTTATCACATGAGTAAATAAAGGTTTCGTACTCTTGAATTGTCAAACTTATGGTTTTGTTGTGAAAATTCAAGATAACTTGATATTATGTAAGTCAATCCATCCCAAGGATGATATCAAAGTGTTCCATTGGAAAGATAAATAAATTATCCACCATATCCTTGCCGTTAAAGTTAAGGATACAGTTCCTACATACACTCTCAAGTTTGGTTCTCCCTCCTATTACGCTATATACCATCAAAGAATTTGATAGTTGCTCAATAGGTAATCCTATCTTAGCAACAAATATTTCAGATATAAGAGAATGTGTTGCACCAGTATCGAATAAAATTCTTGCTTGAAAGTCAAAAATAAACACAATACCTTCTACTTGAGCTTGTTCAGAAACAACTGCATACACTCGTCCTTGTTGTCCCTTTTTGTCCTTCCTCGGCTTCTTGCAATTTCGACTAATGTGTCCAGGTCCATTGCAATTATAACAAAAAATTGGCTTTGTACAATTCGGAGAAATGTGTCCACTCTCATTGCACCGGAAACATATATTCACCTTATCAAGCTCCTTTTCCTGTCCCATTGGTCCTTTGCTCCCTCCCTTTGGTTTCTTCTTCTCGTCTGGTTTCTTTAATTGTCAGAAAGATTGTTTGGTTTCCTTTTATTTGAAACCTTCCTTTCTTGCTGGAACTGAAGATAGTCTTCTTCTAGATTTAAAGCTTCAGCTACTATCATCTCATAAGTTTTACGTCTATAACCAATAACATGTCTTCTTATGGGGGGAATTAACCCCTTTGCAAATCGTCTAGCATGCTTTTCTAGTATATGAATTAAGTGGTTTCCATATAGGAATAGTGCTTCAAACTTATTTTGATATTGAGGTACTAACATACCTTCTTGAGTAAGATTTTAAAATTTCGTCTCCATCTTCTCTCTCTTATTCTCTGCGAAATACTTATCCAAGAACTTTTCCTTAAATTCTTCCCATGTCGTCTGTTCCGTCTTGTCTGGATTAGTTGTTCGAACTAGCTCCCGCCAATTTCGAGCTTCCTCTGATAATTGAAAGACAACCAACTTCCTTTTATCGACTTCATTACATTCCCAAACTTCAAATATATCCTCTAGATGTTGAATCCATTGCTCTGCCTTAACTGGATCTGCATCTCCAAAAAATTTGTCAAGTTTCAAACTTTTAAAACAGCTTAAAAGGTGGTTTGTTGAAGATGTTGAAGAAACTTGCTCCTTCTGCTTGATAAAAGATGCAAAAAATTCCATAGCATTTGTTTGTGCGGAGGACTGAGCCTTTTGACTTTGAGTTATTGAGTTGTTTTGATTTGCCATGACCTTTAATAAAAATATCTTGTTATGGTCACAGATGAAATACACCTTTAGTTATAAAGAATATCTAATAACATGCTCAAGTCATGAACACACAAACATACCAAATTACTTATAACCCTTATTTACAAACAAAATTTGTGTGTTTATCCACAACCTCCCCAAAATATAGATAATCATCCGTACTACTTGATATGTTATCTAATACTTAGCTTCCTATTTCATTTTTAATCTATCACTATTATTTCCTTTGATGAAGAATGGACCATTTCATTCTTTATTGCTCGAGAAGGTACAGTGACTTCTTGAGATTAATCATTGGAGCCAACTGTCTTAGACTCCTCTTCATCATATTGTTCCACTATTTTATTTGGAAGTTCTTTATGTCTTATATTCCCTCCTTGTGGTGGTAATGATCCTTTTTGCCTTAGAAATTCTAAATCATCTCCAATGTCAGTCCGTTCTGCCATTTTAATCGCCATCTCAAAGGGTTTCATCTTTTGGCGCAGACGATAAAGAATAAAATTTCTTTTTAGACCATCTTCATAATCGTTAGCTCTATGATAAACTTCGTGTATTTTATCGAGGAGTATCATCCTTGCTTTCCTTTTAAGAACATGATTTCCTATTATGCGACTTGCAGCAACTAATCGTTCATTTGGTGTGGTGGTGCACTTAACACCACTTCATGTATCCCCCATACACCAAGTTCTGTTGCTAGCCATGACTTATAACTGCAAATAGTCATAGAGATGTCAATAATTGTATGAACTTCCTATTCCAACAAATTAAATTGTGATACTATAAAGTTTCCAAAAGCCCCCCTTAAACCTTGGCTCTGATACCAAGTTTGTAACACCCCTACTCTGGTATACTTATCCAGAAGCAGCGATGCTACACATAAGCCATGGTGCTAAAAGAACAGTATTACAACTTAAACAAAAGCTTGTCGGAATATAAAATCATTCATAGTACATGATTTTACATGGAAGAACCATTATGAAATCATCCCATCATAGCAAAGAGTTACAGAGATCTAAGAGTCTAGTCATTAAATAATTATACATAGGGGTACATAAAGAGATAATGTACATAATATAAGTCTTCACTTCAAATCATCCAACTAACCATCTAAACCTTAAAAGTTTTAAGTGTAGCATCATGAGCAACACAAACCCAGTGAGATAGATATTTAAGCTTAGTTTTCACATCATTTCTTAGTGGGTTGTATTATAGTTTCATCATGACTCTTTTCTTTAAAAGTTTCATTATCCAAATTTTAAAACGACAATCAAGGAAGACTTCGGGATATTGAATCAAACAAATTTATGGTAACTTCGTTTCATCAAAAACTCATAATTTATCAAATATATAGTTATGAATCTAAACCAGACCCTCGACTTGGTTTAGATCTCAGGATATGTTATCCTATGGCAGTCGACATCCCGTCATCAATTAGGGATATACTCTACTCGGCTTGTTACCAACATAGAGTAACAATGCACTACCCAAGATCTATTGTCTTATACCACACCCCATCGAAGAAATAGAATTGATAAAATGTATCTCACAAGTACTTAAATTACTTTTTAAGCTCATATTTTTAAGGGGTTAAGATAAACCCAAAACTACCTCAAAATTATTCCACTTTATTTTAAAAAGAACTTCAGAACCACTTCATAAGATTTAAAATTTAAAAGAAATAGAAAAGGAAGCATTTGAAAAATTGCTATAAAAAGTTTCAGCATCCATAAAATAAAAACTACAGCGTTTTTAAAGCTTTACAACAAGTTTCAGGTGGTTTTAGACACAAAACAACTATCTACAACGTTTCAGGCATGCTATGAAAAGTTCCATTCGTGTTCAAGGCTTTTTAATCAGTTCAGTGAAAAGACAGTGCTTCAGAAGTGCTATAGAAAGCTCTGGTTAGTTTAGAATGGTTTAAAACAGATACTGCAGCGTTTCAGATGCGCTGTAAAAAGTTCTGAGATTATTAGAATTTCTATAGAAAAGACAATGCTTTAGAATGCTATAAAAAGTTCTGTTTTGACACACTTCAGCGTTAGAAACGTTCAAAAAGCGTTTCAAATTTCCAAAGTGTTTCAAATTTCGGAAAATCAGCTTTTTTTTCTTCATTTTTTGGGTGAAATGTTTGATGCTGTTTCTCTATGATAAAAATAATTTTTGACTCTAATTTTTTTTTAGTATAAAGCTATCTTTGTCAACTTAATTATCATAAAAAGAAAACCCTTAAAATTATTTATCTATCCAATAAATAACATTCAACAATACAAGGCATTTTTAACATGTCAAATTCGGGCTGATTTTTACCTTACTTTGCATCCAGTTTTTTGGTATGCAAATGGCCAAATCAGAAAAAAGTGCTATAACGCCCCGCCTCTATACCCACTATAGTCCAGTTCATTTCAGAGAAATGTCGTAGATCATAACGGAGAATGAGGTTTGTGAAGAGTGATTGATTGTATGATTACTCCATGTGAGGAATGCACATCGAATTCTGATACCGATTAAAATTTCGACATGACCATTCGGCACATAGGGCAACTACACAACGACAATATGCAATCCGGAAAGTAGTATAAAATAGACAACAATAATATTATAAATACGGCATATCTCAAAGCCAGACACATAATAATCATATCACAAAGGCGGAATAGATATGAATAAACCAAGAATGTGTACAACAAGCTAGTGGTCAACAAAGATCCACTAATCCCAAAATAATAAGATCTAAATAAAAGAATATGTACACATTGATAGTTAATGCTTTAGGTACAAAAGTACATAAAGCAGCGGAGACAGAGTAGCAAGCTGAACGCGGAAGATCAATCCTGCGAGGATTCCCAGAGTAGTACCTAAAATGACTCGGCGGTCTGACCCGAGTATTATTTATAAGAATAAACAATAAACGGATCTGTCTAGCTGTACTTATCAAATAAACTGAGATGATAAGAGATATAACGCAAGATGACATGATTCTAGTAATAATATCTAATCATAACTAAATATGAAACATGGCATGTCAACACAACCATCTCTATAATCTCTTAGCTAATGTAGAATGCAACATTCAAATAATAGCACACAACAGGAAATGACAGAGGAAATGCCAAATATAAATCAAATTAATGCATATCGTATCAAAGTAATCATAAATCAAATTGACGCGCATAGCATCAAAGTAAACATAAATCAAATTGGCGTGCATCGTATCAAAGTAATCATAAATCAAATTAATCACAGAAATCAATAATCCAGAAATCACTAGAAATCCAGAAAACATCATAAAAGGGGAAGACCTATTCATAGATGAGATACGATCTCTGTGTAGCGAACCCTTTTGCTGGAGCCGAAGTTCCCCACGGTCTCGGGTCGTGACTCCAGAGAGAGAAAACACATAAACCATGAAATCTCTAGGAAACATCATAAATCGGGGTGCAGGCCTGTTCATAGATGAGATATGATCTCTAGTAGCGAACCCTTTTGTTGGAGCCGAAGCTCCCCACAGTTCCGGGTCGTGACCCCAATGGAGGAAAACATAAATCATAGAAAATCATAAATTCATAAATCACAAAACATAAATCATAGAAAGCTGGACCGAAGTACCATAAATGAAGGTCAAAAATCGTAATTTCCCACTTGGGCGATCGCGAACCAAACAACTATGTCATAGAGGAGGATACCATGGATCCGGGTGAATAGAAATTACTCCAAGCTTGTTAATTAAGAAAATAGCGACATGTCCCATAACCACATGCTATTCTCGAATATTTGCTCACTTGTAATTTGTTTCTATTCAAAACAGAGAAAATCACAAATCATAAAGGTTGGACTAAAGTCCCATAGATGAAGGCCACAAACCGTATATACCCACTCGGGCGATTGCGAACCAACAAATATGCTATGGAGCGGATACCAACGATCCGGGTGAATATAAATTACACCGAGATTGTTAACATTAGAAAATAGCTAAATGTCCCATAACCTCTCACTATTCTCGAATATTTACGAACCCGTTGTCAGTTCATACTCAAAACAGTGAAAATCACCACATATGTTCAAACGCACGAGTCCAAGAGTTATTCGCTGAAGTAAACATATAAGGGGTCATAGTCCTCAGTTTTAATAAGGTAAATAAAATAAATTTCTCATCTGATCGATAGGATAAGAAATCGTATATAAATCAATAGGATCAGAACCGGGTTTAGACACCGAATTTATTTTAAAAGGATTTGAATTTAAAAAATGATTAAACATTGGTTCGATGCCCATTGACAATATAAATCCCCATTACCCATTGTGGTTCAAATATTCATGAAAACCGTCGCTGTAGCGAATAGAACACAAACATCATGAATCATAAACTCACATTACAACAACATACAGGAAATCAAGGGATAACGGTTGTAATTTCGATCAGCGAACGAATCGGAATCCCAAACTAGCACCCGAAGGTTTTAAACTACATCGGAATAGACTCAAGGGTATCGAGTCGATAATTCACGTTTTAGTGGCGTAAATCATCTTAACAAGAGTATCGAATAAATTCGATATACCAAAAAGGAGCGCACGACTTTACGATGATCTCCGTTGAATTCGAAGACCATCGATATGGGCGGAAGAGCCAAGGAGGAGTCCAGAAACCAACGTGATCGTGCGTGGAGGCGCATAACCGAAATTGGGTCAGACTTGGGCAAAATATCCCAGGTTCTGGGTGACCAGTCGACCGGTCAAATAGGGCGGTCGACCGGTTTTTCCCAGAAGCAGAACCAGTCGACCTCCACATATTTGACCGGTCGACCGGTTTAGGCCTGGGCTGTTCCCCAGGCCAAAACAAGGGGGATCCGTCCCCCGCTAGTGTCCGGCGCCGATGGTCGAGGCTCGTGACTTCTTCGGGACGTCAATGAGACCTCTTCGATCCACCGTATCGACTCGCAAAGCTCGAATGTATTGGTTTGGATTATAGATTCTAAAACGAACAAAATTCCAAACCAAGACGAATAAACGCGACATAAGTGGATTGTGAAGTCTTAGAACTTGCCGGAAGCGACAATGATACTTCACAACACCACTTAATCGATTCATAACATGAGCATGATTATGTGAATAACATATATACATAAGATTGCAATGATTCGGTTTATAAATTCAATTATGAACTAAATTCCAAACCGAAGCACAGCAAAGCGATTCAAGCGACTTGTGAAGACTTAGAACTTTGTCGGGGGACAACGGAGCTTCACTACATCACCAAATCAACTCATATCATATAAATTAGATCGCATGAACAATCCTTATCATAATTGTCAACTTAATCAAACATAAATATATGAAATCGGCTAAGCTACACTAACCTAACTAATTCACAAGCACACACAAACTCGTATGAACACTAAACTACACTTGTACAAGCCAATGGCTTGTGGCATAGATGTGAGTTCAAAAAGAACTCACCTTTGCTTCCTAGAAGCAAGAAATCAACCAAAATCTTTGCTAAATCAACCTCTCTTCCAACATAGCATGCTATTCTCCAACCTAAACTCATATAAATGGATTTCCTAGGAATTAGGTCATAGGAAATACCATAAATTGAAGAGGAAACAAGATGGAGAAGATGGAGAGGAGCTTACCTAAGCTTTTCCTTGGATTTGCATATGATTTCAACTTAGATTGGATTCCTAAGACCAAGCTAGGGCTTAGGGAGTTTTAGTTTCCCTTTCCCTCCTCCATTTTCTATTTCTTTGTTGAAGTGAGAATCAATGAAGGAATGGAAGCTGATTTGGCACTTAAAGGAAGTGGGCTAGGTTGCTAACCAAGCTCTAATCAATGCCAAATTTCTGAAACTCAGAACATATCGAACCTTATAGTTTTCGAACACCTAAACGACGTTTTGAACATGATGGAAGTGGTTTCGAGTCCAAATTCATTCGTATGTGAAAAGTGGTATTTTGGTCATACATTCTAATGAGAAAACGACCAAATTTCACTAACTCAGAAGGTATCGATGCTTATAGTCAAAAAGGTCGCAAACGATGGCCAGACTCAATGGAAGTGGTTCCGAGTCCTAATTTTATCGTTTGTAAAAAATGACATTTTGAGTGACACATCGGATACGACGATATATTTAAATAAAATATTTAAATCCAAAATCGTCGAATTAGCGGGTCGTTATAAGTGCAGAGTTGAAAGTTGTAGCACATTGAATTAGCTTTCCAAATAGATAGAGAAATCATAATTTCATAATGAATTGCAAAAGATATGCCCGAAATACCGAACGTCATTTTTAGGGGTTCATATCCAATCATTCATTCATAAATTTCTCAACTTTTCTTCAAAATATGAAATGAATACGTGAACTTAAATAGTTTTTCTCACCTTAGACTTGTATCTTGATCTTGTCCTTATCCTCTTGCCTTCTTCCAAACTTATCCTCTTTATCTTATCTAAATTTTGTTTTGAAAATGCATGAAATGAAGTGAACCTTTCCACCCTTTATATAGTAGTTTTCAAGGCTAATTTGGTAATTTAGCTTTGGACACTTGTCCTCCTTATCTTAATGCAAGCTTTAGGATGAAGACACATGCCTACTTAGGTGTCTTTGGATGTTTCTACACATGGACACCTAATGTGTGTATGTGTCTTAACCTTATTTACTTACAAGACATGTGTTCCTTTCATTTGACGACATGTGTCCCTATCATTTTAAGCCATTTTTCATATTCTAGAATTTGTACACATATACTATATGCCATGTATGTATTTATAAACATATATACACATATATATCTATGTATTTAGCATACTTAAATATTTGAACTAATATATCCAAAAATTCTAGAAACTTTTACATACCAGGATTTTTGGGTTCGGCTGTTACATCAATGCCCTTACTCTCTTATTCTTCACCTCTCTTCTGCTATTCTTAATTTTTTAGGCTAACAGTCAAGTTAATTGACGAGGATGATTATTGGGTAGTAGATGTATTAGAGATTAGAGAGAAGTAACTAGGATTAGATAAATTTTAGGGTTTTGCTTTGGTATAAATTTTAGGTTTTTGTTTGGTTTAGCGCCAGCAACCAAAAAGAACGAATAATAGATGACATGGCAAGCGGGAACAAAAAAAAGTAAGCCAAAAAACAAAGCCCATCAGGGTCCTATACTAGAACGCTACAAATACAGCGAGCTGAAAAAATAGTGGTATATAATGTTCAAATGCTAATATATGACGCAACTAAAAACAAAATGTGTTTTAGTGTTCACTCAAACAAGCCACTAAGAACATTTTTTCTAACACTTGAATATGTCATTTTGGGGGGCATAGGCCATTCAAAAGTTCGGCATAGGTTGAGACTTGTTGAATTACATCCAAAGGACGTATGTTGACTTTGACTTGATAAATTTTTTTAAGAATTTTTTCAATTTGTTTTGAATGTTTCTTAGCACGAAGTCTTTAAGGAAACGGAGCCGCGACTTGTTAGAGATTGTGGAATGGATCATTAAGGCAAAACTAACAATAGATGGAGGGGGTAAATAGTGTTTTTGAAAAATTAAACGAAATCTAAAACTTATATGATTTACTATATGAATCAAATACCACAGAAATATTCACAGACACGGAATCAAACACAAACACAAACACAAAGATAAACAAAAATAAAATGCAGAAAAGGAAAGAACACACCGAATTATGTACTGGTTCGGAATTTCTCCTACGTCCAGTCCTGTGCAACATTGGATTGCACAGAGTTTTATTACTATATCAATATCCAATTACAAGTTCCTTGATTTCACGGCTATAAGTGATACCAACGATTCCACACACTTAATCAAGCATACTCTCCTTGATTTAATTGTATAAGGGATACCACCAATACAACTCTCCATGATTTCATAGCTATAAGGGATACCACCGATTACATATACTACCAAAACAATTACAACAACCCTATAACTCTTCAATAACACTATGATTTAGAAAGTAATGAGTAGAGAATGACAAGAGAAGAAGTTTTCTAAAAATAGAATTGAATTCGGCTGAGTATAAGTGTAGAAATCATAAAAATGAGAAGCTTTAATGGTGTAAAGAAAGGATATGAAGATGGAGAAAAAAAATAATGAATTTTTTTCGAAATTAGCCCCTATTTATAACATTTGAAAGGTTGCAACCATTTTTGAGCGTCACAAATAGTGAAAAGACACTTCCTTTCAGTTTTGAAAAAATGATAGTCATATTTCGACATAGCCATCTATGTATGTCAACGTATGCTAGTCAAAAATTGAAATTTAAACATTTTTCATGTGTTGTAATATATAAACAATCCTGGAAATTCTTGAATTAAAACATAGTGTTGTAAATGAATATTATAAAGTAGAAAATCATTTTAAACCATAACTATAAACTATATAAAAATATTTATAAAATTTTAATGTTTAAAACTATATTAATATAAAGTAAATAATATATAAAACTTATAAACTATAAAAGTTGATTTTAAAAACGAAAGTAAAATAGAGAAAGTAGAATAGAGAAGATGAAGTTTGAAGATAGAATTTGAAAATAGAGTTTGAAATCAGAAATTGAAAATCAAAAATTTGAATTAGAATTAGAATTAGAACCTGGAATGTTATTCAAAGTCTTACATAAACTAGGCTTTATCACTATACCTATCTTGAACTCTTGAAATCTTGATTACTCATGAGTCTTGAATCATCTCTGAA
Source organism: Allium sativum (assembly GCA_030737875.1). NCBI lineage: Eukaryota > Viridiplantae > Streptophyta > Magnoliopsida > Asparagales > Amaryllidaceae > Allium > Allium sativum. Next base: position 1,030,311,602 of record CM060913.1, on the reverse strand, counting down.
TTCTGAATCTCTAATATCTTTAAACCGTACAGTCTTTAGTAATAATTCCTGTATATTAATCCAGCATATGTATATATATATTTTAGATAAAAGTGTTAGTATATATTTTATAATCAATTAATATTGAAATAAGGTTGTTGTCATCAAAACTTCATTCTCCAACAATCTCCTCCATTTTGATGATGACAACCTTAGTTTATAAAATATCATACCTGTTTATACTTGTTCATACTTGTTGATGATGATCTTTCTAATACTCGCCCTGTCAATATGAATCTTATAAACTAATTCAATATTATAATTTCTCCCCTTTTGTCATCATCAAAAAGAAATTCTAAAAATACTCCCCTAAATCCTATATTATATCCTTATTCTAATATATTCTAAGACTAAATCTTAAATCTATGCTATAAATGTGTAACAACCCGTAAAATCTGAACCAATTTAAAAAATTTAAATTGGCTATTTTAGTGAATTTTGAGTATTTAAAATAAATATTTTAAATAATAACGACGAAATGTATGGTTGAATCGATGTTGAAAATGAATAGAATTAATTTGAATTATAAACAAGGCCTGAAATGGCGCGGTAGTTTCGAAATTTGAATTCAAACTTTGACTGACTGTACCGGGTGCAAAACAAAACGGATTTTCGTGAAACTGAAAATATTTAAATCTGTTAGTGAATATCTTTCTAAGAATCTGAAAAATCGAAGTTTCATAGCGGGAGTCAAAAGTTATGGCCAAATGAATTTTTAGAAAGGTCGCTATAGAGAATATATAGCCCGTGAAAATAGACATTTTGCAAACGACCTCAGAATTCGACGAAACCACTTTTGTTGCATCCAGGATATGAAGTTATTGCTAGATTTCAAATTTCATAATTTTTGAAGCTAGTATGTGAGCGTGGCAAAGTAGAATGTGTTTGGTCGATTTCTATTAAATTGGGTCGACTAGAAATGGGCCATTTCTCAAACGGTCTCAGAATTCGACGAAACTAGTTTTGTTGGGACCGTATCGTCAAAACATAGCTAGATTTATTTTTCTGGAATTTTTAGAATCAGTATGTGGCCCCGGCAAATTGAAATGTACGTTCAAATCCAATATTGAATGTTATATATTTTAATTTGAAGGAAAACTGACTGAAACAGCAGAATGGGCCTTTGAAACATATCCCATTATGTTCGGAATGGGGGTATTTAGCTAGGGACGACAGTCATTGGGTTTGAATGGGTGTTCGTATGAGAAAGGGGTATTTTCGGATTTTAAGGAATTAAATAAATAAAAAAGGGGGGCCAATCATCATTCATCGTGCCCTTTCTCTCTCCCCGATAATCCCAAGCACGAACGACAATAGCAACTCCCCTCCTTCTCTCTTCTTTTTCTCTAAATCCACACAATAAAAACCCATGGTGCTTTAGAGGATTTTGTAGAGCTAGGAGAGAGCTTCACATCCATACCTACTGTGGAATTTTTCGTTGAGTATTGAGGTGGAAACACCTCCACGAAGTCCATCGTTTTGGACCTCCGCCCCGACCACGTCCAACCACCGAAGTGGGCCCCACTTCCGGCGAGAGGGCGCCTCTCCTCCCCCTTCGACCTCGCGCAACCCGATCGTGGAACCGTTACACGGATTGATCGAAAAATCCAAACCTAGTTTGGAACCCTTTCAAAAAAGGTACGACCTTGTTAATTAAAACTGATTTTTACACTTTTAAGTGTTGCAAACTTGTAAAAATCATATCTTTTTCGTTTCTTGTCGAAATCCAGTGAAACAAGAGAATCCGGGACCGTGTGGACGTCTTCTACACTCTAGAAGAGACCGCATATTTTTATGAGCCTTCTGATATTTTTGGTGGAGTAGAACCCAATGTGAGATTTCTAATTTATAAACAATATGGAAAACAATGATGTGTAAATTATATAGTCGATGGATGAGTTATATAAGTGTTGTACACCTCATATATAAGCATTGTATAAGTTGTATGTTCGATGTATAAGTTATATATGCGTTGTAAAAATTATATGTGCGTTGAAATGAATTGAAGTGAATTGAAATATGTTTATAAACGAATGAATATATATATACTCCCCTCGTCCACAGACCATGGACGATATTTATTGGTTGTGATTGGTGTGAAAATTGGTTGATAGCGAATGGTTGATTAGAATTGTTCATGGTTGAAATTGATTGATTGTGGTTGAAAAATACCCATATGTGGTTAAAAACAAAATTAGAATAGATTGTGGAAATGAAAATAAACATGCCGCCTACGTGCGAACTAGATGCATGAATCCCCATTGTCAAAAGCTGCGAGGCTTTAAGGTAGAGCGAGGAGTCGTACTAGGGACGGCCTCGGTTTTAACTAACCTGCCGTTATGCTGCCAAAATTTTCAATAATATTCATGTGTTAGAATTAATTTCATGTGTTGAACGACATTCATGTTTTGAAATAAATTGGTTTATAATAAAAATCATATTTTTATCCTCTATATGAACCATATAAAATGGTTGTGTTTTGAAATAAATTGCTTTATAATAAAAATCATATTTTGATCATCTATATGAACCATATAAAATAGTCGTGTTTTGAAATAAATTGTTTTATAACAAAAATCATATTTTTATCATCTATATGAACCATATAAAATAGTCGTGTTTTGAAATAAATTGTTTTATAATAAAAATCATTTTTTATCATCTATATGAACCATATAAAGTAGTCGTGTTTTGAAATAAATTGTTTCATAATAAAAATCATATCTTTATTATATATATGAATTGTTAAAAATAGTGAAGTGTTGAAATAAATGTCTGTTGGATAAAAATATCATTTTTATCAAATCTATAAAGGGGATAGGGTTTTGAAATCGATGAAAGAATTATATTTATATATATTTTTACAAATATAATCAAAATATAGTAAATAACGAAGCTGCAGTTCGTGTTTTGAAACCGTGATTTCAAATGATTAGTGCGGGAGATCTGACCATCAGATTTTCCCGAAACCACAACCGTCGGGTTCGCCTTGGAAAAACCTTTCCAACGACACCAACTTTGTAAAGATCCAACAGTTGGATTGTCTGGAATGTTTAATTCAAATCTGAAGAAAAACAACGCCAGAATTGATTATATTTTTATATATATATATATATGTAAATATAATTAAATTAAATCGAATAACGACGCTGCAGTTCGTATTTTGAAATCGTAACTTCAAACGATTAGTGCGGAAGATCCAACCGTCGGATTTTCCCAAAATTGAAACCATTGAATTCGTTTTGAAAAGATCTTTCTAATGATATAAATTTTGTGAAGATCCAACGGTTAGATTTTCAGATATGTGTAAATCAAATCTGGAGAAAAACAGCGCCACGACCGCGTTATGGCCTGAAGCGTCTTTTGAATGAACTGTCTATTTTTAAATAAATAAAAATAGCGATAAATCGTGATAAAATATTATGAACAATATGGAATGGAAATAAACTGAATTTGCTCGATTTATGTGATATTTGATGGTTGAATGTGTGTGGTGTGAAAATTACATTAAAGAACAAAATTGGTGATGTCGAATAATTTAACCATTGAAATGAATTGATTTGAAATTCTAAATATACGTGAATTATTTGAAAAGGCCGAGTTAATTCTCATTTAAAATAATTGATCAACGAGTGAAAGTCGAAGATATGAAGACGGTGCAAGACCGATGATCTTCGCGTCGAATGGAGGGGTGCTACTGATGCTCATGATAGGAGTAGCTACCTTGACGAGGTTGAAGTAGTAGCCACCCGGACGTACTTGTTGATTTTATAGATATGCGAGGTATTGAGTGCCTCCGGTTTCGTTCAGACCTAGAACGAACGTGTAAATGGACTGTGTGTCTTACATGGGATTTTGTTCTATGCTGATTGATCTCTATTAAATATATATCTGTTTGGCGGCGGAGAATTTATTGTCTTGCTTAACGCCCTTCTCTGAGATGTACGAGCCCAGAGGTTATATATCGATATAAATCAGTCGCATGGAGTGAATGGCCTATGTGGCACGCCTAAGTGATAGATGATCAAGGCTTCTGTTGAAAAGAAAAGTCTCGTGGTTGATGATCAAAGCATGGCCTGTGTGGCGTAGCTTTGTGTATAGCGTTGTTTCGCGAGCCTCACACCCCGGTATGAGCCAGAAACGGGAGATGGACTTCAGGGAGGACATGCGTTTTCTTCAAGCTAGGAGTGGTGCTTTGGGTTTTACACACCCGGGTATTTTACTTATGTGGATGATGGAAAGCGAGGCCTCGGTTTGCTTCGGTCTCTTCGAAGCCGATGGTGTGGTCGGAAACGACCAGTGACGCCCCATAGGGCGGGAAAACGCAGTGTTCAGGAATTTTGATCCACATCGGTGGACCGGCCCTGACGATCCAAGGCTTGCCTGAGGGGCGGGCTAGAGCGTCTCGAATTCGGTAAGGACTATCTTTTGCCTTGGCTCATGACAGAAATCCAATTTCCAAATATGACATCGTGCGGTTTTGATTGTACATATATATATATATATATATATATATATATATATGGCGACATGATATATGGTACCCATGCCGTCTATGATTGATAGTTTTGATTGAAATTATTTTTGAAACATACATACACTTGCAATAATATCAAATGATTTGTTTTGCTCGTATCAAGCATATTTTGGCCATTATAAGGTAAAACTCTATCCTCTGGTTTGTGTTGCATTGTGTGATGGGAACTGAGTCTTATAATGGCTTCATTTTTATAAAAAGCATTGCGATGTTTAAAACAATTATATGTTTTAAAGCACTGGCAATCCAATGGAGTAAACCCGTTCCGCGAAAGTGGCGTGGTCCTGTGATTAGCCATACTTGAAAATGTGTTAAGTAGATTTCTCATACCAGTCCCATGACTGACTCGTAGTTTGTTTCACTTGCAAATTTGGGTGCCCCTTTTTCTACACGGGCAGCCTTGTATTCAGGTTTTAGCAGGATCTTTCTGGATAGCTGGAGCTGAAGATGGATTCTATCATTTATCTCTTTTTATGCTGTTCAGCTCCTGTTGTACATATTATGTTTTCTTTTCCGCAGTAGACATTTATGTATAGCTGAACTGTATTTTGTACTAAGTATGATCCCATATACTGTGTAACTCTGATGATTATATTTATCCAGTGTATTCTATTGTACATTATCTGGTGTATTTATTTATTTCTATTCTACTGTTATCTGTTTATGTGTTATATTCCAAAGATTACCCTTGCCACCGTCTTATCAGGAATGGGGTTATCACAAAATGGTCCTAATGTCTATATATACTCTTTGAAATAACCTTATACTTTCCTCTAAAGGCAAAACTAACACTAGAGGGGGGAGGGTGAGTTGTGTTTTTGAAATATTAAATGAATCTTAAACTTATATGATATACTTATGAATCAAACACCACAGAAACAATCACGGACACAGAATCAAACACAAACACAAAGATAAACAAAAATAAAATGCAGAAAAGGAAAGAACACACCAAATTTTATATTGGTTTAGAATTTCTCTTACGTTTAGTCCCGTGCAACACTGGATTGCACAAAGTTTTATTACTATATCAATATGCATTTACAACCTAATCGATTTCATGGCTACAAAGGATACCATTGATTCCACACACTTGATCAAGTATACTCTTCTTGATTTAACGGCCACAAGGGATACCACTGATTCCACTCTCCTTGATTTCACGGCTGCAAGGGATACCACCGATTACATATACTCCCCAAACAATTACAACAACCCTATAACTCTTCAATAGCACTTTGATTCAGAGAGTAATGAGTAGGGAATGAGAAGAGAAGAAGTTTTATGAAAATAGAATTGATTCAGCAGAGTATAATGTAGAAATCATAAAAATGAGAAGATATAATGGTGTAAAGAAAGTAGTTGAAGATGGAGAAGAAGAATAATGACAAAAATTCGAAATCTACCCCTATATATAAAACTTGAAAGGTTGCAATGTCTCTGGAGTGCCACAAATAGTGAAAAGACACTTCCTTTCAATTCAGAAAAAACGACAGTTATATATCGACATAGCCATCTATGTATGTCGACATATGCTAGTTAAAAATTGAAATTTAAGCATTTTCAAGTGTTTTAATATATAAACAATTCTGGAAATTCTTTAATTAAAACATAGTGTTGTAAATGAATACTATAAAGTAGAAAAATCATTTTAAACTATAAGTACAAACTATAAAAACATATTTATAAAACTGTAATGTTTAAAACTATATAAATATAAAGTATATAAATTAAATAATATACAAAACTTATAAACTATAAAACTTGATTTTAAAAACAAAAGTAAAATAGAGAAAGTAGAATAGAGAAGATGAAGTTTGAAGATAGAATTTGAAAATAGTGTTTGAAATCAGAAACTGAAAATCAAAAATTTGAATTTGAACCTGGAGTGTTATTCAGAATCTTACATAAACTAGACTCTATTACTATATTTATCTTGAACTCTTGAAATCTTGAAATCTTGATTATTCATGAGTCTTGAATCGTCTCTGAATTATGAGTCTCTAATATCTTTAAATTGCAGTCTTCAGTAATAATTCTTGTATATAAATCCTACAAATGTATATCTATATTATAGATAAAAGTGTTAGTACATATTTTGTAATCAATTAATATAGAAATAAGGTTGTTGTCATCAAAACTCCATTCTCCAACACAACTCAGTAGGTCAGTCTAATTAAGTTAGTTAATGATGAGACTTTGAATTGGACTTGGTGTTTGAATTAATGTTTAGATCAGAACCGATTGTGATTTTCAATGTGCCGAAAGGAATTGGAGTTTTGGAAGAAATTTTTTGTAAGTCGTTAGAATTTACAAGTTTGTTGTCAATTTACTTACTAGATCTCAAAGTGGTTATTATATTTGCTTGGTTGACATTGCCGCCTTGAACAATGTGAGCTTGGTTGAGGTTAGAGTTTTGAGTTCTTCGGTTTGGAACTAGACGACTTGGGAAGTACCTCTTTCCATTCACTTACAGCAATGAAAAACTGACTAATTTTCAACTCAATTTTAGAAATCAATTGACTCATATTTTGCATATATGAGGTTATAAGGTTATGCAAATTGCTATATGATTGGAGATTTTGAGTTTTCAACTTATACAATATTTCTAAACTTTTCTTGAGTGAAGTCGCTTATTTAACATCCTAAGGAGGGTTTAGTGCTTGGTTTTGAGAAGAAGCTACGAAATTTTATTGAAAAGGGGTATTCAAACAATTGTTTGGAAATGGTTGAAAACATGGTCGAAGTAAATTCGATTTCAGATTGTTTTGGTTTTGAGCGAAGTTAAGATTATTTCTCTAACTGGAACTGCATGTTGGAGAGAATAGATCATTCCTAATTTTATTAAAATCATTTATTCATTCTAACAAGAGAGGGTATTGATCGACGATGTGATTTGGATCGTTACATTTAAAGCATAAGGGTTGAGAAACTTGGTTCGTTTTGTTAGTATAAAGAACGCTGAAAAATGTAGTTATGTTGATATTGTTTTAGCTTTTAAAGCTACAGATATCCTATAATATGAGCGCTCAACATTAAATAGATCAATTTCTCATTAACCATTTCAGTTGAGTTGATTTTTTAGCTAAGTTTTCAGGAAATAGACAAGCAGCATTGTGAAGTTAGGCTAAAAAGTTTCCATGGCACATCGATTAAAGAATTGTTCGAGTGCTATATTCGAGACCATCATATTGAATTTGGCAGAGAGTTCATATTTCAAAATTATGGTGTTGACATGTTATCGAAATATCCTTGAACCTCTCAAAATATTTAATCCCAAATATATGAAAATGTATAGTTTCATTTAGATTTTTGTTGTTTTTCCGAAGGGTATTTTTTTTTAAGAAATCTCTTAAAAATTTGTTCTAGTCCTAACCTTCGAAGGAAATAAATACAACCATTTTTTCGCATAATCGTTAAGTACCAATGGAATTAATCTAAGTTTGATTCCATCCTCACATATTTTTTAAAGTTAAACGGTTGTAGAAATTTTCTTGAATTTCTATAAAAAAAATGTAGGGATCATCGTTTTAGATTTGCAAAATTTTGGAAGTGTATTGACGTTGTTTGAATGAATTTCTAAGTGATTACCTATCGAGATGGTAAAGTGATGCAATAAAGGATACAAAACTCAATCAAGAAGATTCTATCCATAAGAGTTTAAGGTGGATCGTCGTCAGCCATTTGAGAATGATTGTTGGTTCAAATTAATCGATTAATCGAAGTGTCATGAGTGCAGAAGCACATGTGCATAAGAAAATTTCAAGGGGAAGAGAAGTTAAAAACAAGTAGAAGAAAGTAGAAATTAAGTGATTTTTTTTAAATAATGAAAATTGTTATTTTCGACTTTTTTTTCGAAAATGTTTTCTTTCGACCTTTTTTACATATGCATGAACAATGCTACAGAATAAATACAACGAGGTAACAAACAAGGGTTATTAGTGCACAACGAATCACTGTAGCAATGCAACTGAAGGTTTAAGTATATTCAAAGAAACAATCACTATAATATCGACATGTCACCGTGATAATTATAATTGATTGAAACTCTTATTGTTTCCTTAGACCAAAGGTGAGTTTTGATTAAACAAACAAAGTTTTTCAAACACAAATTTACCCTAGATTAATTCGTGACATCTTTAAGTCCAACACCTAATATTATTTAATCAAAATTTTATGATAAATGCAATTTTTTGGGTCGAAGAGGAGTTTTGAACTTCTCATCTTATGTGAATTTGAGTATTGTCCTCAAAAAAATAAGATGAGATGAATGCAAAGCAAAATTAAACATAAATTAACAATGCAACTACAAATGAAATTTTATTAATTTTTTCATAATAAAATGTATGTGACAAACAATGTAAAGAGATAAAAACAAGGGTTCAGAAAACGATGTTAGAGTGTGCAGATTTATTTATTGAAAGCAACAATAATTTTAGCATAAAGCAGAGCAAGCAATTCTTCTATTTTCTACTTTGACAAACTGAAAATGAACTAAAGTGATTTAAAAAAAAGAAAACAAGAAGGAAACCAAAAATAAATTCTAATAACCCAATTAAACAAGATTCACACAACATTTATTTTAGGTTAAACCAAACAAAATCAATCATAATGGCCAAATATATTAAATAATAATAAAGCAGAAGAATTTTAAGCCCTCTAATTAATTTTAGGAGTTTTCTCTTTTATTCTTAATTCTCTCTAGATATTTTATTTTCAAATTAATTGATCACTTTACACTAATTTATTAATTCTCTCAAATTATTTTACTTTTTTCGTCATTTTATATTTTGGCATGGACATTAAAAGAATTACACAACTATTTAGTAATATTTAGATTTTAACATTTTAACTTTAAGTCCACATCTTAAATTAATTATAAGACCAAAATTTAAGTAATTTAAATAAGTTTAATTAACTAATAATTATTTTGAATACTAAACAATGATAAAATATATTTTTTCTCCAAATACCTACATTTTAAATTTTCTATAATAATTTAAATCTCTCTCATTTCTTTTCTAATATTTTACATTTAGTACCATATTTTATAATTAATTACATAATATTAAAACTATTTAAATAACTTTAACAAACTATTATTCACCGATTCGCCTAATAAACCTCATCAATATTAACCATGTTCACACTAACAAAAATGTGAACAATAATAATTCAAATATATAAGCACGTCGATCATGTAGCATATATCATACACATAAATAACAATCACAAGTTTAAAGTTTAACTCATATAACAAATTGGAAAATAATGTAAAGGACAAAATTAAAGAAAAATATAAGCACAAGGACAAGAAGGCAAAATTTTTGCTATAAGGACACTTTTTAGTGTAAAACAGAAAATGATAGTGAGCCCCTTAACTCCTTGATTTACACTAAAAAGCGTCCTTGATTTAACATTGTACATTTCAGTTGGTATGTTTGAATTAATTATGTGATTTTGAATTTAACAAATGAATTCAATAAATAAATTATTGTTAATTCATATAATTAATGCTAAATATGATGTTTTAAAATGTATAACATGTTCATATCAACAAGTAAGGCAAAAATAGTTTTTTTCCTCTAATTATAAAATTAAATATGTCACATAATTTAAATAATATACATAAACAATAACATCAAACTTTATATATTATATTCTTATCTCAAAAAATTTATCATAAATTGAAGAAAATAATATCAGCTTCAAATACCTAAGTTTTAACATATATACAATTATTTAATGAACCCCCTCAATTCTTTCATTATATTTTATATTTAAATCCATATGTTTAAACTACTCATGAAATCTTAAATTCTAATTATCTAAATAATTTAGTAAATATTTTGTTCATTTATCTAATTGTTTTTAAAATCATACGCCAATTTTACCATATATATTAGTATTAAAAATGGTAGTCTTCAATGCAACTATGAAGATGTATGAGTCATATAACATAATATCAGCATGTTAAAGTTAATTTGTATATTAGTTACGATTCATTTATATAAATATTTCACTATATACTATATCACATATTTTTTTATCGTCAATAACTTCACAATAATTTTTTTAATTTTTTTGCATATTTATTTTCAATTCCTTCTGCTAAACCATATAGTTATGTTTGTAACTTTACATTGAACATATTTAAACAAATTCTATTAAATAATATTTGCTAATTCATCGAATAAATTACTAACGTACGTCAAGTTTCTCAAATATATGCAAATTCATATTATTTGCGTAAGCTATTAAACATAAATTATACATAAATAATAATAATAAATTTAATTAATAATTAAGTATTTCACATTAAAATTTACCGTATATTGCATGATAAGCGCAACGGCCTAGATTTTTGGTCAATTAATTTTTAATATTTAATATGGTTTTCAAAATTGAGTTGATAATGTAAATGGATTTTTATATTGAGTTGTCGATTTAATAATCGAAATACGATTTATTTTTAGTATATGTAATTATCGTAATACGAAAATGAATTTAATTGAATTCAAAGTTTAAATTTGAATTGAATACAGTTCAAATGATCGATACAAAATTCGGTTTGAATGAGAATAATAATAATTTTATTAATTTATTATCGAGGAATTAATTGTTTTGAATTTAATTTATATCGGTTTAAATTAATAACTTCTCTATATGATCGAATTGGGCTTTGACACTTGTCCAAGTGTGTTCAGAATAGTGTTATAACCCTAAAAATGCATGTTGTGTTCAGAAAGGAGTCCGCGATCACGGGGTATTTTGAATAAGGTAAAATCACCGGTTCAACTCAAAATAGAAAAATAAAAATAATGTAAAACCATTACTTTCTTCCTAAACTAAGAAACGAAGTACACTGCAAAGTCTTCCCCTACCTAGACCTACTTGTACCCATTCCTTAATGCCTAAGTAATTCTTCATCTATAAATCGCAGTGGTTGTCCCCCTTTGATTCTTCTCATTTTTTTTCTATTTTGTAAATAAAATCAATCGAGCTTCAGACATTTAAAATGGACGCATTTCTTTTATTTTGTAAATTGTGTATCCCTAATTCTGTTTCTATTCTTCAGAGAAAAAAAAGTCGCTTCAATCTTTCTTTAAAAATCAAATGATTTGAATCGATCTTATATATGTATAAAATACAAATCGAGTTAAAACAGACAGTCCAAAGCTTCAGAGTGTTGATCGAAAATCCCCAATCGATTAAAGTCGAAATCAAAACAACGTGGCCTAATTCAACTATAAGGATGATGGCGCACGAGATTAGGGTGGAAGGAGGTTTGAAGCTATTGTGGTTCGATGGCGATCTCGGCTTCAAACAACGGGTAGGGTTGTGGAATCGTGATTTAATATAAGGTGCTGGATGTTGATTCACGGGGATAGTAGGGTTTGTAGCACGAGCGGGAAGTAGTTTGATCGGATTTCTGATAAAAGATGTCGGTTTTTGTTGGCTTGATGGAGATGCAGGTTGAACGTAATGATGGGTATCGTGAAGTTCAGTGTTGCTTTCCGAGGTAAGGAAGCATACGGGTTTGAAGAGGTATATGGTATGATGGGTTTGCGGTTCCGGTCACACTGTGAGTAAGTAGATAGGATGAAGATGGGGTTGATAAGGCAAAAGGAGCTGGATTGGTTAGTAAAGCAACAGGTTGGTATAAGGAGTTGTAAAGAGGTTGCGCCAATTTTAAATAGTGCATATGTGGTACATTTTGTTTTGGTGGAATATGAGTTTATAAACAAAATTGGAGATGTTTTTCAAAGGATTTTGGTCATATGGGTGATGAAGTTGGGTGAGACCTGTAGACAGCAGAGAGAAAGTAATAACAGGCTGTTTGGTAACAACAAGTTGTATGAGATGTTAGACAAGGGATCAAGATAATTTTTAATAATTAATTAGATTATTTAATGATTTTCAATTTATAGATATGCAAATGTGAAATATACATACACACACACACACATATTGTAACAACCCGTATTTTCAATAACCAGTTATAACGTAAATCGAGGCAGAATTTAATTCTAAAATCTGAATCAAGGGAAACGGGCTATGCCATTGCGTTCGTCTCGGAAAAATACGCGAAATAAAGTCCGAGTTTTCGAAAATCGGAGTCCGTATGACCCGATTAAGGCCCAACGAAGTTTTCAGAAAAATTCAAAGTAAAAACAGATTTCAAATTCAAGTTTGAATTTGAAAAATTAGGTCAGATTGGGCTAGGCGGGAAAGTTCCCGCCAGAGCACCCAAGTCGACAGCCCTGTCGACTTGGGAGTCGACTTGGTTGGACCCAAGTCGACAGCCCTGTCGACTTGGCTGTCGACTTGGTCCAGCCGGGCTGTTTAGCCTGGTGCACCATTTAGAGATTGTGTTGAGCTTGGGGGCCAAATTCGGTTTTGAGGGCTGAGATTGCAACTAGGGTTTAATCCTATGGCCTAAAACACTTGCCTAATCTATAAATAAGACCCTAACCTAACCCTAAATCATCATTATTCATTCTAGTAACTAAACTATGGCAAAATCAATCCTCTCATGGCCTCCACTCTCTTCATAAAATTCCTAAATAAATTTCTAAGTGATTTTCCATGCATACAAGTGTTTTCAAACTTGTATGAGCATCATTAGCTTGCATTCAAGTCAAGTTTCTATATTTGCATCATAAAGAAAGAGTTTTGATCATTTTGGCTCAAGGGTTTTTATGTTAGAGCTTGCATTTTGGGTCTATTTGATTGCATAAGGGCTTTGTCATATCTTTTGTGCCTTCATAAGTATTGTAAGCCCTATTCTACTTTCATACTTAAACTCTAAAGTTAAATGTATGATATGCAAGTATGTTATGCAAGTTTGGGATGATCATTTTGTTCATGTTATCATGTTATGCAAGCTTATCTTGAGTATGTGAACATAAAGCTTCAAGCTTTAGGCTAAAGGTTGCATATTGGCAACATGTAAGTTATCATATCCCTTATGATAACTTGCATGTGAGGCTAAATGCGAACTTATGGCCATTTCTACATGTCATTTAGCACCATGTATCGCCAATATGCCAAGTTTGGTTTTATGCATGCTTTTGAGGCCTAAAAATGTAATATGAAAGTGTATGAACATATGTACATTTCATATGCCACCATGTTGAACTTGTGGCTTCAACACCTTTATGTCATGATTATGCCAAGTTCCCTCTTTCTATCCTTTATGCGCTATTGCGATATGTAAGCGAGGGGATTGCGTTTGGGGTTGGGTAAACTTAAAAGACATAAAAACATAAGCTTGGGAATTTACCTAATAAGTTAGGTCTACCCATTGGGAATTTACCTATTAAGTTAGGTCTACCCAATTGCTTGAAAACTTGTAATGTGTTTTGGAAACATGATGGACATGACACTTAGAAAATATAAGTGTGACCAACTCGAGGTTGGGTTGAGTTTGTAGCGTAAACCTACCCGGAACCGACCGGCTTAACTAGTTGCTACAAGCAATAGGACCCAATGTGAGAAGTTGGTCATGTTGTACCTTGAACCCGAGGTTAGACCAAGTTGTGGTGTAAAGCTACCCGGACCCGCCCGACTTAACTAGTAACCACAACAAGGTCTAATGTGAGAGGTTAAGGCGCATTAAATTAATTAATGCCTCGTGATTAGGGTTAAGTCATGGTCCACTTAATACTTAACCAATTTGGGCTTGGTAGATTAATCAGGGTTAAGTCGTGAACTCATCGTTGCACTTAACCGAGTAAATCCATGATTAGCAAGAGGGTTAAACCGTACTTAACCCACTAGAAAATCCTAGCAATGGGGGTCCACTCCAGCAGTAATCCCAAGTTTGTATCATCATGGCCCTAGGGTCTAGGCTAGGGTGTGGAGCACGAATTACTGAACTGGAGGTAAGCGACCAATAAACGACGGCCGGGTGGTACGCCGATGTAGTTCCGGATGGACTATGGTCGTGCACGCAGTCCGTATTTGGAGAAGTCACCCATGGGTACCAGTAGATCGAGACTGTGCACTCATGTTTATGGTGTCCAGGGGTTGACACCCTAGGGCTTGATACACCCGAAGGGTGGACCCGGCACAGTTCGACTACAATTATGTTTGGGCCGTATTGACACCAACACGTGACGAGTTAGGCTTATAGGGAGCCGATCGACTAGACCGTTTGGTTAGACCTTGTATTAGGGTCATTTCATGTTATTGGGCCAAGGATTGGGCCAAGGGATCAATACTTGTATATTCAAGTCATGTTAGTTTGCTAGTACACCTGTGGTGCAAAACCTTAAACCTGATTAGGCGATGACACCTTTATCTACCTTGTTAGTTAATCATCATGCTAGTATGTTGTTATCCTTATGTTCATCCCTGCTTCCCATGCCAGTTAACTTTATCAGTTTACATTGATTGTAGTAGGGCTTACTCAGTCTTTTTGACTGACCTGCTTTCTTTCGCCTCTTTTCTTCCGTTTCCCCCCCAGGTTCTCAGGGTGGGAATATTTGGAGCTTAGCTTGGATTTCTGACCGCTTGCTTGTGGGATTTTAGCTCATGTACAGTCTTGACATGAAGCTAGTTATGGTTATCACTTATTTTGGGGATAGTACTTATGTATTTCAGTTTTTCAGTAATGTTGTTTTTATCTAGACTTGTGTATTTGGAAACTTGACATTATGTTGTACCAGACTTGTTTTGAAATGGTTTGAAATCTTCTGCTGTTTTATCTATGTTATTTACTCTGTTTACATACATACATATGTTCTTGTTCTGCCTTGATATATCATTATGCATGTTTACCTAATTCAAACTCCTCTCCAAAGTCAGAGTGCTTGCAAGAGTCACCCTGGCGGAGGTGGGGTGTTACATTTGGTATCAGAGCATATGGTTTACGAGAAGCAAAAAAAAAAGGTTTTTAAAACTTTTGGAAAAACTATTTTCAAAACCAAGTAAAAAGTATTTTCCAAAGAAAAGTCTAGTTTATTTTAAAGGCTATTCCCCAAAAATCCATTAGCAAAATTCCTTCGTTTTTCTCCATTCTGAATCTATCTTTTTCTTCGTTTTTAGTATGGCCAATAACTTTGCCATTCCGGAGGGAGTACAAGTACCTGTTTGGTATAGGAGACTTTTGGAGGCTAGGGCGACCGAAGCCGGCCCCGCAGATGTTCTTCCTCCTCCTCCTCCGGTAGTTAATGTTCCTCCTCCTCCTGTCGCTGAGGTTCCTCTTCCTCCTTCCCCTCAGCATCCTCAAACTGACTTCGCGAAGATTTGCAAAGACTTTAAGGCGATGGGTTGCAAGAATTTCATTGGAACCGAGACTTTGGTAGAGGCTAGGAGTTGGTTGAAGGAAACCGAAGATCTTTTTGCCTTCTTTGATATAGATGACCGTAGGAAGGTTTTATTAGCAGTGTGGTTGCTAAAGGAAGAAGCTGCACGTTGGTGGGTGGTCACCACCGCTACTAGGCCAATTGAGACTTGGGATGACTTTCGGGGAAAGTTTGGACTAAGGTTCCTATCACTGAAGCAAGGGAGCACGACTATTAGGGAATACATAGATAAGTTTAATCAACTGGCTCGGGTCGGTTTAGACTTGGTCAACACAGCTCAGAAGAAGGCCCTATACTTTGCTCTAGGATTAAACGAGCCATTACATGGTTTAGCCATGACTCATATACACTTGGGGGCAACTTTTGAGAGTTTGGTGAATATGGCCCTACTCAATGAAGAGAATAGGAGTGACAAGAAGGAGATCAAGATGAATGATACTCAAGCCAAGAAGACTGATTCCCAGTGGAAAGGAAATCAGGGTAATCCAAGCGGTCAGAGCAGTCAAGGCAATAAGAACAAGAACAAGAGTCAAGGCAACAAGGGGAACAACAACAAGGGCAATAACAAAAAGGGAAAGTGCTATTATTGCGGTTTAGTTGGGCATCTTATTAAGGAGTGTAAGAAGAGGAAAAGGGAGAATGGTGAATGCTTTTTCTGCGGTGAGACTGGACATTTCAGCAAAGATTGCCCGAAGAAGCAAGGGCAAGGCCAGGGTCAGACTCAGCGTGCTGGACCTTCGGGAGGGAAAGTTCATGCTCTCAATGCCGCTCCAGTTCCCGATCGAGGTAGTATTTCTGTTGAAAGCCTTGTATATATTTCTGATTTTTCAGTTCGTACCTTGTTTGATTCTGGTGCATCGCATAGCTTTATTTCGTCTGATCTAGTTGAAAGTTTGCACCTAAGTACTAGTCTAGTTAATGATCCCGTGTGTGTTTCAAATCCAATAGGGGGTTCCGCCCATTTGTCTATTATCTAGGTGGATTTGAATTCTCGCGTGATGCTTATATTCTCGGTTTCATGGGGTATGGGTGGATTTTTGGGCATGGATGGGTTGTCCAGTTTTGGAGCCATCCTTGATTTTTGAGCATAGGGTTGTGAGGCTCATGACTCGCCTCGGTAATAGCCTAAAAATTTCTAGTAACCCTATGAGTCCCGTCATGTTGTGTTATCTTGAATCCCTCAACTCGTCTATCGATAGTTTGTAATCGGTGAGGGTGGTCCGAGAATATCCTGATATCTTGGGTGAAGTGAAGGGGGTTACCCCTAAGAGAGAGATTGATTCCCGCATTTATCTGGTTGATAATGCCAAGATAGTTTTGTGGCCGGTTAGGCACATGGCCCCGCAAGATGAGAGTTAAGAAAGCAAGTCAAGGAGTTGCTTGAGAAGAACTTCCTTAGATGAAGTATATCTGAATGGGGAGCGCCTGTAGTATTTACTACCAAGGCAGATGGTTCTCTTCGATTTTGTGTTCGTGAGTTAGACAAGGAGAATAGACAACCATTGCCAAGGATCGATGACTTGTTTGATCAGCTTGTAGGAACATCTGTTTTCTCTTGATCTTGCTACTGGATTCCATCAGCTCAGAGTAGCTGAGGATAGTATAGACAAGACTACGTTCAGAACTCCGGATGGATTCTTAGAATGGCTGGTCATGCCATTCGGTTTGACTAATGCACCCGCCTACTTCGTGGACTTGATGAGTAGGGTGTTCAGAGAGTTCTTGAACAAGTTTGTCGTGGTCTTCGTAGATGATATTCTGATCTTCTCTAAGGATGAGGAAGAGCATGCAAGGCATCTCGTGGAGGTGATGGATACGCTTAGAGCACATCAGTTGAAGGCCAAGTTCTCCAAGTGTCATTTTGGAGAAAAAGGAGTTAGATTTCATGGGCACATAGTTTCTAAGCAAGGCTTGGCGGTGGATACCGCTAAGGTAGTTGCAGTTCAGGATTGGAAGACTCCAAGGAATGCAACCGAAGTAAGAAGTTCTCTCAGTTTAGTTAGTTAGTAAGCGTCCCTTGAGTTTAGACCTACCCTTCTGGATCAAGTAGGGACTTCACAGAAAGAAGACCCGCAGTTAGTCGAGATCATGGACAAGTTGATTCGAGGCGAGATGGTAAGTCACCTCGCTATAGATGACAAGGGATGGCTAAGACGCGATGAGAGAAAGAAGGTTCTTGAAGATGCACATCACCCGAGGAGGTGGCCAAGTTTGTCCCAAGGTGCATGTTGTGCCAACAGGTTAAAGGCCGAGTCATAGAAGACCGGTGGGCTATTATATCCATTGGAGGTCCCCGCAATGGAAGAGGGAAAAGCGTCACGAAGGATTTCGTGGATGGACTGCCTAGATCAAGAAAGGGGATAAGAGCATGTGGGTCATAGTAGGTAGACTCACGAAGAATGCTCATTCCACTCCGGTAAAGAGCAAAAAGGAC
Source organism: Allium sativum (assembly GCA_030737875.1). NCBI lineage: Eukaryota > Viridiplantae > Streptophyta > Magnoliopsida > Asparagales > Amaryllidaceae > Allium > Allium sativum. The sequence goes on along the minus strand of CM060913.1, from coordinate 1,030,293,280 downwards.
TGCATCATAGCTAGCGACAGTTTACTTTCAAGGAATAAAGCGGTTGCACGAGGTTCCCTAAAGTATAGTTAGTAACCATGACTCAATCTTCACTAGCCAGTTTTGAGATAGACTACGGGATGTCATGGGCAAACGACTGAATCTAAGGACGTCCTATCATTCACAGGCAGATGGTTCATTTCGTTCAAGCATGAGTTATAGAAAATTACGTTAGTAAGAGCAATTGGCAACGTGGATTGGTATTTCCAAGAAAAGTTCTGCTGCGTGGAATACTTTATAGTAAGTAAACGAGATCCAGGATTCACTGGTGAATTTTGGAGAGCTTGCATGAAACCATGAGGTCATAGTTATGTTTAAGACAAGAATGATAGTAGAGTAAATGAAAGAGGAAGACGAGAGGCGACAATGAAATGGGTTCCAACTCATATTTGGAAGTAAGAGTTAAGAAGCTAAGAAATCATGAAGTAAAAGACAGTCAAAGCACAGTGGAGTTAAACTCAAGGAAACGTGACTTAGAAGATTGAAGGCTAGATACGCGCATCATATCTCTTTCTGAGAGTATATCCTTGATCCTTGTTTTCCTGCGGAACTTACTCGCCTGTTATCTTTTTATGTATATCCTCTCGGTCCCATTTTCGGTCCTATTTCTGTCGGGAGGTATGACTTATTGGCTAGTAATACATGTCAGGGTTTGAAGGGGGTCCGTTAGGTTGACTAAACCTTTTGGGCTTTTATAGAATATGGGTTGGGTTAGGAAGGGATTTCTTGTAATCCGAAAAGAGTATATCTTGCTTATCTTCCCGATCTCTTTGTAGCATATCTTTTGCTATCCATGTTTGTCTTGATTATCTAGTTTATCGTGTTTATCTTGTCATGAGAACCTTAGGTAGAAGCCCTTTGGATGAAACATGTGTTTGAAACATGTTATGATTGATGTTTGCAAGTGGTTGCAAGTGTTTGCAAGTGGTTACTCGTGGATACATTATACACGTTAGGCACTAGATCGGCTCACACACTCCTCATATTGCATATGCATGAGTGTTTATGCTTATTCATGGATGGAAATTTTTGTGTTATCACATGGATGTTGCATATGGATGTATGTGATGTGCACACATATAGATGTTATACATTATGTTAGGAATTGCATACATATGGATTCATTTCACTAACATAATCCGCATTGATGATATTTGCATTAGATAAGTACATATACACACACCTTTGCATATGTTCATACAACATTTAGAATCTTGTAAGGACAATGATTGCTCGTGGATGATGTTTTGAGTAGATGGATGATTGGATGGTAGGATACGTTCTTCCTAACTTGAAGATTTCGGGGACGAAATCCTTTAAGGAGGGGAGAATGTAACAACCCGTATTTTCAATAACCAGTTATAACGTAAATCGAGGCAGAATTTAATTCTAAAATCTGAATCAAGGGAAACGGGCTATGCCATTGCGTTCGTCTCGGAAAAATACGCGAAATAAAGTCCGAGTTTTCGAAAATCGGAGTCCGTATGACCCGATTAAGGCCCAACGAAGTTTTCATAAAAATTCAAAGTAAAAACAGATTTCAAATTCAAGTTTGAATTTGAAAAATTAGGTCAGATTGGGCTAGGCGGGAAAGTTCCCGCCAGAGCACCCAAGTCGACAGCCCTGTCGACTTGGGAGTCGACTTGGTTGGACCCAAGTCGACAGCCCTGTCGACTTGGCTGTCGACTTGGTCCAGCCGGGCTGTTTAGCCTGGTGCACCATTTAGAGATTGTGTTGAGCTTGGGGGCCAGATTCGGTTTTGAGGGCTGAGATTGCAACTAGGGTTTAATCCTATGGCCTAAAACACTTGCCTAATCTATAAATAAGACCCTAACCTAACCCTAAATCATCATTATTCATTCTAGTAACTAAACTATGGCAAAATCAATCCTCTCATGGCCTCCACTCTCTTCATAAAATTCCTAAATAAATTTCTAAGTGATTTTCCATGCATACAAGTGTTTTCAAACTTGTATGAGCATCATTAGCTTGCATTCAAGTCAAGTTTCTATATTTGCATCATAAAGAAAGAGTTTTGATCATTTTGGCTCAAGGGTTTTTATGTTAGAGCTTGCATTTTGGGTCTATTTGATTGCATAAGGGCTTTGTCATATCTTTTGTGCCTTCATAAGTATTGTAAGCCCTATTCTACTTTCATACTTAAACTCTAAAGTTAAATGTATGATATGCAAGTATGTTATGCAAGTTTGGGATGATCATTTTGTTCATGTTATCATGTTATGCAAGCTTATCTTGAGTATGTGAACATAAAGCTTCAAGCTTTAGGCTAAAGGTTGCATTTTGGCAACATGTAAGTTATCATATCCCTTATGATAACTTGCATGTGAGGCTAAATGCGAACTTATGGCCATTTCTACATGTCATTTAGCACCATGTATCGCCAATATGCCAAGTTTGGTTTTATGCATGCTTTTGAGGCCTAAAAATGTAATATGCAAGTGTATGAACATATGTACATTTCATATGCCACCATGTTGAACTTGTGGCTTCAACACCTTTATGTCATGATTATGCCAAGTTCCCTCTTTCTATCCTTTATGCGCTATTGCGATATGTAAGCGAGGGGATTGCGTTTGGGGTTGGGTAAACTTAAAAGACATAAAAACATAAGCTTGGGAATTTACCTATTAAGTTAGGTCTACCCATTGGGAATTTACCTATTAAGTTAGGTCTACCCAATTGCTTGAAAACTTGTAATGTGATTTGGAAACATGATGGACATGACACATAGAAAATATAAGTGTGACCAACTCGAGGTTGGGTTGAGTTTGTAGCGTAAACCTACCCGGAACCGACCGGCTTAACTAGTTGCTACAAACAATAGGACCCAATGTGAGAAGTTGGTCATGTTGTACCCTGAACCCGAGGTTAGACCAAGTTGTGGTGTAAAGCTACCCGGACCCGCCCGGCTTAACTAGTAACCACAACAAGGTCTAATGTGAGAGGTTAAGGCGCATTAAATTAATTAATGCCTCGTGATTAGGGTTAAGTCATGGTCCACTTAATACTTAACCAATTTGGGCTTGGTAGATTAATCAGGGTTAAGTCGTGAACTCATCATTACACTTAACCGAGTAAATCCATGATTAGCAAGAGGGTTAAACCGTACTTAACCCACTAGAAAATCCTAGCAATGGGGGTCCACTCCAGCAGTAATCCCAAGTTTGTATCATCATGGCCCTAGGGTCTAGGCTAGGGTGTGGAGCACGAATTACTGAACTGGAGGTAAGCGACCAATAAACGACGGCCGGGTGGTACGCCGATGTAGTTCCGGACGGACTATGGTCATGCACGCAGTCCGTATTTGGAGAAGTCACCCATGGGTACCAGTAGATCGAGACTGTGCACTCATGTTTATGGTGTCCAGGGGTTGGCACCCTAGGGCTTGATACACCCGAAGGGTGGACCCGGCACTGTTCGACTACAATTATGTTTGGGCCGTATTGACACCAACACGTGACGAGTTAGGCTTATATGGAGCCGATCGACTAGACCGTTTGGTTAGACCTTGTATTAGGGTCATTTCATGTTATTGGGCCAAGGATTGGGCCAAGGGATCAATACTTGTATATTCAAGTCATGTTAGTTTGCTAGTACACCTGTGGTGCAAAACCTTAAACCTGATTATGCGATGACACCTTTATCTACCTTGTTAGTTAATCATCATGCTAGTATGTTGTTATCCTTATGTTCATCCCTGCTTCCCATGCCAGTTAACTTTATCAGTTTACATTGATTGTAGTAGGGCTTACTCAGTCTTTTTGACTGACCTGTTTTCTTTCGCCTCTTTTCTTCCGTTTCCCCCCTAGGTTCTCAGGGTGGGAATATTTGGAGCTTAGCTTGGATTTCTGACCGCTTGCTTGTGGGATTTTAGCTCATGTACAGTCTTGAGATGAAGCTAGCTATGGTTATCACTTATTTTGGGGATAGTACTTATGTATTTCAGTTTTTCAGTAATGTTGTTTTTATCTAGACTTGTGTATTTGGAAACTTGACATTATGTTGTACCAGACTTGTTTTGAAATGATTTGAAATCTTCCGCTGTTTTATCTATGTTATTTACTCTATTTACATACATACATATGTTCTTGTTCTGCCTTGATATATCATTATGCATGTTTACCTGATTCAAACGCCTCTCCAAAGTCAGAGTGCTTGCAAGAGTCACCCTGGTGGAGGTGGGGTGTTACACACACACACACACACACACACACACACACACACACACACACACACACACATATATATATATATATTACAGTTCCAAACAATAATAGTTATGACGGGAAATGAAATTTCATGGAACCGTAAGAGGTTAAGCTTCACGAGGGAATTGGATTTGGAATTTTTGAAGTCGTGTGAGATCGACTATGGAATTTTAACTTAAATCAAATATCATTCGATTTGAGTTAAATTTGTACTGGATCTACAATTAAAAATCCCGGTGAGTAACTCTCATTCAGAAATTTATTTAAATTTATTTTTATTGTTAAAAATAAATTGTTGGTTGCCTTGGATGCATTTATAAATTGTTTATTAGTGTTGGCTATTATATAGATATACATTAGTTATTTAGGCTTGGTGTTTGTGGTTATTATGAATATATTTGTGATTGGATGGTTCTCACAGTATCGTTAGCGGATGCCTACAGTATCATTAGCGGATAACCCTATGCGCCCTATGCTATGAGAGTGGATGACCTTCTATACCGCGATGTCCTGCCACGAAGCAGCATGGGTATTATTTATGTTGACTAACGTCTGTGGATGCAGGAAAACAGATTGGAGTGATCCAACTGGATTCCTCAAAATATTATTATTTGTTTGTTTCATATATATTATCATATATGATGTGTTAGAAAACCTATGGTTGATAATTGTGTGTTTTGATTGGTTGAATGTCATCGGCCCTGAATACTGATTTATAAAAATATCGTGATAAGGATGTTTAGAGATTTAAAAGGGAAATCTATTTTTCCAAAAATAGAATTCGAATTTTGAATGGTCTAGAAATATTAACTTGTTTTGTAAAATAAAAGCAAGTATTGAATTTATAAATGCATTTATAAATTAGATAATGCAGTGAATTTATAAAGTGTTTATAAATAAAAAAAGAATAATTTTCATTGGATAATACTAGGAAATGGGATGAATTTATAAACGGAGTTTGTAAATAAAAATGGATATTATCATTTTGATAATTAGAGAGTTAAATTCAAATGTGAATTTAAAATGAAAATTTGGGAATCATTTAAATAGAAAATGATGAAATCTATTTCAATGTTTGGAATATAAATTTAACTGGATAATTAAATTAGATTATTCTGAATTTGTAAAATAAACTATTTCCAAAAATGATGTTGGAATGGTACAAATTAGAAACTAGTATTTAGATTAAATATAAAAATTTATTCTATGTTATATATAGATAAGTTAAAATATATACAATATTCCAGAATAAGATTTTGGTTTTAAATAGATTTCAAAATGGAACTTGTTGGAATTTATAAATCAAGTAAATTTATAAATAATGTTTATAAATATAGTGAATAAATTATCTGGAGATATTCTATAATTCTAAATTCAAGTATGAATTTAAAATATAATTTGAAATCATTTTGAAATAGGAGCAACAAATTTATTTTAGAATTCAGAATATAAAAAGAATTGGATTTCAGATGGAATTTAAATGGAAAACTTTTTTTAATATATAAAAATAGGAAATTGGATTTATAAATGATATTTATAAATCTAATGAAATAAATTATCATTGGATAATTTAGAGTTTTAAATTCAAATAGAATTTGAAGATATAAAATTCAAATAGAAATTGAAAATAAAATTTAAAAATAGAAAGTTGAAATCATTTCAAAATAATTTATAAAGGAACAACAGGTTTATTTCTGGAATTCGGAATATAAAACGAAGTGAAATTAATCAAAAGGATATTAAATTAAAATTCGAATATGTCGAATTTTATGAAATAACTTATATAAAAGGGAATTGGAATATGTATAGAAGATTGAATTATAAATAAATTTATAACTGAATTATGAAATAATCCGCAATTAAGGATAATCAAAAATATTAAGTTGAATTGGGAAAATTAGTTTAATATATATTAAAATATATTATAAGGGAGTCGGAATTTATATATACACGAAGTTTAAAACGTTAAATATAATTAAAATGAACTCGCCGCGGCGCGATAGTTCGTAAATTGGCGTTTCGAACTTCAATTGAGTATATAGAACTCAATTTATGTTAGAATTCTTTGAAACAACAATCGTTGGGACCGATTTGATAATAGTTTTCTAATGGAAGAGAAAAATCTGGATTTCGTCGAACAGATTTTGAGTTATGTCAAAATCAAATTTTCTAAAAAACAGCGCCATAACCATTATAAAACCATAATGGTTTATTTAAATAAATAAAAGGATTTTTATAAATAAATAAAAGGACTTTTATAAAATAAAATCTGAATTTCCATTAGAAAAATCCAGACTTGAGTTATACAATTAATATGAACTTAAGTGGAGTAAGTGAACTGACTTTTGAAACAAAAATTAGATTTTTAATTATTGAATAGAATTAACTAATTTGAAGAATAATTAGTTAACCGAGTTTTGAATCAAAATTGGGCATTGGATAAGTAAATGAGGTTTATGAATTTGTATTCGAAATTGAATATGAAACTCGAGTTGAAAATGAACCAGATTGGATTTTTAGTAAATTAAAAATATATCCGAACGTACTATGTTCAAATAAAAAGTGAAATGGGCCAAAGAGCTAATTAAAGAATAAATCAGCGAATTGGGTTAAAATTGACCGACTTGAGTTGGAATAAATTTGGAATGAACTTATATGGGTTAGACAGGTATGGAATGAAGCGTTTGAAGATTATAATTTAAGTGCCCGACAAAAAGCTACATGTTTAAATTCCATGTGAGGTTTTATGCGCCGAATCAACAAGCCGCTTGGCTTTTTAATTTTTTTTTTTGAATGGAAGGGCCCAAAGAGGCGTTTTGTAGTTGTACCGAGTGACCCGTACAAAGAAGGTTGTGGCGAAATTTTCTGAAAAGTTAAGGAGTTAGGATATTTTTAAGAAATTTTGATAATTAGAAATCAATATATCGATATATATAGAATTCGATAAGGAAACGAACTTAAAAATAGAATATTATAAACAAAAAGGAAATTTATAATTAAATCTGGCAAAATTAGAAAGAGAGAACGTATACGGGTTTAAAAATGAATAATTGATTTGTATGGTATTGATTATTCGAGGCAAGTGGTCTTGACTGTTTTGAAGTTAATTATGATTTCAGTCAAGGTCTGAGAGTTAATTATACACCAACTTGATTGATTTAATTATTAACCGATAAATTGGAGGATTTAGTCTCGAAGATAAATGTTTAAATAAACTTAGTTGAATGAAATATTTTGGGTTGTTGTAACGATGTTTTACACAACATTTCTTTTAACCCAAGTAAGTGGAATTTTGGAAATATATCATAAATATTTCTTAAGTATAAAAATAACTGAGTTCGGGAAAGAGATAAGTAATTGGAATATTTTCCAATTATAAATAGAAGGTATTTTCTAAGTATAGAAAATAAAAGAAGGCGATATATGGAAATGTTTTCCAAATAGCATAAGAGGGCAAGATGGTTATTGAAAATATTTTGTTAAGAAATATTGGTAAAGAAATGGAGAAGTGATTTAATTAATGAAATATTAATTAAGGGGTCCAGTGATTTTTTGATGCTTTGAATGAGTGTTTGTTTTTCTTCGATAGTTAAATAACAGACTATCGAAGTATTTGCCAATATCATTGTTAATATGGAGAGACCGGTTGGATTATTATCCGAGATCCACTCCGTATTGACAGTAGCATTGCAAATCAGATTATATGAATATAACCGAAGACAAAGTAAAGTGCAAGGGTTTTATCCATTAATGGAAATTGTGCCTTCGGTTTCATTCAATCCTAGAACGAACATATATGGACGAATGTCTGATAGAGTATTTCCAATGATCGAATATGTTGGTCTGTATAAATATATATGGTTACGGAGAATTTATTCTCTTAGCAAAATATCCAGAATATATATATATATATATATATATATGCAAATCAATCAATGATTTACAGATCTGAGAATGTGGCATTCAAAGTGATTGTGTTATAAATGAATGGCAAGTAATCGTAGCCTCAGGCCTCAACAACTGGGAAATGACAAAAATCGTGCAGGCAACATGGCTAAGTGGGTAGCTCCTAATTAGGGTGTATTATCACCTATTTAGAGAGATTCATTTCATTCTTTATCATATTCAATGCTGTTCCATTCGGGAAACGGTTGCTGATCCCAACCGTCGGTGATATACATTCGATACACTCAACCGAAATGAGTGGTCGGTCATGTGTGGCCGGGTTACAAGTTGTTCTTGTTGAACCCGGTGTATTCTCCTCTAGAGATACACTATTGGAAGATTGTTCCATACATTGTCATAGTTGGAAATTCATTACCCAATCAGTGATCGTGGTTTTGATTGTATATTATATATATGTGGGACATGAGATGCAAACGTTCCACTAGATTTCAATTTATTTGATTTAGACATTATTATAATATCAAAAGAGTTTTATATAAAGATAATCGTTTCTTTCAAAAGGATTTTGAAAGTTAAATCAAGAATTTTGGATTCTCATATGGGAAAAACCCGTTTCATGTTATATGGCATGGTCTTATGAGATATCATTTATTTTCTCAAACTGTTTTAAATTGTTTACTTATACTAGTCTCATGACTGACCCAGAGTTTATTTTGTTTTGTTTTACCTAAACTTTTGGGTGACCAAATTTGTACGGGCAGTCAAGTAGTTCAGGATTTCACAGATCTATCTAAAGAGGTTGGAGCAGGAGGCTTCAGTGATAGATATATAGTATTTTTATTTCCGCTGTGCTGTAAGTATTATACTCTGATAATTGTATAGTTAAAATTTTGTATTCCAAAAATTATGATATATTATATTTTGTTTCGCTGCGATGTGAGATTCTGTGTTGTTATTTCTGTTCTTCTTCTACCTTTTTCTTCTAAAAAAAATGGTTCGTATTTTCGTGATATTTGGGTTGGACGTGTGATGTATGTAGTCAACTCTGATAGTACGGATTTGCGGGCCATTAAAGTTGGTTTTAGTGGTTAGGTTGAGCGAACACCTAGGCTTTGATAGGGTTGTGCTCATTAGAGATAGGGTCAGTAGTACCCTAGAATGAGTCGAGTGTATATATACGAGAGTGCGTATTTGTTAGATATAAAAGTTGTTTTATATTGTGTTGGCTAGTCTGTTGAGTGGTTTATGATTTCTGATCGAATCGTAGGACGCCACGACATCGGTAAGAATTTCTAAACACTTGAACAGAGAAATTTGACACAATATTGTTTTTAAGTGGATAAATGAAATAATTTTACCCAAAATTCTATTTTTATAAAAAAGGAATAATATTTTGAAATTATTATAATATATGGATGTGTTGGTTGTTGATATTATAATCTAATGAGATTATAAAATTGAAGTGGTTATATATAACCAAAATATAATTTTTATACGAATGAAATATACAAATGAGATGAATTAAAGTTAAATTCAATCCAGAATTTGGAATTTAATCCTAGGAAGTTGGAAAATATTTTTGAAGTATATTAAAATAATATAGGTTTGTTTGGAATAAAAATCGTTAGATGGATTTTGAAAGTGATAAAGCATTGAACTCACTTTAGTGGCTATAAAATAACTCTGATGATGACTACAGCGTTATCAGTGTTCATTTTCGAGTTCTAAGTGATGGATTGCTACCTTATAAAAGTTTTGATGAAAATATGTTAGAAAGAAAACAAGTTAGTTTGGAAATTTAAATGTTTTGAATTTGAAATGGAAATAAGTATATGTATATATTTGTGTGATTTCAAAAGGATTTGAAATGAAAACCCAGAGCTTTGAATTCTGGAATTAAAATTTAACTTAAACAAATTAAATGAATAAATTGATTAAATTCAATTTGAATGAATATCTACTAGATACGAATATACTTATTGTAAATCATTCAGATTAAATGAATGTAAGCATATATGGTAGGCAATGTAAATGGAAACCAAAAGTTTTGGCATAATTAAAATACGTAGAAATAGGAAATGTTGAGTTTAATCATAAGTTAGTTTTTTGAAAAGTTAATGGGTTTATATCATTTTTCCTATCTTAGTAATTTTAGGGATGAAATTCTTTTAAGGGGAGGAAGAATGCAACGACCCAGATTTTTGGTCAGTTAATTTTAAATACTTAATATGGTTTTAAATATTGAGTTGATAATGTAAATAGATTTTTATATTGAGTTATCGACTTAATAATCGAAATACAATTTATTTCGAGTATATGTACTTACCATAATACGAAAATGAACTTAATTGAATTGAAAGTTTAAAATTGAATTGAATACAGTTCGAATGATCGGTTCAAAATTCTGTTTGAATTAGAATAATGATATTAATTTATTATCAAGGAATTAATTGTTTTGAATTTAATTTATATTGATTTAAATTAAATTCTTTTCCATATTAACAAATTGGGCTTTGATACTTGTCCCAGTGTGTTCAGAATAATGTTATGACCCTAAGAATGCATGTTGTTGTGTCCAGAAAGGAGTCCGGGATCACGGGGTATTTTAAATAAGGTAAAATCACCGGTTCAACTCAAAATATAAAAATAATATAAAACCATTACTTTCCTCCTAAGCTAAGAAATGAAGTACACTGCAAAATCTTCCCCTACCTAAACCTACTTGTACCCGTTCCTTAATGCCTAAGTAACTCTTCATCTATAAATCGCAGGGACTGTCCCTCTTTGATTCTTCTCATTTTTTTCTGTTCTGTAAATAAAATCAATCGAGCTTCAAACAATTAAATTGTCCACACACCTTTTCTTTTGTAAATCGCGTATCCCTAATTCTATTTCTATTCTTTAGAGAAAAATTTCGCTTTGATCTTTCTATAAAAGTCGAAGGATTTGAATCGATATTATATATGTATAAAATACAAATCGAATTATAACTAACAGCCCAAAGCTTCAGAGTATTGATCGAAAATCCCCAATCGATTAAAGTCGAAATCAAAACAGCATAGCCAAATTCAACTATAAGGAAGATGGCGCACGATATTAGGGTGGAAGGAGGTTTGAAGCTACTGTGGTTCGATGGTGATCTCGGCTTCAAACAACGGGTAGGGTTGTGGAATCAGGATTTAATATGAGGTGCTGGAGGTTGATTCACGGGGATAGTAAGGTTCGTAGCATGAGTGGGAAGCAGTTTGATTGGATTTGTGATAAAAGATGTCGGTTTTTGTTGATTTGATGGAGATCAAGTCGAACGTAATGATGGGTATCGTGAAGTTCAGTGTTGGTTTCTAGGGTAAGGAAGCATATGGGTTTGAAGTGGTATATGGTACGATGGGTTTTGGGGTTCCGGTAACCATGTGAAAAAGTTGATAGGATGAAGATGGGGTTGATAAGGCAAAATGTGACGACCCCAAACCCCCATTCCACGGTGGCATGGATAATCCTTGGAATATAACACATAAACAAATAACAACAGGACAGAAATATATAAATACACCAGATAATATACAACAGAATACACTGGATAAACATAATCATCATAGTTACACAGTACACAGGATCATACTTAGTACATAATACAGTTCAGCTTTACATAAAATGTCCACAGTGGAATCAAAAAATAATATGTACAACAGGAGCTGAACAACATAAAAAGAAAGAAGTTATAGAATCCATCTTCAGCTCCATAGCTATCCAGAAGGAGCCTGCTAAAACCTGAATACAAGGCTGCCCGTGTAGAAAATAGAGCACCCGAGTTTGCAAGTGAACCAAACTACGAGTCAGTCATGGGACTGGTATGAGAAATCTACTAAACTTACTTTATAATAAGGCCAATCACCAGACCACGCCGCTAACGCGGAACTGGTTTACTCCATTGGATTGCCAGTGCTTAAAACAAGTAAATCATTTAAACATCACAATGCTTTTTACAAAAATGAAGCCATTATAAGACTCAGTTCCCATCACATAATGCAACGCAAACCGGAGGATAGAGTTTTACTTTATAATGGCCAAAATATTCTTGATACGAATAAAACAAAAGCATTTGATATTACTACTAGTGTTTATATGTTTCAAAAATAACTTCAATCATAAGTATCAATCATAGATGGCTTGGGTACCATATATCATGTCGCCATATATGGGTTTACAATCAAAACCGCACGATGTCGTATTTGGAAATTGGATTTCCGTCATGAACCAAGGCGAGGGATCGTCCTTAACGCTTCGAGACTCTCTAGCTCGAGCCTCAGGCAAGTGCTCAGTTAAGCCATGGATCGTCAAGGGAGGTCCACACGGAGTGGATTAAAATGCCTAAACACTACGTTTACCCACCCTATGGGGCGTAAACTGGTCATATCCCGACCAAACAATCGGCCCCGGAACGACCGATATAACCGAGGCGCCTCACTATCCATCATCCACATAAATAAAATGTCCGGGCATGTAAAACCCAAAACACCACTCCTAGCCAAAAGGAAACGCATGTCCTCCCGAAGTCCTCTCCCGTTTCTGGCTCATACCTGGGTGTCAGGTCCGCGAATCAACGCCAAACACAAAGCTATCTATTTAAAGCCCTGCTTTGATCATTAACCACATGGCTTTGCTTTTCAACCAAAGCTTTGATCCCTACATTTCAGCATGCCACATTGTCAATCTACAATGTCAGACACACATCCATTTACAAGTCTGTTCTAGGTCTGAACGCAACCGGAGGCACCTTATTCCTCTCCCGTATGTCCAATACAGGAGAGAGACCCTCGCACATCCGAATGATTAACAAGTACATCCGGACAACCACCACTGTAACCCCTTCAGGGCAGCAACTCCCATCAAAGGCATCAGTAACCATCCATTTGATGTGAAGATCATCGGTCTTGCACCGTCTTCATATATTCGACATCTAATCGTCGATCAATTATTTGAAATGAGAATTAACTCGGCCTTTTCAAATAATTCACGTATATTTAGAATTCAAATCAATTCATTTCCATGGTTAAATTATTTGACATCCATAATTCAGTTCATTAATGTAATTTTCACGTCAAACATGTTCAACCATCAAATATCCAATAAACTAGGTTAATTCGGTTTATTTCCATTCCATATCGTTTATAATGTTTTATAAAGATTTATCGCTATTTTTATTTATTTAAAAATAGCCAATTTATTCAAACGATGCTTCAGGCCATAACGCGGCCATGGCGTTGTTTTTCTTCAGATTTGATTTGCACATATCTTAAAATCTAACCGTTGGATCTTTACAAAATTTTATATCATTGGAAAGATCTTTTCAAAACAAATCCAACGGTTCAAGTTTTGGAATAATCTGACGGACGGATCTCCCGGTATAATCGTTTAAAGTTACGATTTCAAAATGCAAGCTGCAGCATCGTTATTCGATTTATTTTAATTATACTTATATATATATATATAAATATAATTCATTCGGGCGCTGTTTTCATTTTGATTTGAATTAAACATCTCACACAATCTAACCGTTGGATCTTTGCAAATTTGGTATCTTTGGAAAGATATTTCCAATGCGAACCCAACGGTTTCGGTTTCAGGAAAATCCGATGGTCAGATCTCCCGTAATAATCGTTTAAAATCACGATTTCAAAACATGAACTACAGCTTCGTTATTCGTTTTAATTTAATCATATATATATATATATATATATATATATATATATATATATATATAATCCGCTCTTCGGTTTCCAAACCATTTTCCTTTCACACATGTGATAAAAATAACATGTTTAATCAACAAATATTTATTTCATCACATGACTATTTTTAACACTTCATATCTATAATAAAAATGTGATTTCTATTGTTAAAACAATTTATTTCAAACATGAATATTTTATATACTTCGTGTTAGACCCAAAAGTGGTTCTAACACCCAAATTGATTAAAAGCAAGATGAAATGAGACAAAAATAAAAAATGAACACGCAGGATTTATAGTGGTTCGGCGAAGAAATGCCTACGTCCACTTATCTTTCACTATATTCAATAATTCAGTTGCAAATACAATGTAAGATTCACTCAATTCCACTCACAATTCACTTATGTTCAATCAATTGACTAAAACAAAGAATGAAAGATGATTTGGATTCTCCGGGAGTAATGGTGTTCGGATAATGGAGGCAGTTAAATTCTCAAAGTGCTGAAAAAAGATCTTTCTCTTTGTCTCCAGACGGGGTATTTATAGGTGTGAATTTGCTTGAAACTTGATCCGGGTCGGGGCCACGTGTCATCCATCGCACTCTCTTCGGGTTCGGATGAACTATCATGTTGACAACGCATCAAAGGGAAGGACGTTATGGGCAGGAACTGGTCATAGCCGGTCCGGATATCCAGGTGCTTTTGCAGGAGAATAACATGGATCATGGGTTCGGGTCGGAGACGCGCAGATAAGGGGTTCGGATCGGGTTACCCGATCCGAACCGGATTGGCTTGGGTGCGACTCTCCTTCTCTAATCTGCTCCGCTCCGTTCCATTGTCGTGGCAAACAGGTGGCTTTCCGATCCATTCGAGATTTAGTTGCCCTCCGATCCGATTAGATACGCCTTACCAATCTACTCAGTAAGAGTTCACCAATCCGAACAGAGGACTCTATCCGACCCGAACCGATATGTTGCTCTGACCCGACCCGAATAACTGCAGCTATCAATCTAGATTGTAGTGTTTTTCTCCAATCCGAACCGAAGTCTTCTAATTAAAAATTCCCTTCAATGTCTGGTTTCTCGACTTTGTGTTGCCTAATTCACAAAGTAGGCTAACATTTTGCCCCCTCAAAGGATGCTTCTGTTGTATACGAAGCATGCTTTGATGTTGTTTGAATGCTAGAGAAACGCACAGATTTCTACTCGGTTCGGATGCTAGAGAAATGCACAGATGTCTATCCGATTCGGATGCTAGAGGAATGCACAGATGTCTATCCGGTTCGGTGTCTGACTCGAGCACCTCTTCTTCCTGTTTCGCTTTGCACTGGGTTGATGGACCAGAAGGTATGGGCTAGCTTGGACTCGGTCCGAACAGAGTAAAACACGGGGAATACAAAGAGCCATCTCACGTCCTATATAAACTCGACCACCCAAACTCTTCTACCTTCTTTACTCCCACAATTCTTGTTCTCCCAGTTTTACACCGAAACCCCACTTCCTAAAAAAAAAAAAAATCTAAAAACTCCAAACTCCTCGTCTCAATCTTCGAATAAACATCTAGGTATTTTGAATCTCCAATTATTTATGTAATAACTAACTTTATCTAGGATTTGCGGTTAAATCGAGCGGTTGGAGTGTGGTATTTGTTGAACTCCGACGCCTGGATCTCCTCCACCGTTTATCATCGTCGTTGATGGCGTCTTCGCCGTCTCGAGGTAGCAACGGGGGTCATTTGGATCCAGCGTTACACATTCAAGCACATAAACGCTTAATTTCGTTCGGGTCTAATGGAATTTGAAGACAAGAAAGGGGAGAATTGGAATTGGGTTCAGTTCGGGTTAGGAAGTGCTGAAGCAGCAGAGGGGAGGACAAGTTCATATGTTAGGATCGGGTCGGAATGAAATGCGATGTGGAGAAAGCCATGCTTGTCCGACCAGGTCGGGTCGGGGGAAGAGATAGAGAAAGGGAAAGGACGTATGGATCTTTTTGTTTGCTGAATCACTCCGAACGCTTACTCCGATCCGGATTTAATCTGCCAAACATGAACGTCTTCTCCGAACCAAACAATACGCAGACCCGAACCGATCCCAGCTATATACACATCCGATCCGAACCCAACAATGAACGCACCCTATCCGAACTGAATGATATGCATATTCCAACTCAAAGCACTAGACTTTATCCAACCAGGGTTAATCAATGCTTGACATAATCTTCAACTTAATGAACAGTTAGGATAGTGCCTTGCGGACATAAACGAACATTAAGAACAACTTTGACTATCACTTTTTCTTCAAAGCTTCGTCTTACATTGCTGTACTTTTATTTTGCATTTCCCACATTTGCTGCACACATTTTAGTTCACACACATACACAGGGGGGGGGGGGCACGGGATAATTTACTCTAATCCGTGCTATTGCTTCTTCAATAGTTCTATGACAATGAGGCCCAGACGCTCTTCCCGCCTAGCTGAGAGGAAAGAGGCCCCGGAAACTTCTAACAGAACCACTCTTGAGGATATATCTTCTTCGTCTGATCCAGAATGGGACAGTGAGGGTCCTGACTACGGGGTTGGAGATCGAGAAAGCAATGAGGCGTCTTCGGAGAATGAGGTTTCTTTGGGTTTTGAGGAGGAAGGAGGGATTGGTGACAATCGAGCGCCTGATGAATTTGAATCAGCCATCATATTGGAATCACCCGCGGACTCCGTTGAATCAACAATTGACAACGATCGACTTGTCCGAATTTGCCTAAAATACGGGATAATGAAAAGGGACACTCTAGTGCCTTCACGCTCTGACCGCCCCCACAGCCCTCCAGAAGGATATATGTCGGTCACTCGATTGATGTGCATGGTTGGTGCCATTCCTCCATTCTCTCCATTCATCGTTGATTTCTTAAGACAAATGCGGATTGCCCCCATGCAGTTGCATCCCAATTCATATGCCTACTTGCACACCTTGTACATAGCATATCGTGAAATCCTGGGCATAGAGCTCACGTTCGATGACGTTCACTTCTTCTATAATTTCAAGCATCGGACTCGAGAAACTCCATCCTTCTGCTACTTTGAATCAGTTCCAAAGAGGAAGATAATCTCTGCACCATTTAGCAGTAAAGCTGGAGATTCCAGACTTGAATGGTTCTGCGTGAAGCAACAGCCTGGATGCGCCAGGAGATGGACAAAATCAAGTAAAGCGTTGATTTTCTGAACCCGGACTCTATACACTTGAATCATCACCCTGACCTGTTTTCCTTTTTGTTTGCAGTCGACAATCCCAAACAGATATCAGATCAGGTGTTCTTTGATCGGATGCACCGTCTTCTTAATGGCGATCAAAAATTCCTGACTATCGACGAGGTCCTTAAAGATGAATACCTTCACTTTCATGGGCTGCTATCCGTTTTCCGTAGCATCGGTCATGGGACGGTCCCTTATGCATACATCCCTCCAGTGGAGATAGTTCCAGAGACAGGAGAGGGCTCGGGAATTCCTACAGTGCCTCTTCAAACTTCACCTTCTCCATCTTCCACACAAGATGATGAATTGGCTAACCTGGCCGAAAAGCATCGTGAAGGGTATATTGCCCCCGAGGAAACTACTTCTCTAGACAAGTCAAAATCCTCCCAAGAGTCGCCACTTTGTGCTTCCGAAGGGGATGTTCCTAGCACTGATGAGCACATATTTCAGGGTTTGGGGGATCTCCCCTTACCTGAGACTATATATACTTCAGAGGATTTCAGGAAGGATCCTTTAGTCTTCACCTCTTCTGAAGAAACTACTCTCGCTAAGGCCAAAGAGCCTGCCCGCACTAGTCTAGCTTCAGACTCGGGTTGGTTGGGGGGAAACACACCACTTAGGATGCACCTTACACCACAGCATTAGCATTCGTTGCACTTCTTTCTCCATGAATCCATTAATTCTAAACTTCGTTTATTTTATCGTGCAGGTACAATGTCTCGATCCTACTACGATATAAGAAAACTTCATCGTAGCATGTCCAATCCTCCTTAGGATGTCGAGTATGATCGCCGGGATGATCGTGGTAGGGAGGAGAGAAGACCTTATGATCCCTATCGTTCTCGACCCTCACGTTCCCGCTCACCAGTTAGGCCGGAACAAGAGAAATACAAAGGTTACCAAAGCCGTAGGGAGGAGGACAGACCACAATCCAAAGACTCCTCCTCTTCCTATGAGAAACGCAGTAGAGAGAAAAGTCCTCCAAAGGAAACCGGGTCTAGAAGTAAGCAAAAGGTCCCTGCGACTAAACGACCTAGGACAGACAAAGAGACTACAGAATCCTCTTCAGGAAGGGACACCGAATTGACAATCCTCGCTCCTCCCCCACCAGATGCGGGAACTGCCATAAGGCGGGCATATTTGAAAGAGCCATTTCCCGAACACTACTTCGAAACTCTGACTTTTTTACCTGCCCTTGAACCTATTTCGTCTAATTGGGCAGAGGAGGCCAAAGCAAAGATTGATGCGGTGCAAAAACAATATACTGAGATGTTCAAATATTCGCGCAATCTTTCTAAAATCATCCGCACTCTAATCACAAATACTGATTCAATGCAAAAGACTGCGGAGGAGGATACTAAGGCCTTAAAAGCTTTAGGAAAAGATTTGGAAGACACTCAAGCTCAGCTAGCGGTCGCTCAAAAGGACGCTTCTAATTTCAAACAACAATTCGAAGATATGCAAAAGCGCTATCACGATTTGCTTGAATCTCATACTCAGGAGCGTTCTGAATTAAAAAAGCAAGCTGACGAGGCCAAGTCAGAAGCTGCTAAGACACGCCTTGCTTATGCTGAGCTTGAGCAGAAAAACGCCGAGTTAGCAAAGAGGAGTGCTGAATTAGAAAAGAAGAATGCTGACTTGGCTTCAAAATTGTTGGAGGCAGAGAACAGGGCTGCTCTGGCCGAGGGCAATGTGGAGTGTGCTATTAAATCTGCGGAGGATGCCCGCAAGCAACTATCAGAGGCGGAGGCTGATATTCAGGGCTTCGGCGAGCTAATGATTGAATTCTTTGCACACATTATTCGTCGTCGAAACATTTCTTGGATCGAGGACTATCCATCCACTCTGGTTCAAGTATGGAATCAAATCGTTGAGTGGGAAAAAGAAGAACTTAAGGTCGATTCTCTTGACGAAGATAAACTGATGGAGAAATACTTGAGAGACGATGAACCGGAGCGCCTAGCTGAAGGGCGCCGCCTTATTGCTGAGGCCATGGAAGAAGAGAGACGGAAGTCTAAACAAAAAACCACTCTCAAAGCTGGTTCCTCTTCTTCTGCTCCTGCAACTCCCGAAGTAGAAGGGTATGATCCCGAAAATCCGGGAATTCCCCGAACAACTCTGCTATCTCCCATTCCTGAAATAACCCCAGAGGTAGCGGTCACCCCCGCTGAAAAGTCTTCGGAAGGTATCCCTATCTTTTCTCCTCAATTTTCCAAAGCTATTACTACCTTTCGCCACGTGATTGAACATTCGATGAGAGACCCATTGTTTTCGCCTGAGTTGATAACTGTTGCTTCTCATTCTGTAGGTGTCGAATCGTCCGAAAAGACAGATATAGCTCAATGAGCTGCTGCTGGGATAAAGCCCGCAGATGGGGCCAAAAAAGGGGAAGGCAAGGCTGTTTCCATAGACTTGGGAGAAGGAAATGAGCCAACTAAAGTCACCACTCCCCATGATGAAGAAATGATAGCAGCTTTAAAGGACGATGGCGGAGACGGAGGGCATGATGAGGAACCAGAAGTCGCAATAACTGGGGAGTCAAAAAGTACTGGTGACGTTACCTTGGCTGCAATGAAGGCTGACCAAGACAAGCGTTTGCAATTAAAGGCCGAAGAACTAGACCCTGAGGTCCTCAAGCCCCTCGCAGTTATGGATGCGGGTTCAAGGTTAGTTGTTAAGCTCTCAACTAGATCTATTACCGAAGAACTTGCTAAAAATTCTTCTCTTGATTCCAGTGTCCCGCCCTCCGGGAAGAAGTCTACTGGCTCCAGTACTGCATCTTCAGGGAAAAAGAAATCAAAACGAATCTTGACTGAAGCCGAGAAGGAAGCAAAGGATGCGGAAAAAGCTGCCAAGAAATCTAAGGCTCATTCCAAACCCAAATAGTGGGTTCCCCTGTATCTTTTTAGCATCTTTGTGAACCAATAATTGCTGCTACAAAAGCAGCTCCTGCACTTTCCTTTCCAGCTATTTCCCTGTACAAATTCATTCATCTGTAAATAAAAATAATTCACTTTTTGCAATGTTTGTTTGTTAGTAGTTATGCATGTCTACAGTTGTGAAACGAAATTGTAGAGGGGGGAAATATGTGTATGCATATGTGTCCCCAGTCAATTTCCACAAGTTATTTAATGCTTAATCTAGCAATCTGAATGCTCCCAATTCTCTGACGGGATAGCACTTCCTGTGTCGTCAGTACCTGTCGTTTTTTCTGGCATTTCTTTTATACTCTCCCTCTTTCTCTTGAGAGTTAGAGTTCGAGTTCAGTCATCTGTTTATTCCCCGGTCGTTCAACGGGGAAAGATTTCTTTCTCGGCGCTCAGTCGGAGACGCCTTTATACTCTCTTTCTCTCTGGAAAGTTAGAGTTAGGAGGAAAATTTCTTTTTCAGCGCTCAGTCGGAGACGCTTTTATACTCTCTCTCTTTCTCTGGAGAGTTAGAGTTAGGAAGAGAATTTCTTTTTCAGCGCTCAGTCAGAGACGCTTTTATACTCTCTCTCTTTCTCTAGAGAGTTAGAGTTAAGAATGTCGTTTTTTCATTCTTTTATGTCTTATTGCACAAACAATCGTTGTGCTTCTTTTTATGCCTACACTGTTTTCAAATTTTTTTTTAGGCTCTGAGTTATCCTGTATTTTATAATCACAACAGAATAACTGATGAATGTAAATGCGTAAAAGTAAACAACACACAATGTTTTTATAGTGGTTCGGCTAAGTCGTAGCCTACATCCACTTTATAGTCCTTTATTCATATCATCAAATTTTTCCCAAGGCAAGTTGTGCCTTATTACAGAGTTCATAAGAAAAATAACACAAAGTACAGTGTTTTTAATCCAAATATCGCATTAAGTGTTGGGCATTCCATGCTCTGGGGACTTCTTCGCCATCCACGGTCGTTAACTTGAAGGTTCCTTTTTCAAGTTTCCGTTGAATGACAAAGGGTCCTTCCCATTTCGGACCAAGGTGTGGAAGGGATGGAAAAACTCTCTTTATCACCAAGTCTCCTGGTTCAAAAGTTCTGAGGCGAACTTTTTTGTCATAATAGCGTGCCATCTGACGCCGATGTCTTGCTGCACGCAAGTCTGCTTCGTCCCTTTTCTCTTCGATTTCATCAAGAGACTCAAGTAAGAGCGCCCGATTCGTCATGGGGTCATAATACGTCACCCTGTGGGAAGGAACTTCCAGTTCAACTGGAATTACCGCTTCTGAGCCAAAGGAGAGAGAGAAAGGGGTATGACCGGTGGCCGTTTTGAATGTTGTTCGATATGCCCACAAAGCTAAGGGCAATTCATCAACCCACTTTGCCTTTGCACGCTCTAATCGCTTCTTGAGAATGGATTTTATTACCTTGTTTATTGCCTCTACTTGCCCATTCGATTGCGGATAGGCAACTGCAGTATATCGTTTGTCTATCTTATACTTCTGGCAAAAATTTCTGAATTCAGTGCTATCAAATTGGGTCCCGTTGTCAGTAATAATCGTCCTTAGGATCCCGAATCGACATATAATATTTCTGACCACAAAACTTATCACCTTTCTTGTTGTGATCTTAGTCAAGGGCTCAGCTTCCACCCACTTCGTAAAATAGTCCACGGCTACTATTGCATACTTAGCTCCTCCTTTAGCAATTGGTAAAACTCCAATGATATCAATTCCCCATGTGGCAAATGGCCAAGGGCTCACCATTGATTTAAGCTGGGTTGACGGTGCCCTGGGGATTTTGGCGAATCTCTGGCACTTATCGCAGCGTCGTGAATAATCAGCTGCATCTTTGTTGATCGTAGGCCAGAAGTATCCGTACCGCAATATTTTCTTTGCTAAAGTTTGACCTCCTGTATGATCTCCACACTCACCTTCGTGTACTTCTCTTAGTACACGCTTGATGTCGTCGTGTGCTATACATCGTAACAGGGGCATAGAAAATCCTTGCCTATAGAGAATATCATCTTGTATGACATATCTGGTAGCTTTGCGAACTACAGCTCTTTTCTCACTCTTCTTCGATGGGAGTGTCCCATTCTTAAGGAAATTCTTAATTGGAGTCATCCATGACTCCTTCTCTGGTTCTGCTTCAAAAGCGAATTCAATTTCCATCGACTCAAAGCTTGGCGACTCCAACGTTTCAATTGGAATTACTTCAGTTTCTTCTGGATTGTCAGAACTAGCCAGCTTTGCCAGTCTATCCGCTTTCTGGTTTTCAACTCTGGGAATATGTGTTATGTTGTACCGCTCTAAGCTACTCAACAGCTCTTTCACTTTCTTGAGGTAGGCGATAAGCCGAGGTCCTCGAGCCACGAATTCCTCTCGCACTTGACAAACAACAATTTTAGAGTCACAAAATATGTCTATCATTTTTACTCCGAGGTCTTTAGCAAGTTTCAGCCCGGCAATCAGGGCTTCATATTCAGAGTCATTGTTAGTTGCCGAAAATTCTAATCGCAGGGCGTAATATAACGACGGTCCCTCGGGAGTGACTAAGACAATTCCAGCTCCGGACCTTCGGTCATTCTTAGCTCCATCTGTATATAATTTCCACGGATTCAGCTCTAGCTCTTCCTCAGATTTAACCACTCGGTCATTGATTATTTCCTCTTCCGGAATTGTGAACTCCGCAATAAAGTCTGCTAGAGCTTGCCCCCTGATTGACTTTCGTGGTTGAAAATTCAAATCAAACTGACTTAGTTCTATGTTCCATTTTATCAACCTTCCCGATGCTTCGGGTCTCTGCAACACCTGCCTTAAGGGCTGGTCGGTGTATATGGTTATTGGATGGGCTTGGAAATAGTGACGAAGTTTTCGGGATGCGATCAGGAGGCTGTAAGCGAGCTTCTCAATTTTTGGGTAGTTGCGCTCTGCCGCTGCTAATTTCTTACTTACATAGTACACCGGCCTTTGTACTTTGTCTTCTTCTCGTACCAAGGCTGTGCTGACAGCGTGAGCCGAGACTGCCAAATAAACAAATAATTCTTCGTGATCGACGGGCTTTGATAAAATCGGCGGTTTTTCTAGCAGTTCCAACAGATTCTGAAAGGCCTCAACACAATCCGGAGTCCACTGGAAGTTCTTCTTTCCCCTTTTTATCAAATCAAAAAACGGAACACATTTATCTGTGGCTTTGGAGATGAATCTACTCAGCGCCGCTACTTTCCCTGCCAGACTTTGGACGTCTTTAATTCTCCTCGGTTCTTCGATGTTTCTAATCGCTGCTATCTGGCTAGGGTTGATTTCAATTCCTCGGGAGCTCACAATGAAGCCAAGGAACTTTCCCGATGCCACTCCAAATGAGCATTTCAGAGGATTCAATTTCATCCGGTACTTTCGCAAGATACCAAACATTTCCGCTAAGTCTTGCGTATGACTGGAAGACTGCTTTGATTTGACAAGCATATCATCCACGTAAACTTCCATAGTTTTTCCTATTTGATCATAAAACATTCTATTTACCAAGCGCTGATAAGTAGCTCCAGCGTTTTTTAACCCGAATGGCATTACAACATAACAATATAGCCCCAAATTCGTAATGAAACTCGTATGTTCTTGGTCTGGTATGTGCATAGGAATTTGGTTGTATCCAGAATATGCGTCCATGAAAGAAAGAAGTTCATGACCTGCTGTCGAGTCTACAAGCTGGTCAATCCTGGGAAGTGGGAAACTATCTTTCGGGCAAGCCTTATTTAAATCTGAAAAATCAATGCAAGTCCGCCACTTTCCGTTTGGCTTCTTTACTAAGACGGGATTCAATATCCAGTCGGGATATGTCGAATCTCGAATAAATCCATTCTGCTTCAACTTCTCTACTTCCTCTTTGAGAGCAGCCGACCTCTCTGGGCCCAGCATGCGTCTCTTTTGCTTCACAGGCGGATGCTTCGGATTTACATTCAATTTGTGACTTATAATGGAAGGTGATATCCCACACATGTCAGCATGGGTCCAGGCGAACACGTCTAAGTTTGCCTTCAAGAAGTCCGTCAGTTCTTCAGCACGACGTGAATCCAATTGAGAACCAATCTTCAAAACTTTCATCGGATCAGCTTTATCAATGGGAATTTCCACTATCGCTTCATTAGGAGTTGCATTCCTAGCTTCTGGTTCCTCGTCTTTTCTGGGATCCAGGTCTTCAGGCGTTCCTTTGGGCAACTCCCTCGGGTTCAATCTCTCTAATTGCTATGCCGAGTCCCCCTTTGAGGGAGACGAGGCATCCTTACTCTCAGCATTAAATCCTTTCATCAACATCTTTAGTTCGGCCACATAGCAGGCCCGTCCGGAAACTTGATCCCCTCTCATTACTCCAGTTCCGGCTTCGGTTGGGAACTTAAGTAACAAGCACCAAGGGGCGATACAAACTCTAAATTCAGCGAGGGCAGGTCTCCCCAAAAATGCGTTGTATGGCGAATCTACGTCCAATACTACGAACTGAAGCATTCGCACTCTTCTACGTTCTCCTTGCCCCAGGGTCACGGGCAACTCTATGTATCCCATGGGAGCTGTCGTCGCTCCGTTGAAGCCTCTAATCCATCC
Source organism: Allium sativum (assembly GCA_030737875.1). Lineage (NCBI taxonomy): Eukaryota > Viridiplantae > Streptophyta > Magnoliopsida > Asparagales > Amaryllidaceae > Allium > Allium sativum. Next base: position 1,030,268,616 of record CM060913.1, on the reverse strand, counting down.
TTCACAAGGTTTCAGATCTTCGGGCTCAAGCTTCATCTGATCAAACGACTTCTTGAACAGAATATTAACGGAACTTCCATTGTCTACTGGTACCTTATGGACCAAGGCCGGCCCAATGGTGGTAGTAATAACCAACGGATCATTGGTGGGTGATTGTATCCCAGTATTGTCTCGACTGCGAAATACCACGTCGTCGAACATGGTCTTCTGTTGTTTTATGGGGGTGACATCTTCCAAATCATCACCTTCATTTACCTCTAGATGCTTGGCAGCATTCACATATTGATCCATTGATCTGAAACTTCGGATTGCCGGGTGAGGTCCGTCTACTATGGAGTTGATAACAATTCCTTTACCTTTCTGCTGCACTGTAGGCTTGGGAGCAGGTAGAATCTGTTTTGGAGCCTGCTCACCTTGCCCCCTGTCTCTCGGGGCAACCTTGTACTCATCCAACTTCCCTTCACGCAACAGTTTCTCAATCACATCCCTCAAATGCCGACATTCATTGGTCGAATGCCTATGAGTTCCGTGAAACAAGCAAAATTTCCCTGTCGCCATTTCTTTCTCGGTCGAATCACGAGGTGGCGGTCTTTTGTACTGTAACACATTGTACGTATCCAGGTAAATATTTTCCAGGGTGTCGTTCAATGGTGTATAATTCTCGTAGTTCTGGAATCGGGGTCTTTTGTTAGGGTCACTTCCCCTATTTCTGTTTCTTCTGTTACCGCTCGAATTACGGTTATTGTTGTTGTTTCCCCCACTTCCAGTATTGCTATTTCCACCCTTGTTTCCTACATTTACTTCAACCTTGCCAGAATTCTCCCCCGACTGCTTCACGGCGATATTACTCTGCACATTCTCCTTTGAAGCCGTCTCAGACTTTCTCTTTCGGTTTGCCCTGGCCTCTTCTCGCCTTAAATAAATATCGGCTTTTTCGTAGAATATCTCCCTTGTGGGGGGTGTCTTCCCAGAAAGGTAGTCTCCAAACTCAGATTCAGGATCGACTCCTTCCTTCAATGCCATCAGAATAGTGGGCTCATGCGGGTCACTGACCTCAGTTACAGCTTGGTTAAAACGATCAAGGTATGCCCTCAAAGATTCTCCTGGTGCCTGTTTAATTCTCGATAATTCGATAACACTTTTGGACTTTCGGGCATGGAGACGGAACTGGTTCATGAAACGCTCGCTTAGTTCCTTGTAATTTGAAATCGAACGAGGAGGAAGTCGGGTAAACCAGAACAGTGCCACATCTTCTAAGTAGATTGGGAACGCTTTGCACTTCACTTCATCAGGGGCAGCAGCAGCATTCATGAGCCACGAATACTGCATCAAATGCTGTCCCGGATCAGTCCTTCCGTTGTACTTGTCCATCTGTGGCAAGTTAAAGCGTCGGGGAAATTGGAAGTCGAGGATATCGTCGGTGAACGGAGTATGGCTTCGTTCAATGCCATAATCTTCATTTGTATAATTCCGGCTCTCGGACATGATCTGGCGAACCATTACCTGTACATCAGCATTAGTTAGGGGCCGCTCAGGTTCCCTGGCCCTAGTATCCGAGTTCCTTCTGGGCTCTGGTTCAGGAGATGCCCTTCTTCTTCGTGCTACCTCTGCTCGACTCCGTTCCCTGCGTTCCTGGTCGATCTCGGGAAGAGGGGACTGGAGTCTTTGCCCCCGAGTGGGGTCATTGTTTCCTAATGCTCGTGCGATATCCTCACGAGATCCCAAGGATCCAAATGTCAGCTGCTCCACGTTCTGAGGTCGTTCGAGTGGCCTTCGTTCACGGGGCCTCTCTTCCTCGGAAGATGAAGATTGATCTACTGGTGTGTGACGAACCGGTGATGGAGTTCTCTGTCGACGGAGTTCACTAATCTCCCGACTCATGAGCCTCATATTTTCCTGCATCATGAGATTAGTGCGCTCGTGAACTTTCATGGCTTCCCTCGTGCTCTCAAGCATGTCAAGCAAGCGCGAAAAATCTCCTTGAGTGATGGGCGCAGATGGATTGACCTGATCACCAACCCTGGCGGCTGGAATTGGAGCATTCGTAGGGACTCGAGTAGAGGTTCCAGCTTCACCAAACATCGGGTCGGGTCGGAGGTAAGAGGTCGGATCGGATCGGAGCTGGGGTGCCTGGTCGGATCGGTACGCAGCAAGCAGCTCGGGTCGGTTCAGATTGGGGGAATGCACTGCTTCAGAGTCTCCTACCCGGATCGGATCGGAGCTCTCCCCCTGTTGTCGGCTCGGATTTCCTGCATTGATTCTTCCTGCTGCTGAACTCTGCCCCCGAGACCTTGTTACAACAGCATTTTGCTGATCTTCGCCAGCTCCATTTCCTCGAGCAGACTGAACTTCCTTGCCTTTTCCTTTGGCCATGAATCTTTGACAATCACTTCAACGAATGTAAAAAAGCGGAGAAACTTAAGGATTCACTTCTTTGAACTCAACGGTCCAAAAAGTAGAAAGAGATCCCAGAAAATAAAGAATTTAGATGAGGTTTCTCAGTGAAAGCACCAAAATGTTAGACCCAAAAGTGGTTCTAACACCCAAATTGATTAAAAGCAAGATGAAATGAGACAAAAATAAAAAATGAACACGCAGGATTTATAGTGGTTCGACGAAGAAATGCCTACGTCCACTTATCTTTCACTATATTCAATAATTCAGTTGCAAATACAATGTAAGATTCACTCAATTCCACTCACAACTCACTTATGTTCAATCAATTGACTAAAACAAAGAATGAAAGATGATTTGGATTCTCCGGGAGTAATGGTGTTCGGATAATGGAGGCAGTTAAATTCTCAAAGTGCTGAAAAATGATCTTTCTCTTTGTCTCCAGACGGGGTATTTATAGGTGTGAATTTGCTTGAAACTTGATCCGGGTCGGGGCCACGTGTCATCCATCGCACTCTCTTCGGGTTCGGATGAACTATCATGTTGACAACGCATCAAAGGGAAGGACGTTATGGGTAGGAACTGGTCATAGCCGGTCCGGATATCCAGGCGCTTTTGCAGGAGAATAACATGGATCATGGGTTCGGGTCGGAGACGCGCAGATAAGGGGTTCGGATCGGGTTACCCGATCCGAACCGGATTGGCTTGGGTGCGACTTTCCTTCTCTAATCTGCTCCGCTCCGTTCCATTGTCGTGGCAAACAGGTGGCTTTCCGATCCATTCGAGATTTAGTTGCCCTCCGATCCGATTAGATATGCCTTACCAATCTACTCAGTAAGAGTTCACCGATCCGAACATAGGACTCTATCCGACCCGAACCGATATGTTGCTCTGACCCGACCCGAATAACTGCAGCTATCAATCTAGATTGTAGTGTTTTTCCCCAATCCGAACCGAAGTCTTCTAATTAAAAATTCCCTTCAATGTCTGGTTTCTCGACTTTGTGTTGCCTAATTCACAAAGTAGGCTAACACTTCGTATATACAATAAAAATGTTATTTTTATCATTCAAACCATTTTATTTCATACATTCAATAAAAATGTTAATTTTATCTTTCAAACCATTTTATTTCATACATTCAATAAAAATGTTATTTTTATCGTTCAAACCATTTTATTTCATACATTCAATAAAAATGTGATTTTTATTGTTCAAACAATTTTATTTCAAAAATGAATATTTTTCCAACACATGAATATTAATTAAACATATGAATATTTCAGAAAATTTTAGGAGCATAATGACAAGGTAGTTAAAACCGTCACCGTCCCGAGTACGGCTCCTCGCTCTACCTTAAACCTCGCAGCTTTTGACAAGGGGGATTTCAATAATCTAGTTCGTACGCAGACGAATTTTCTCACAAACTAATCCTATTTGTTTTCAACCACAAACAACCATAATCATATCAACCATTCGTAATATTCACAAATTTCACGTCAACCAATATCCAAACAATCACAACCAATATATATCGTCCATGGTCTGTGGATGAGGGGAGTATATATATATACACACACGTATAAATATATTTCGATTTCATTTCAATATCATTTCAATTCCATTCAATGCACAAATGATTTTTACAATGCATATATAACTTATACATCGCACATATAATTTATACAATGCTTATACATGAGGTGTATAATGATTATATAACTTATACATCGACTATATAATTTATACATCGCCATTCCATATCGTTTATAATTTAGAAATCTCACATTGTGTTCCACTCCTACAAAAATTGTCGGAAGCCCTAAAAATTCTCCGGTCTCTTCTAGAATGTAGAAGACGTCCTCACGGTCCCAGTATCTTTTGTTTTACTGGATTTTGACAACATAGCAAAAAGATATGATTCTTATTCGATAATCTAAAATAGAAACAATTTTAAATGTTATAAACCATTTAAATTGTTCACTGTCGTAACTCACCGCGAATGTTTAAAGGTAGGTTTTGGATTTAACTTCAAATCTGCTGAGCTTGAGACCGATCAGAGTACACGACTCTGAAGAGCTTTAGAAGGTGCGCCAGAGGATATCACCCACGTCGAACTCGAGCTGGGTATCAGGGAGAAACCTGGCGATGAACGCCAGCACTTCAGACCTATAGATCTCAAGGACCAATGAGCGATACCAGGCAGGAGTGCTACGGATTTAAAGAGGAGGAGATTCTCTTCAGAATTGTCTAAAGAAGCTTCGATTTTTGTTGAGAGTATCGAATGGAAACGAGGGAAGAAACAATCTGCTACCGCCACCGTTCGTTTTCGTGGTTGTCGGGATCTGGAGGATGTGGGAGATGAAATTGGATTGGCCCCCTCTATTTTATATTTATTTTTAATTTCAATAAATCCGAAAATACCCCTTACCACATGCGAACTCCAATTAATACCCAATGACTGTCGTTCCTAGCTAAATTCCCCCATTCTGAACACAATGGAATATGTTTCTTAGGACGATTCGACTGTTTCAGTCAGTTATTCTTTAAATTAAAATATAGAACATTCAAATAAGGATTTGAACGTACATTTTAATTTGTCGGGACCACATACTGACTCCAAAAATTCCAGAAAAAAATCTAGCTATGTTTGGACGATACGGTCCCAACAAAACTAGTTTCCTCGAATTTGGAGACCATTTGAAAAATGGCCATTTTCTGGTCGATCCAAATTGACTGAAATTAACCAAACACATTTTCTTCTGCCACGCTCACATATTAACTCCAAAAATTATGGAATTTGGAATCTAGTAATAATTTGACATTTCGGATCCAACAAAAGTGGTTTCGTCAAAAATGGAGGTCGTTTGCAAAATGTTTATTTTCAAGGGCTATATTAACTCTATAACGACCTTTCTGAAAATTCATTTGGCCATAACTTTTGATTCCCGCTGTGAAATCTTGATTTTTCAGAATCATTAGAAAGTTATTCATAAATAGATTTAAATATTTTTGGTTTCACTAAAATCTGTTTTATTGTGCATCCTGTATAGTCAGTCAAAGTTCGAATTCAAATTTTCAAACTGCCTCGCCATTTCAGGCCTTGTTTTATAATTAAAATAAATATATTCACTCTAACTTCGATCTAAATGAAGTTTTAGTCGTTATTATTTAAAATAAATTATTTTAAATATTCAAAATTCATTAAAATAGCCAAACTAAATTTTTTAAATTTGTTCTGATTTTCCGGGTTGTTACAATCTCCCCCACTTAAAATCTTTTCGTCTCCGAAAAGGAACGAAGCTGAAAATTGTTTAATTAACCAACTCAACTTTCATTTTGGCTTCCGTTCTTCAACTTTTCAGTTTCTAAGAATTTTCTAATTCTTCAAAAATTTGGCTAACACCCTAAATTTTCGAAAAATTTGGCTAACACCCTAAATCACTCTTGCCGGATGATTTCAACCTAATCCTTGGCTCTGTATACAAGATATCTCTTTTCCTATTGGATTGGATTCAGATCGGTATTATATACGTATTTTAAAAGAAAAGGTTATTTGATTTGTGTAATCCCGTCATAGTGTGATTGGGTCCTGTGCTGTCCCTTTCTTCTTTGACAGACAGGAGATTACTTTTTCATAGAAGAAGTCTGGTTTGTTGCCCCGGCCTTCTGAAGAGGTGTTATTTCATTTTCTTGACACAATGGTCGCAAGTGCGACGTATAAGTTCTTGCAAGATCGGCAATGGATGTTGTTTTTTTGTTTTTAAGAAACAAAACAGTAGTAGGATGGATTTTTTTGAAATCTACTTCCCCTCAAAAGTCTAGGAAAGTTAGGAAGGAGGAAACTTCACAGCCTTACTAGACCGATTGGATCAATCAAAAGTGATTCTTCTGAATTACGCCTTACACAAAACAAAAAGCCAATTTCTATTTTCAGACCAATCTCTTTTTGAAACTTCTTTCTTCTTTTCATTCGCCCTTGAAATAGTTCTCTAATAGCAATAGTGGAGCAAGAATTTAGCTATATATTTACTACATAGCTAAACATAGCTTAAGAAAGGGAGTTCTTCCCTATATCTATCTGTAAAGTGGATGGATAGTTTAGTTCCATAACTATAAGTTTAGTGCAAATGGCCCCAACATAAATGGAAGAAAAAAAGATGCTAGACTAGATCTTATTGAGCAAGTTTTGAAAATGGCACTTAGATCATTGACGTAATGCTTTTTCTCGAAGCTCAATGGTCATGCGTGTTATGAAGTCAATTCGAATTTATGGAAGTTTAGAGTGTTTTATCCTTTCCATTTCTATATTATTCCCCAATAAGTTCTTTCCCCATTCTTTGTTTCTCATCCGAACAACCAAATAGTATCTGTTCTATAACCTATAAGTTGCAATTATATGAATCCTATTCTTCTCTCTTTTCTTCTTTACACCATATGCTTTCTTAGTGAAGCCGGACCAGTCTAAGCAAGGAATCCTACTTGAATTCTCATTTGATTTGTCATTGACGTTTAGGAAATGTACTTTGCAGTAGACATTATCTAATACTTTATTTTATAGGTTCTCTCAACTTTGACTGTGTTAAGCATAACGAGTGAATTATTTATATTTTATGTTATCTTAAGTGAATTCTAGCAGTGAGAAAGAAAGATTTTGTATCTTTCTTGTTATCTGCTAATATAATACATGCATAGTTTGCGGATGAAGCCTCAGAAGTCTCCGTCTCAGGGACGCTCTCTGGAGCAACTAGATGAGATGAAGATGTTGTTTCATCATCCAATTTCGCTCGCTTGAAAGAGGGCGGGAACCCCCCTTGTTCGTTTCAACTCCCCTACAAGAAAAGCACAAGTGAGTACTGTGGCAGTACTCGAAAGCCAGGCGACTAGTTTTTCCATAAGAAAGAAATTTGGGGTAAGTGAAATTCTCTTTCTGAAAGTGAAAGATAGTACAAAGCATGAACGAACCCTTATCTATGAAGACTTCTTCTTTCTATGATCTTTTTCTCTTGCAGAATGGAACCCTACTCTGTCGAGGCAGGGGAAGACCCAGAGGAAAGAGGTGCTTGCCAATTGGTTATTCGACGTCAGGCTGCCAGTATATTAATTGGCGTGTGCTCGGGTCTTATTGATTAATAAATCCTATTCGTCAGCTGGGATCGAAATCCTTGACTTTTTGGCGCTATTCGAGGCCTCTCATCAAGATGTGGAGAAGTAGAGACTGCGGGGTAAGAGAATGAGTATTCGTACATCCCCCAATTGATATACTGGGGCAGCGTTCGTCCCTCGAAGAATAGAACAGCTGCGCTACCTCCGTCCAAACAACATCCCTTATGTCCTCCCGAATATACTTGATCCTCCGCATCTATATGCGTCTCAACCTTTTACTTTGGTGTGTTAAGCATAACGAGTGAATTCTATCAAACACGAATTTGACTTTATTTCTCACTACATTAAATCGAAAGATTTTGTATCTTTCTTGTTATCTGCTAATTAAGTAAGCTAGCATGCATAGTTTTCCGTCCTGTAAAATGGTTTCAAAGAAATTGATGACTCAATATCTGTTCGTTCCTCACTCTTCAACGAGTGACCTGCTGTACATCGAGCTCGCTACTATGGAAGACCAACTCTTAGCGAGTCAGTAAACTCAGTTCGCTTGTGGCCTGCATAGGGGAACTGACTACTGAGTCATATCTTACTATTCCTTCCTCAGATGAATTGTAAATAATAAGGTCTCTAATAGGAGATTCTTGAATGAGCGAGTTTTTAGACAAACACAGAAGAGACACCATAGGAAAGGGCACACCAAACCATTTTTGAACAAGGTCACCCTCACCACAGACAGAAAGGAAAGTTTAATGAGATCAACGGTCGATTTCATCACCTTTCTCTATAAAGAAATAACCGAAATACCCAGTTCTTCCTTAAATAACATACCAACCGGACTCACCTAACGAAATGCCCAGTTAGAGTAGGGAGAGGATCAAAGAAAACTAAGCTAAACAGTGGTCCTAAAAAAGTAAAAGAGTAACAGAGTCAAAGTCAAGCATTCAAATGGGTTGGCTTCTAGAGCCAGAGTTACCTTTGAGAGTTGTCTATCTTCGTATCACTGAACTGACTTGACGAGATGCGCTTCCCTTTCATGTGCGATATGCGAGATGTCTTCCTTGGTTGTCTAAGATAGATGTGCCGCTTTCTCTTTCGTTTCGGAATTCTCGGTCCTATATGGAGGAAGCACCTTTTCCCCTGCGTCTATGAAAGCAGCTATCTTCATCCTCTCATCTCTTGCCTCGTCTTTGTAAATGTAAAAAGAAGCAATATTAATATTTCCCGATGGGGAACTAACAAGAGAACTCTCAGCGCAGCGACATCAAAAGAAACTCAAACTTCCACTTCCCTTGCAATTTGATCAAGGGGAACTAGTACAGGGGATTCTCTTAGCAATGTAACCGAACTCCCACTCAATGTTCACACTGAAATGGGCCCGGTGCAAGACGCCATCGATGATTACATTTAGCTAGTCAATCGGGGAGCGGCTAGAAGAAGTATCAAGTAGGGTAGCAGGGATCTTTGAATTTCATAAAGTAAGAGCGGAGCTCCAATTAATATACTAGGCCCAACAGTTTAGCCTGTTCCTTAATACACGATGATAGTGACTAGCTCCTTTGGCATCTTCTTCGGGTGCCTACTCTACTCCTCGGCTTCCTACAGAGGAGTCAGTCATCCTTGAAGTTTCTAACATATACAACATGAAAGAAAGTTTTCTATTTTGACTTATCAATTATCTGTAGAACCCAATCTCGATTAAGCAAGAAAACAAGCTACGGCTTTCGTGCCTGACGTAAAGACAGAATCAATAAGCTTAGTCGCTGTTAGGTCTAGCAGGCCCTGTCTCTCCATATGCTGGCTCAACTTAATCTCTAGTCTAGTCTCGATCTACACTTAAATCAATGAATTCCGCCCTCCCTATTTCTTTCTTTCCCTACTTCTATTTTATTTCGTGCCCCTACTTGTTGACTGGATTGGAAACATCAGCATGAGCCGACTCACCTGACCCCAATGACTTCCCTTTCGGGGCTAGCTCTCCTTCGGACCCTTGCCTTGACTGCTTAGCCTGCCTTTACTGCCGGCACTTGGCTTTCTTCCATTGGATTTCATTCTATCCCCCTTCAGTTGAGAGGCTTGCTTCGGTCCTATCAGCACTCTCTACTTGCCTGCCTCTCTGGAACTGTCACCTACTTCAAGCCTTCGAGCTGATACAGTCGACTACGAATAAGCAACTATTGGAAGAGCCTTATTCAATTACCCTACTTTCAGCAATTCTCTCTCTTTCACGATAAGCTACATCAAGGCCAGTCCTACTTGCACTTGAAGCTACAGTTGTTACAGTCCGCGCGAGAATAAGGGAAAGGGGCAGCTATGGTTCAGAATATCCATGAGCTCACGAGTGGACTCCCACAAGTCGGTATGGTATCTTCGACAGCCCTCTCGACCTTTCGCAGGTGCGAAGCGAACCTGACAACAACCACTTTAGAATACCTCCCTAAACTAAAGGCCGGGATTGAATTCGAGATACCTATCACAACCGCATTATAGGTTTAGCGGCAGGAGTCAGCTTTCCCTCTCATATAGGTAGGAGCAATATACGCAGGCTTTAGTCGTGTAGTTCCGGCATCAGCCAAAGAGCGATAGGTTTCATTCAGTTCACCCACTGGCTTAGCTGTCAGCTTTCCCTTGGCTTGAAGTCTCTCCTGCCTTCACTCCAGTCACAGACTTGGCATCTGACAATCACTCAACACGTGGGCCTGACAGAACCGAATCATACTTCAGTACTAGGCAGGTAGCCGAGACAGAAGCTTTATACGAATAGTAGGCCAATCAAGGCCCTATTACAGACCGGGAGAAAGAACCAAACACAAGCTCAAGAGGAATTCGTATTCCCTTCCCCACTTTTCATTCAGGCAGGACCCAAGTATCTTAAGGGGAACCGCTCCTTCTCATACACAAATCTTCACTTTCTCTTCGTTCATTGACATCTCACCTTTGACCGCGAATGGCCAATAGTCTAGATTGTGTAACTCTTTTATCGCCCGCCCAATTAATATACTAGGCACTAGTGAAACTTTCCTGAGTGAGGAGCGTAAGATCGATTTGTTTTCATTAGAGTTGGGATTGGGGATAGGCATAATATCTTTATTTAGCGGCCATTCTTCTCCCATTAGACTTGTAAATCCGAAGAATATTGGTCTCATTATTAAGCCGTTACACTAGTTAGGTGGCATGGCTAGCTAATTGGAAGTCAGGTTTCGCCCCTACTGAAAAAAGCGAGCAAACTAAGCCAAGGCCCTTGGGAAACTAGGTACGCAATCCGTTTCGCGACTAGCCCGAACTTAGTTCAATCAATTGGTACCAAATTCTTCTTTGAAACCATATCGCCCTAATACTGACTCCTGTCAAAACATCGAGAGGCCCGATCGAGCCATGAGACTATATTGAAGCGATCCGCGGAAGCCAAAGAAAGCTATGTCTTGGATGAGAAATATTCGTAGAAGGAGAAGACTGACCTTTGTCAAGAGACACGGCTCTTGCTCTTGGTAGGGCATAATCCCTAGCCAAGACTTCTACTCTCTAGTAGACACAGGAATCCTTGTCGCAAGCACCTCCTGTGGAACCGAAGCTATGACTGCCGCCTAGATCGGGAGCTTTCTCTCATTCGGCTTTTTGATTGCGCTTGGGAGCTTGCTTTCGACGTTGATAGTGAAAAGCTTTCTATTGATTTTTCTTTTGTTTTTCGGATGTCCTATCTGTTCTGCCCTATCGGATGACTTTCTTGCTAGCATGCAAAATTCTAATGGGCCAGGGAATTCTGTGAAAAACTACAGGCAGGGCGGGAGCGAAGAAAACGTTAGAATCGACGGGCTGGTCGAGCTAGCTCTCGCTTCCCGGGAGCTCCTTTGATTTAAAAAAAAGTGATACCTTACTCGACTCGAATAGGGGCTCCTGCGCGGCATTCTATATTAATAATAGAAACGATCAAGTCCGGGCCAAGGTTGGTAATCAACTACAAATCACTGAACGAGGCTGGATCAGGTACCCGGTACCCAACCGCCAAACGCGAATCCTAAGGATTTCGGCAGCAAGAATTTTCAGAATGATGATTATTGACCAAATCGAACTTTTTTAGACTTTTCCGAAATGCTTCTAGATGCTTGAAGTGGGCACTTACATAACGTACGTTATCATTCGTACGTGACCTTTCTTTCAAAGATCAGGACATCGTCTATATAAGCTATAGCGAAAAAGTCCAAGGGTTTGACTATCTCGTCCTCCCTATTAATCTACTGGACTTGGTATACTAGGCTCCTCCCCAGGCTACCTCTTCCAGCGCCAGCCAATTATAGGTTCTATTTCACTGCCCCTAGCGTTATCTTCCCTTACAAATGCTTCCCTCCCTCTTCCCTTACAAGCCAGTACCAACTAGCTCTTCCAGGTAGATCAAGGCGCCCGAAGGAAGGGTCGACGGAGATGCAAAGTGAAAAAATTTCTTTTTCTATTTTATGATCTTCATATCGAAAAAGAAATTATGTGCTGTCTGATGTTTGGATTTGTTTAATAGTGAAGCTATTTCCTTATAACAAAGGCAAAACAAGTCAGAAGCATCACTTCTTCTTCTTTGAATCACTGGACCTGAGTGAAAGTTTGGAAGGAGAAGGTGAAGGCATGCCAACTGGCTGTTTATTGACAGGACTCTCGGGAGACGATAGATCTATGACTTTCCTCTTTGAAGCAGAGCGTTTACGTCCTTTTCGCTTAGAGGATGTGTCAATTCCTTTCTCCCCTCCAAATCTTTAGTTGTGTCTTCAGAATCCTTGTCGTCGTCGCCAAGATTAGGAACATCCTCGTCGAGATCGGCAATTGCTGTTATCCTCTCATCCCTGCTGGGAAGATACATTCACCGGGGGAGGAGCAATAGCAGTAGTAAATGATAACGAAGACGAGTCAGTGTTAATTGCTTCTTTCATCATAGCAGTATATCCACCAGGGGGAGGCGGTGATGAAAGTAAGCTTATCGCATGAGTATAGTAGGCATGAAACTTAGCATACCCAGAATGGTAAACAAGGTAATCTAAATCCAACATGGCTTGGTAGATTTTAGCTTTACCTGAGGAGCGTAGCGATTCACATCAACTTCAAAGTCATCGACGATCATCATGCTCCTCCGCAACATCTTCTGTGGTGGCGTGATCTTCGCCAACAATCTCTCCTTCTCCCCGTGCAGCAGGAGGATCTACTGGAGGGTCCGCTTGGGTTTGAGAACGTGAAACGTTAATATCAGTCAAGCTAGCAGATCACCAGTAGCAGCAATGAGGCCTTGGCTCCAGTTGATTCAGCTTGTTCTTCCACAAGAAGCCTCTTGCCTTCAGCCAAAGCTACCTGGTCATCTTCGTCTAGCAAAGGAATTCCTTTAAGAGATAGTCTTCTTCAACGTTTTCAGAACGCTTAAGCACTTCCTCCCAGACCAGAGCCAGTGTCCAACCATAATCCTTCCCTAGGAAACGCAAGCTTCCGCGGGCTGTAAACATAGAAATCGAAGAAAGTGGCTTCATCATCTCTTCTGAATAGTAGCCAAAGATGTATGTTTGTCTTTCTCTAAAGAGTTGGCTCTGGTACTTTCGGTAGCAAGCTTTTCACGGGTAATCTCTTGCTGATAAGATGAAGAAGTTCTTCGTTCCAAGGCTAACTGAGACTCAGCATTTTCTTGTGCCTTCTGAGCATCTTCGAATTGTTTCTGTAGCCTTCTACTTAGCAGCCTCAAGTTCCTTTTTAAGCCCGTCGTTTTCATCCTCTAAGCTGCTAATTTTGGAACTCCCACCTTGAAGTGAAGTAATCTCGGCTTCTTGGGATTTGATCACTTCATTTTAGCCTTATCGCTCTCCAGTGTTTGAATATGTTCAATTTGGTGTTAAGGCATTGAAACTCGTTGCAGATTTTGTACCATGCTGCAAACCACTTATCAACTATCTCTATAGCCGCATCAAGACGACTAGTCACAAGGTTCTTCGTAGCAGTCAGATCCTCGACCATATCTCGCTTATCATTCGGGTGGAGATCCATGTCAAAGCATATTCCTCTCATGTCCCAACCACCAAATCTATGTGAAAGTTTCGAGCCCAACTGTATATGAAGGCCTGGGTATGATAGCCTGGAGTTCATCCGAGGATGGGATAACAGGTGCATCTATTCTGGTTTGAGGATCATCTCTACTTCGGTCACCTCCATCCTTCCTTTTCTTTCGAAGATCCCCCTTTTGCCTTTCCTTCTCAGCCAACAATTTTTCATGATCGCGTAACCACTGCCATTGCTCTTCAGTCTGCTCATAATCATGATGTGGCTGAGCTCGGTGGGAATCCTGTGATTTATGAGAATGCTTTGTAGAAGTTGCGATGGGTTAAAAGAAGAAGAACGGGTATGCTTCTAGAAGTCCCCAATAAGTAAAGGCCTCATCTCCGATTCTGAAACAAGAACAACAAGTTATTTCAGCACAGCATCTAATTAAAGGAAATGTTGAAATAAGCTAAGGAATTTATGAAAGGCTCGAAAAGCTTGTCGATATTTCCTAATACATGCCTAATAGCGAACCAATCTCAAGTGGTGTTTCTAAGTCAAGAGTCTTGCTAGGCAACTTAGAAATTTCCCCAGCCGTCATTCCAACATACTTTCCACCCGGAGCAGTTGGGTCTGAGGCAACAATCTCCCTTTGGCTAAGAAGTTTCGCACAAATCACCAAGTCCCCCAAAGGTGCCCGTAGAATCCTCCTCTTGAACGACCGGGGCAACAGAATCCTTGGTCGCTAGCTCAGGATTTGGTTCATCCCTTATACCTGTTTCAACCACCAAAGGTTGTTTTCCCTCTCGACGTGGAATTTCTTCTTCGGGAGAGAACATCCTCTATATTATCTCTATAAGGTAGGTAATAGAGAGGATGTGCTCTCTTGGCTGGCTTCTCCTGTAAGCTTTCTTTTCATCTTCCTTTGTAAGCTTCTTCATGTCTTCTTCTGTAAGCTTCTTGGTGAATCTTTCTCCATCATTCATACCATGGTCTAAGGACCTTATTGTACACTTCTATGGCCTATACGACCTCATACATACTGCTACGGTCTATATGACCTTAATACATACCATAACAACTGAGACGGGAAATAAAACTATAATCCTCCTTGTAGGGCCCAATCAAAGTGATTGGTATTGTAACCATCTTTATCCTTAGTAACTGTCAGGTGGCCTTGGACTATTGACTGAGAAAATCATCAGTTTCTTTGGAGGCTTAATCATCTGGACCGGCTGTCTTCTTGAGAGATAGTCTGGAACGACATTAGTTTTGCCTTTGACATGTTGGACTGTGAACTGATACTTTGAGAACCAGTCATTGAGGCGTAGTAACTGCTTATCCGGAACGCCTTTGCCTCTTAGCTCCATGATCTGAGGGAATGAGGTATTATCCATTCTGATGATGAATTGGTGGCCAATGAGATGGAACTCGAATTTCTTGATGCCATTCTTGACTGTTAGGATCTCCTTGTATACTGCATGATAGTGCTTCTCTGAATCTTTGAATTGTCCGCTTGCATGTCCACAGTAGTATTCTTTGCCGTCTTCTGATTCTAAGAGGACTGCACCCCAATAATCGTCACTTGCATCTGTCTGAAGTATCCTTTTGCCTGTTCCTGGAATCCTGAGTGGTGGTAAGGCTTTGCATGCTTGCTTCAACCATCGGACTTCTCTCCAAGGACTAGGGTTTTCTCTGAGGAGCTTGGATAGCTGGCTGGTGTAAGCTGAGCAGTTAGGGATGAAGTCTCTTAGGTAGTTGACTATTCCAAGGAACTGCTGTATTTCTTTGACTGAAAGGTTGGCTTCTGGAAATCTTTTCAGTTCTTCTGCTAAGTGGGCTCCTGGTTGGTAGGTACCGTCTGTGATCTTCATTCCGAGGAACTCAATGCTTGTAGTGATTACTGTGCACTTCTTTTCTGAGAGCATCACTCCGTACTTCTTGACTTGATAAATTCTTGTAGAAGGATCCTATGTTCTCCAAGTGTCTCTGAGAACAGTAGGACATCGTGTAAACCAAAGCATTGTGCAGGACTGGCTCGAATATTCTGATCATTGCTTTCTGAAATAGTGATGGTGCAATCGTCCAAAGGGTAGGACCTTCCACTGGTACTGTCCTGTAGGAATGCAAAACGCCATCTTGTATCGATTGGATGGACTCCAAGCTGCCAAAATCCTGATTTAAGATCGAATTTTGAGAAGTACTTGGCTCTTCCAAGGTGTGAGAACAGTATCAGGGTTCTTGGTAGTGGAAACTTGTCGTCTAGGAGGAAATGGTTCAGGGTCTTGTAATCAATCACTAGTCTCTTCTTTCCTCTGACTTGCTCGTATCTCTTATTCACATAGAAGGCTGGACAGGCCCAATTTGAATTTGTGGGTTCGATCAGCCCATCAGCTAGCAGTTGTTCACATTCTGGCAAGACTGAGATCTTCAGGAGTCATCCCCGGATGTGTTGCTTTCGTGGAGTTAATGTCTTCGTTTCTTTTGAAGGGTAATGTGACGAAGAAGGTATCATTCTTCCATAGTGGATTAGGATGATTGAACTGCTGATGTGAGTCAGTTTCTCTTTAAGTCACTGACTATGTCTCCAAACTCTTCTGATGCATCCGTTAGTGAGAACAGCTTTTGAGTAGTACAGAATGGTTTGAACTCCCTCTTGTACTTTAGCCCGTAGGGATGGACTTGTAGCCTCTGTGCTTTGAAGAACAGATCAAAACCCATTAATAGGTCATGACCATGAAGCTTGCTTCCGATGACCTTCAGCCATACTGTGCATTCTGGGAATAGCTGGATGTAAATCTGATTTCTGGAAATGAGTGCTGTATGGAAAGTCTTACCATCAGCAGCATTGAAGTACTCATTATGCTTCTTCCAAGCGTCTTCTGGTAGGATATCTGGATTCATCATAGTTATCCTTGCTCCATCATGCCAATTGCCTTGATCGGATGTTCATATTTTGAGGGTAGGATCGTGACTTCAACATTTGGAGATGGCATTGCTTCCTGAATGGTTTTGCAGCTTCTGAGAACATGAACTTCTTTGGCCATGAATATGTAGGGGATCTCTTCTGAACTGTCTTCATCTTCTGATGAGGTATCCTCTATAGCAAAGACTTTTCATCCTTTTCTTCTTGCTGAAGAGGGATTCTATCTCAGCATCTGATGTGTTTGCCTCTCCTTGTAGTAGAACGTTGCTGGCAAGCTTTGCAGCTTTGTATCTCTTATTAGGACAATTCTTCGAATAGTGTCCTTCTCTTCCACACAGATAACATCTGTCCGAACTGTTCTTCCTGTACTTCTTTATCCTGAAGTACCTGTATTGTTTTTTCTTCATTCTTCCTTTTTATACGCATTCTTCTTTTTCTTTGAATAGGAGCATTTGTTTTCTTTGCAGCCAATCTGGATGCGAGACTTGTCACAGTATGATTTGATCCTTCGGCCTCTTTCGAACAGTTCCTTGAGACCTTGTTGTGTTTCACAGATCTTATCCAATGCAGCATAGCACATCTGGTTGATTTGCCCCAAAGTTGTGTTTGCAAGGTCTATTCCTGGCATTCTGAGCATCCTGTTTATTTCTGGTTGGGTAGAGATGAAATGTCCACATTCTTCATTGTTGGATCGTTGTAGCCGTTCAGGAGGACTCAGACATCCGAAATGCTTTTCCAAATCGATCCTTCTTAGCGAACAACACTTTCTGGCCAAGTACTCATCAGCTTGAGCTTTCGTGTATGCATCCACGTCACCGATGAACTCTATATGAATGACTGCCAATGCTTCTTGGAAGTTTGGACTGTTGCAGAAGAGCATTCTTCTGTATTCTCCCAAACAGACGAACCAATCTCTAACTATTCCCAAGAATCTGGTAGTTAGCTCCGTCAAGCACTTCTTTACCGTGGCTCCATTTTTGAGCATTTTACTATCCAACCATGCCGACATCTGGTAAAGCTCTTCTTTTATGCAATGGGACATCAGCGGGTACGTTTGATTTTGAAGTCTTGTCTTCTCTTAATGGGGGATATTCTGGATAGTGCCTTGTCTCATCATCAGAGTCTCGTTCTTCTACAGTTGGACCATCTGACATGTTGAGAATATACCAATAAAGATTTATAGATTTCAGATTTATGAATAATTCGAATTAAATCAACAAATCAATCATCCCCTTACTTATTAATTTTGAATTTGGGCATGATTCATATATATAGAGAAGTCAAAGACACAGATTCTATAAGGCTTCTTTCTGCGCAATCTACCCTTACATTTGTGAATCGGTCCCTAAGGAACCCCCGAGTCCGATGCCTAGCTCAGGAGAGAATGCCCTTACTTGGAATCTCAAGCATTCTTCTTCACTTGCATCAAAGAGCTTATTCGAGGTCAAGGTTGAGATTATCAAACTGCAGAAAGCCTTCTCCCTCTCAGGCTTCCCGCGTAGGGCCTAGTCTTCCATAAAAATGGACTTCTCTTTCCGCGCAATCTACGCAGAGTGAATAGGTAGGAAAAACCTCAGTAAAGATAGCACCAATATAAAAGGGGGGCACAAAGCTTCTCTAAAACCCTAGATGCATCGAATCCGGGGAGGGGGGAAAGATGAGGCTATCTGGTAGATAAAGACAGATCAACATGTCCTTGCTTCGAATATCAGATAAGAAGAGATTCTGACGTCTGAGATTGCGTGCCTTGCCCGGCGCTTAGATTTAGGGTGATAGGGTAGCAAGAAGAAACTAGTTAGACCAGAGCTTACCGAGCTCTAATTCCATAAGCATTCGCAGGTACCACATACTTACTACATAGGGGACAAAGCACGGAATGAAAGATCTTCATCTGCGGCAATCTTAATTGGCCAATGGATTCCGAGTGACTAACTTACTTGCTTGAGACAGAAGATGGACGGATCAGCTTACTTTTCAAATGGCTTGAGAGAGACGGATAGAGGGCCTATTCCTGTGCCTGAGTGATGGCTTTCCAGAGGAGATTGCTTTCAAGACCAGAGGCGCAGATGAGAGTTTCAAGGACAATGGACCATATGAGTTCGAGCTAGCCGAGAAGGTGCGTAGCGAGATCGATCCCTATTCCTTATTCATATGCAACAACAAAGTAAACTCCCTATCCTACTGGTAGAGAATCAACATATGCAACAACAAGTTATAAGTCAGGTGCCTAACTCATATGTCTGGTAAGTGATTCAAGTCATAAGTCAAGTGAATTAACCTCCCCTTCTCTTCATGCATCCTATACTAGGGCCCCATTCAAGAACAACGTATAGAGAAGTTGGAAAGCTCTATGCCACTTCTCAATAGGTTTACCAGTATCAGTATCATAAGTAGACTTCTCCCTTGCAATTTGATCAAGGTATATTGAGTTAGTTATTACTCTTTTTGAGGTAAAGAACGCTACTATAGTTATGGAGTGCTATATCGATTCTTGACTAGCCTAAGTGAAAAACAGCAAATTTCACCCTTTCAAGCAATAAGGAAATAGGATTCATAAGCTGTCTTTGCGAAATATCGATTCTTGTCTCATTTAGGTAGAAGTAATCCTCCAAAATATCTAAAAGAGAAACGAAATCCCCTCTCCTTACTTGTGCGCTCCTTCTGTGCTCGGGGATATATTCATAAGCTGTCTTTGCACAAGCACCTTGTAAAACAACCCACGGCGCAACCCATTCGTTAAGGATTTACAACCACGCCGCAAGCACCTTAGTTCCGAGCCTGCCGTTAGCTTTCATAGTTCTGTTCCAAGCAAGCGAGATTTCAATAGTAATTTCTTAGCCAGGTCCAACTTTGCGGAGAAGCCAAGGGCCGGCTTTCTTCACCTTCCTCCGAGGAAGCAATCGAAAAGTCAATGGAAAAGGTACCATACCCGCGGGCTCAATCGAAGTCTCCAAACGTTCGAAATGCCCTTAAATCATCGTTTTAAGCCGCTAATTATATAGTAAATTCTCCATTCGCCTGGGAAGCATTCTCTGGGCACATAGGATCAAACGTAAAGCAGCGCTTTCTTGAACTTAAAAAATAATAATAGGTCTTTGTTTGGCAAGATACTTTTTTTTGGCTTGTTGGAGCTGCTAAGCATAACGAATCGAAGACGAATCAAGGCCTGCCAAGCCGATAGGCGAAGGATGGAACGAGTCGATCGTGCACCTGTCGTGTGACCCATTGGTCCTAAGCAATGTCTTGCGCGAAGCCTAGAAACAGCTCTCCTTTATGTTAGGGGCAAATGGAACTTCGATCAAATCCCTGAGATGTCCAGCGGATTCCTTGACGAATGGCCGGCTACCTTTTACGTTAGAATAGAAAAAGGCATAGCCGGATGAACCAATGTTCATGAGTGTAAGCTTCGTTGCCCGAACACGATTGGTGCTACCGTGGTAGCAAGAGAGGCCAGGCGGTGACAATTGAGAGGTTGTCACTGAGCATTCCTGGTCACACGGGAAGAGAGGTCAAATGGCAAGGCCATACGCCCGCTCCTCGCGGAGTATAGCTCACATCCAAACATCTGATTGGGGAACGTTCTCTTTAATCTTGAATACAATTTGCAGAAAGGGAAGGGGGAGATCAAACTAGAAAATAAAGTGGTGCAGGATTCTTCGAAAAAGCGCGGGCTGACAAGTTTATTTAGGACATTGGACCTGGGACCTTATAGAGAGAAAACCCCCAACAACCATCACTGGCCGGCGAAAACAAAAAGAAGGAGACAGCGCCTCACTAACGCTCGCCTTGACTAACCAAGCGAGTAATAGCAAGAAGATTGAGTAACATCATACCGTGGAGACGAAATTCACGGGCGGAACGAACAGAAGTTTATCGCTCGCTACGCGCCTCCTACTTTTGAGGGAACAAAGTGGGTTAACTAAAGCTGGTACACCTTTTTCTTAGTGATTGGAGCCAGCTGAACTTTGAAACAAACGGGGTCGGCGGGGGAAGCGCCTTGTCGCTGTAGCCAGATAGATGTTGGGCCTGGAATCGAACGGGTTCACTACTAATGCTCCACAGCCCGTACTTTTCCGTAGATTTGAATTCTCATCAGTCTCAACTCTCTAGTTTCACTGGTCGGTCCCGTGAAGGGATTATGGTGGTATGAATGAGACAGAAGTAAGTAGAGGGGAGGCCCGATGAATGCCATTCTTCGGTTCCACCCTTCTTTGCAGACGTTCCCGCTACGCACCTTTAGTTCGAGGACAGGGCAAGTTGTTGAGGAGAAGACTTCTCTTTAATAAGGCAATATCCCGCTTCATAGCCATCTGCCGGAATACCTCTAAAACAAGCGAAATGGGTAATATATAAAAAAAAAGAAATATAAAATTTGGGCGTGAGGATTAATATATATAAAAAAAGAAATGAAAGCAGCGGGTTAAGCTTTCAATTCATGAACTTCCAGATAAGAAGCGGGACTAGCACCAGAATCCTAAAGCAAACCTTAGCGAGGGACCGGACTGAGGAAATGGGCTAATGGAACAACAAGATATAGGCACCGATCAAGCACCCAAGCGTGGAGAAGCGAAGGGAGGAGTGGTGCCGGAGAGATAGGCTAGGAGATGATATCCGCCGGATTTGGTCAACTAATCGATAGAGGCCTTTGTCCCTACGAATATACCTCCCCAATTAATTACTACGGACCGACCATAAAAATCGAACGACCCTTAGTTTCAATTTGTGTAAAGCAATTAATATACTGGTGCCCTCTCGACAGAATATAAAAGAGTGGCGATGAAGAGCGATATATTATATACGGGATATCGATCCACCAGCCCTAGCCTTCTGTTGAGGGAGGACCCACATATCAACATATTTGACCATCGACCATAGACGATTTTCTTGTTGCGAAGAGACACGAGATAAGATCGTCTTGCGCCATATTACCGAGATTGAATTCCACATATCAAGGTTGGAATGCGAAAGAATGGGATTATGATAGACTTGTCTTTGCGATGGAATGGCCCAACCCAGTCTTCCTTTCGGCTAGTTGAAACCCATATCCTTTGGCTTCGCTACTTGAAGCTTTCTCGCCCTTAAGCAGAAGCAAGAATAAAGAGGGGCGCATCCAACTCTAAGCGGGCGTCTACTTTTTCCATTTCAGTTGCACCTTGCCATTCATTTAGCTATAAAGCAACCGACTTCTTCGGCCTTTTCTTTCTTATTCTTCGGCTTTCCGGAGCTGCCAATTAATATACTGCATGGGTCGGAGGAAATGTTTATAATAGCGGAGATCCCACAAGAGTCTGGAGGTAGGGCACAGAACAAAAATCCAAGCTCGATGGGCGAACCTAGGCAAGTAGGTAAATACGCTCCTCTTTCGGCGTAGTTTTGGTTCCGCTTTAGGCCTGCTGGCACAATGTCCCTTATTACTTGCCAATTGGATATGCTCCAGTGGATGCTTTCCATCCTAGGTCCTCGTGATGATGGACCATTTATCCATAGGCCCCCGTAGGGGTTAGTGGGAGTCTACCTCCTTATGGAAGTCGAACCCAGGAACGAACGAATTCTGGACTATACATAGAAGACGCGCCTAAACCTTCTCGGCAGAGTCATTCTTGACAAATAGCCTACTCTTGCAGAGTCCCCCCAAGCCAAGGCTATGAAAGCCTCGTCCTTGACTGAGCCAGACGTGAATTGTAGCTGGCTTGTTCGAGAACATGGACATAGAGTCTTATTTCAGCAGCATCTAATATTATCTTACGCATCTGTGATCGTTCGACTTTTTATTATATTAATTCTTGCCGACAAAGCCCAGACAAAGACAAAGAAAGATAGCAATCAGTAGGCACGGGCTGGACTAGCGCCAGCGGAAGAAGAATGGAAAGAGCAAGAGTGGCTACTATGAATTTCGGCAGGATCGGCGAATGCCTGGGTCTCGATGAACTAGAATATACTCTTCCAAGACAAGCGGAGTTAGACCGATATTTATATGCAGCGGCCGCAACACAAACCTAGGAGCCTAGAGCATGAGTCTAGGAAAGGGAAAGTTAGTATATTAATTGGGGACAGGAGCATCTTCTTTTGAAAGCATGCTACAATAATGGACTTCGCGGGGGTTAAGGTAGTTTGCTTGCTGGCTGATAAGTCAGGTAGTGAAGCCTAAGATTAGATGACTGATTAGATTACTAGTTTGTTTAATTATTACCTTGGCCCGCCTAAGTCCCATAAGAGAAGGAAGAATAGCTGGAAGCTAGAGAGTCGCTGCCTAGCTACAAACTCAAAAGCCTGGATTTGGCTATTAGTCCCTATTATTCTTATTCTAAAGTACCATTGGAGCTCCTTTTCCCGACAACGGATCGGAGATCTTACTTTCTCAAGTCATACGTCTTTTGTTCAGCCACTTTATATATATATATTAGTTCCGCTCTACTTATTATTTTTTTACTTACTAGCGCCCTTCACTTCAACTCATACTACTTTACTTCCAGCTTATTCCCAAATCAAAGCTACTTGCTTATAAGAGCAAGGTGCGTAGCTGGCTTGTTAAAGCATGGAAAGGTATCCAGAAAGCACAGTAACAGCTATGAGATAGGCGCCCTCTCACCTAATACCCGCTACTAATACTAAGGATTGAAAGTAGCACAATCGGCTATAGGGCAGAACTCCAGATCTACGAATAGCTGCGGGCAAGCACCTTTAACAAGCAAGTAGCTAGCTTCCACCTTACAGCAAGGCGCGAAAGCTTTCGCCTATAGCTTCTACTTAGCAGCCAAAATAAAGTACTCCTTTAACACACAAGTACGCTAGTACAAAAGTCAGTAAACAACCTGATCTGCTCTTTTGCCCGTTGTTAGCATCTCGTTCTCCCTTTAGGTGGCATGAAAGCTTTGGCTAGACCACCTTGCTCTTAAAAGCAGCAAGTAAGCCTTCAACTTCTACTTAGCAACCAAAATAAAGTTCTCCGGACCTTCTATGAACAGGGCTTTTGAACTATAGCAAATAGCCCATTGGTTGAGCTTTGCTCTATGCTGGCTTAACTCTTCCTTTTATGCCGTGGAAAATGAATCAAACCAGTTCTCCCTCTCCCTCCGGGAGAGTACAATAGAATTCCCTCTCCCTGCAGGTATTCTAAGTGGTTATTGTTTATGCTCGTATAGCATAAAAATGATTCATTGGGAGGACCATGAGAAATCCACTTCGTACCTTCGTCATCAAAGCCTCTTCGCTACTCCGAACTCTACACCTATTTTGGAGATATTTTAACCAACTTGTACTCTCTTTATTTGCTTTTCTTTCTAGTGCGCAAGCACCTTGTTCAAGCCGGTATTTAGTAAGTAAGTGAAGTGGCCATTGGAAAGGAGAAATAGGGCTCATTTCACGTATATCTATTTCCTCCTGTTGGTCGCCTCGCAAACTCACTCAAAAGAAGCAGCACTCTCTGGAGTTGCCTTATTGAATTGCCACTTCGCCGTATTTATTACTACCGCGTCGAAGACTTCATCGGGATCTTTCGCTCTTTCACTTCGGATTCTTCGCCCTTCTTGTTTGCTGCTCTTACATGATTCTCAAATTGGAATGGAGAGGCTTAAAGAGTGCCGTCTCGTTAGGATGGCGGATCCCGCATGTCTAGGACTGAGAAGTAATGTCCTAGCGTGTTTTTCATGCGATTTCACTTTGGGAAGAATCTTAGGTGGCCTTAGCTAGTGCTGGAGCTGCAGAGCGAAAACCATTGCAATTGAGTACGCACGGAAGTCCACGCATGAGGCATAGCCTCCGAGTGTTCTTGCTGGGTTTCTGCCGTTGTCGCAGAGGGCGCAATCAAGTTTATATCTTAGAAACATGATATTAGAACAAATATAATAAAAAAAAGAAATATAAAATTAATGCTAGATTTATTTATTTTATTTCACGTCCGGACTCAAAAACATTGATTCTCATGCGTTTTCTATGAATACTTTGTTTTGGTCAAAGGAAACGGTATAGCCGAGATACCAGCTCTCTAAAATATCTCTCAAAGAACACCAAACACAGAGGGGGGTTGGAGCTGTGCCCTATTGACCTTGCTGGGCAGTTCGAGAGTCGACCTGTCTTGAGTTACACATTGGGAAATCCGAGAAGGGGAACTAAATGCTAAAAATAGAATTTCTTTCTGTATTTTCTTTTTCAATGCGAGAGGTCAGGGTAAATGAGTAGCTAGTTGAAGCCCACCAGGAGGAGATCTAGGAGGAAGCCTTCCCAACTTTACTAGGATGGCAGCTAGGTACCCAGGAATCTCCAATAGGGAACAGAGTCAGAACGTTATGCATTGGCTTGACTGGAGAGATCTGATCTGTAAACCTCTGTGTATCATTCGTATGACCCCGCTAGTGAGTCTATTTGCCAGTTTGTCCCTGCACCTGGAAAATCAAAAATAAGGAAGCCCAGCGAGAGGCCGACACCAGTAGAAAGATCTGACACTTGTTTGATCCTTAACATCAGAGCTAGAAGAGCAAGCCGAGTCAGAGTATGAGGTGGCGTATACGTGGAAGATAAAACCCTTCACTTAAGGGTTCAGCAGATTCGGATATATATTTCTAACCGGAGACAGGAAAGTCTTTGACTTTGCTGTGGACCTGTCAACTCTGCCTTGTGAATTATGTGTCGGCAAGTAAAGTAAGTTAAGTAGAAAAAGAGGGAGTTTGTAAGCAAAGATGAATTTTCCACTGAACTATTTCGAATGAATCTAGGGGGAAAGGAAATCTACTGAACTAAATGGACAAAACAGAATTATTTTCTCTATCTTCTTTTTCTGATTCATTTCCCAGTAGCGAAACTCCAAGTGGTGCTACCTAGATCTTCAGTCGTGTTGACTTATGGATTGGAACTGCAGAGTCTGGGACAATGTACACATGAAACATATAATCACTTATGGAATCAAATGTTTCTGGAATGGAATTTTGATCTCAAATTACTTCCGTTGAGAGTGATTCTCCCTCTGTTATGCTTGGTTCGGAGTAATATACTGGGCTGTGGAGATAGAAAAGCTAACGAGTTCATAGCAAACTTGGAGCGAAGTTCTTTACTAGATAGGACGCCTAGATGTGAGTTTGGTCTTTCAGGAATGAATTCGATGCGGAGTATTCCCAGGGATTCGATCGAACGCAGCTATAGATGCTCCAACGCCCATCTTTGATCTCCCTTGAACTCGTATTCCTTAATAAGAGATAGATGCGCGGACTCACTTCAGGTCTTGTTATACGGCCGGACTCCACTCGAAGAAGAGTTTGGGTCTCCCCTTGGCCTTGTTATGCGGCTCCTCAGAACGAATAACCTAGGGCGGACTTCGCGACACCTATCGTTTCGTGATGGAGATGTAGCGTTTCTAGTATTCAAGACCCCTAACACTTTGATTGCTTCTCCACTATATACTAGGCCTCCCCCCACTAGATTAAGGCTAGTGATACGCCAACCGCTCGCTACCTAGCACATGGAATTCCCCCATTAGCGAGGTCATGGAATTGACCGAAAGACTACTGACTTTGTAGCGGCTTCCCTTACTAGCCTGGCATATCAAATAAAGGATCCGAGACCTTGACTGGAATGCATTAGCGAACAGCTCATTCAAATAAGGGGCTACTACATATGAATAACTAAAGATGATTCCCTGGACTAAGTCGCTATATGCTGATACGGGCCAGTGACTTCCTGGTAATTAGCCTTGCAAGCCCGACCCGAGATCTACTTACATAACATCTCCCGAGACCTCGCATAGTGAAAGAACTACCTTGCATAGCCTTAGAGAAGAATACGCTTCTAGCCGACAAATATATAAAATCAAAGAAATTAAAGTTCCGAAATAGATACGGTTCTTGGACTTCTCTGTCTTAAGCATAACTAAGAACGAACATGGCTTACTAGGTTCCTTCCCGGCTTTACGCACGGGTATTTAGGCGCCTATATTAATACCTCCCTTACTTGCCCTTTGAGTGAACTATTATTACTTCTCTCTGAGTGAACAAATACGGAATCTCATCACAAAAAGGGGCCTTCTATTTTAGACCCGTTCAGGGCCTGTAAGACTTCCAGAGTAAGCAATCAGAGTAGTCTTATCTTAATTTGCGCTCGAGTTACGGTTGTTGACACAGAAAGGTACGGTACAATGTATGAACCTTTTTCCTGAGTGACGCATAAGTACTCCATCAAAAGATCCAGAGTACGCGACTCGGAACCAGAGAAGAGCCCTGAGGTCTTATCATTTCCCGGAGTGATGAAAGAAGGCCTAGTGAGTCTTCACCCCCTTCCCCATGTAAGATCAAGGTGCGTAGCTCTCTATAGTCTATCTATGACTTGAACCAGAACTATCATCATAGTACTATTGATTCCCTGGTTTCTCTCAACTTATCCTTTCTTTTGTTACGCATAATACATGTGTTCGGATGAGGATAGGAGAGAATCCTTCTTTAACTCTGCATATTCAAGTTCTGTTAACTCTCTCTGGTACCAATACCCGAACTGTAACACCCCGTGATTTCGTAACACTAAGGTTCGCAAATCAGGGTATAATTAATTTTTAAATGAAGAATCATGGGAAACGGGCCACGCCATTGCATTCGTCTCGGAAAAATACGCGAAATAGAGTCCGAAATTTCGTAAATCGGACTCCGTATGAAGGGGATATGGACGAACGAAGTTAGGTAGAAAAACCGGAAACATGCCAGAATGCACTGGCGCACTTGTGAAGTGCGCCAGTACAAAAATGCACTGGCGCACCTGCCAAGTGCGCCCATACTAATCCAGAACCGAATTCTGGAGTGTTCTGTGCTGACGTGTCTCTTTTTGAGTGGTTGGGTGATGTGTATTCGACCTGTACGATTCTGATGGCTTCTATGATGATCTAAGGGCCCTAAAACACTCTCTACGCCTATAAAAGAATGCCTAGACCTAAGGGTTCCTCCATACAAACTCTCTAAGGCATCTTCATGCTGCTTCTCTCTATTCTAGCCTCCACCATTAAAATATAAATAGAATAAAATAAAAATGAATCAAGGCGAGGAGATGCTGCTAAAAGACTTTCAAGAAGAGATTCAAATCAACGTTAGAATTTCAAGCGAAGAATCAAAGGCTAGCTCAAACGGTTTCGAGCAACGACGCACGAATCATAGCAACGCTTTCCTTCTATTCTAGATCTAATTTCTGTAAGTTGGTTATTTCTAGATCTGAATACTTTGTTTTTATTTGTGACATGAAATTAAAAGAATAAAAGGATATGCCAAATCTCTTTCTCTCTCTCTTCGAATCTGTGTTTATACTCTTGGACTGAATCAAGAATCGTTATGATTCAAGGACAAATGACTATAGAATTGTGGACTATGAACATGAACCTTAAAGCATATGCCTTTGGACTACGAACATGAGCCTTGATTTGGGACATACAACCTTGCATATGACATGTGACTTATGACTATGGGAATTGTTTTCCCTTTTGGACTAAGAACATCGCCTATATTGCCTATGACTATGGACATTGCTTATGACTATGAACATAAGCCTTTGAATTGGACATTTCCTATGACTGTGACTATGACTACAAGGATTATTTCCTTAACTAAGCCCGTGCCTTTGATTTGGACATAAACTGTTGCCTATTGACATAATACCTTTGATAACTAGGAAAATTATTGCTTAAGTTTTGTGGCTATGAAATTGGGTCTAAACCCAATTTTATGATCTGTTCTTAGTTTTCTTTGGTTTTAAGACAGTGGGAATTTACCTATTAAGTTAGGTCTACCCATATTCTTGAACCTATTCTGTCTGTTCTTGGTTTTAAGACAGTGGGAATTTACCTATTAAGTTAGGTCTACCCATATTCTTGAACCTTCATCGTTATCCAATCCTTTTTATGCCAGTTGTCATGTCTATTCTTACTTGACATTTTGGTCTATTCCCTTTTTGTCTGCAAATCTAGATTTATTTTATAATCTAGGTTGAATTACGATTACACGAACGGTGGGAATGCGATTTGGGGAAAAACATGAAAATGAATATGAACATAGTTGTAAAACTTGGAATTGGCATAGTTTGGAAAACGAACATGGTTTTGATAACTTAGAACATGTGTTAAACATGTGAATTGGGTAATTTTGACAAGAATTATGGGTAATGAAATTTAGATCTAGAAATGGGCATGAAACTGAAAACTAGAATAATAAGATCTAGTTTGTATACAGACTGTAAACTAGAAAAATAAAGATCTAGTTTGTATATAGATTGTAAACTAGAATAATAAATCTAGTTTTGGGCTTAAACGATGAACTAGAATAGTAAATCTAGTTTGGTATGAATTATAAACTAGAATATAAAATCTAGTTTTAGCATAAACTGTAAATAAAGATGGTAGGTCTAAATTGCTATGAACTATAGGTTAGGCAAATCAAGATTTGGGCCTAGAATATAAGTCTGTTAGTGACAAATAAATATAGGCCAAATTTGTCTAAAAAGGGGAAATGGGCTTTTGGAATAAATTGTTAACAATTTATAAACAAAAGAAAAGTATTTTGATAACATCCCTTTTTATAACACATAGACCAGAAGGTTCTAGGGTGACAGAGAGGATAGTGTCTAGGCTTGGGTTTGGAAAATACAAGTTTCCTGCCCTCCCTGGCTATCCCTAACTGATCCGAAGGACGGGATGGTTGTTTTCAAAACCAGATTTGGAAATTAATCAAAAACCCTTTGAACTTAGAAAACATGAATATGCCTAACCCGAGGTTAGACTGAGTTGCGGTGTAAACCTGCCCGGAACCGACCGGCACATCCAGTAACCGCAGCAATATCTGTCTAATGTGAGAGGTTGCGGCTTTAATTTATTAATTAAAGCTAAAACAAGAATGGGAGAGTTAAGTCCATAGAAACACTTAACCAATTTAACACAGTTAAGCAAGAATGGGTGGGTTA
Source organism: Allium sativum (assembly GCA_030737875.1). Taxonomy (NCBI): domain Eukaryota; kingdom Viridiplantae; phylum Streptophyta; class Magnoliopsida; order Asparagales; family Amaryllidaceae; genus Allium; species Allium sativum. Next base: position 1,030,239,277 of record CM060913.1, on the reverse strand, counting down.
AGTCCATAGGAACACTTAACCGACTTAACAAAGTTAAGCTAGAATGGGAAGGTTAAGGAACACTTAACCAACTTAGCACAGTTAAAGCTAGAATGGGAGGGTTAAGTCCATGGGAATACTTAGCCAAATTAACATGTTGACTAGACTAGAAGGTGGGGTTAAGTAAAGTTAATACACTTAGCCAATTTAACATGTTAATTAGACTAGAGGTTGGGGTTAAGTAATACACTTAGCCAAATTAATATGTTAGCTGGACTAGACCATAGGGTTAAGTAAACTTGAACGCTTAACCATCAGAATATGATAAATGAATAGGGTTAAGTAAAAAGCATGAAGGGATAACACTTAACCAGTGTAATAGGATAAGGGAAGAGGGTTAAGATAGCTTGAATCGACTAAAGACACTTAACCAACCCAACTTGGCGAGAAAGAAAACTAAGTAGTAGACCTCAGTTGAAAAAGGGACTAAGTAGTAAAACTTAGTTAAGAAAACAAGGAATTTGGAAACTAAGTGGTAAACCTTAGTTAGTAGAACTAAGTAGTAATTCTTAGTATAACACGAAGGAGCAGACATCGATCTAGTTTTAAGAAGGCTCCAACGAATTGGGTTACGAAGCCCGAGGCTTCGAGGGGACGTGAGGGTACTCTTGGTATCCCTCTGTGAGGCTGCAGATGATCATCCTGGGCTCACAGAGGTTAAGGTCTGCGTTAGAAGAACCGAGGGTATGCCTTGGTTGCAATATATATGTGGCAACCTAAAGACTAGGATGGACCAGCGTGATTCGGCGAGAAGACGGTAGCCCTGTGATAGCAACTCGTCGTCTACCATCCATCTTGAGTCAGTCGAGATACGTGAAGCGGAAAGGCGGAGAACTCCAAAAGACCATAATTGCTATCTAGTTATGGGTGAGGATGGCCATAGGATAGTGGGGCACCGGGGGCCGGCGTATAGTTCTCATTTTACAAGGTGTGCCTTTCATTAGCTGAGGGAGGGGTCAAGTGGGACCATAGCCACTGGAATAAAAACAGACCTTAGCATCTGCATCGGCAGATATCTGAAAGCTCCCGACCGAGTTCTGTATTCCTTGATTTGCCCTGTCACAGGACTCAGATCGCACATTACAGGACATGTGCATCTAGACAAGCGATAACGATTCGCGATACATGCGTGGGGAAGCCTGGGAACATATACCACTCTAGGTAGTGTGTCCTAGACTTGGGGGCATTGTTCGACAGGTAGCGTAATCCCTAGTTGGACTAGGTGGCATAAACCCTGAACTCGAAAAGCGTTCAGCAGATAGCGTAAAACTATAGTTAAATCTAGAAAGCACTTGATAGAAAACCCTAGACTAGATCTAGGTAATAAATAATAAATGTATGCCTGAAGGCAATGAAAACTACAGGGGTTGGGATCACGTTATCGTTACTAGTTGAACACTAGTTAGGTGGTGCAGAGATATAGAAACCAGTATAACAAGGAAATAGCGAAGCGGCGAAAGTATTAAAGCGTATCCAGTTTATCTTTTCTTAGCATATCTTGTGATTACCTTGTCTAATCTTGTTGACCCTATCGTCATGGTGTAATCTTGTATTCAGTTAATTCATGTCGTTTTGTTTTCCATGTTCACATGCTAGAAGTTACTGAACTTACTAAGGCTTTATGTCTGACTCTGTTTTTCTTTCGTCTTCTTTTCTTCCGTTCCCCCCCCCCCCCAGGTAGTAAAGGAGGGAATAGTTTAGCTCAGGTTAAGTTGGACTGCCACTCTTTCCCAGCTTGAAGATTTGTCAAAGTTTGCTTGGATTCTCTTTTCAGATGCTGTGGCTGGCTCTTGCTAAAATCGGGGAATATAAATGTTGTTTTTATGCTTCTTTATTTTGTAAGACAGATGATAATCTGATATTGTAAAGAAACCATTGTACAAACTATTTTATCAATAAAGCAAAGTTTTATTTTCCGCTGTTTAATTTCTGTCTGTCTTGTAATTTATCTGCATCTTTTACCCTAAATGCTCCACAGAACTTAGTGCATTCCCTTTGTGAGTGACACTAACGGATGTGGGGTGTTACACGTGGTATCAGAGCTGAAGGTTACCGGATCAGATAAAGGATTTGAAAAATTAATTTTCAAAATGGTTTTTAAAGAAGCATTTTCAAAAGAAAAGTTTTGTTTTAAAGAAATATTCCCCAAAGCCATATGCACTGTCTTCTCTTCCTCTGTTTAAATTCTTGTCTCCTTCTTTCTTGAGTCTCTGGGGCTCCTGGCTTTCTGGGAGGTAACCTCATCGAAGGGCAAAGTAGTGCCCGTCCTCCATCTATAGCTGTATTTGTTCCACTTACGGCCAGTCTTCTTTCAGGTTTATAAGGTTTTCCGTATGATGGAGGCAGCTTCCGAGAGATTTGCCAACATGGTTATACACGAGAAAGGTATGAGGAGTTTGGCAAAAGGGACAAAACCCTAGGATGAGGAATGCATGGAGATAGGTTAGCTCACGAAGGAGGAAGAAATTATAAAAGCGGAAGTACCCTTACTAGAGTATGATAGGGCATATAATTAAAGACAATGGCAAGGACGAGGGACAAGATTTTTAGAAGGACAAGTACATGCTAAGCATACCTAGGAGATAGGTGGTAAAAGTTTCTGTTGGAAAGAATCTAGTTTTCTCTTCATACTCTTTCCTTCGGTTTTAGCACTTCGCATCTGTTCATATTTGCTTCCATAGTTAAGTCTCTGCACCTTAGTACTTGTATAGTAAGAAGATCCCAATCAGTCTCAAACCCAGTGGGTGGTTCCGCCCATTTATTTTTGGATAGTAGGGGTTTGAGAATAGTTATCGAGTTTGTTTATATCATATCACGTAGATCGTCTAAATTCAGAGGAGATATTCCTTGGATGCTTGTCTGATATTGGTTTAGGCCTTTGGGGCTTGTACTTGAGGAATGTCGAGTTCGACTAGGATGGTTTGCGTGAGAGATGAATAGTTGTGACAGGCGCTCTAAAAAGCGCGTAGTGATCTTTCAACCCTTATAGTTATGGCATGGTGGATAAGGGAGAGACCTCTAATCATACACTTGGTACCGTGATTGGCATCTGTTTATTTTAGAAATGGAGGTCGGAAACTTCACAAACGTGAAGTTAAATTGGTTAAGATACAGTGGAGTAAAGCTCAAGAAGGCTAGATACTAGCAACATGCCCTTTTTCCTTAAGGGTGCATTCTTGATTTCTCTGTTTAGGAGCTTTACGCGTAGTTGTTTCTCTCTTTCCAAAGTATATCCTCTAGGTCGTATCTGCAATCCTTAGGTAGAAGCCAATGGATGTAAACATGTATTTGAAACATGTTATGGTTGAATGGTTGCAAGTGGTTGCAAATGGTTGTTTGTGGATGCATATGCATACGTATTAGGCACTAGATCAAGTTCGGACGCTCTCATATTGCATTTACATATATGCATTTGTTTATAAGTTGAACTTGATATGATATCATATGGACGTTGCATATGGATGAATGGCTGTGCACGCATGTAGTATTTACATGACTAGGGATGTTTGCATGCATGATTGGACGCATGGCACTAACATGATTTGCATTAAGGAGGTCAACTGAATCAGTAGACCGCCTGATTTTGCATTAGATAGAGACATATACACACACTATGCATATGAACATGAAAGCATTAGAAATCTTTTAAGGACAATGAACGCCTGTGGTTGAATGGCTGAGTAGATGGGTGATTGGATGGTAGGATACATTCTTCCTAACTTGAAGATTTCGGGGACGAAATCCTTTTAAGTGGGGGAGAATGTAACACCCCGTGATTTCGTAACACTAAGGTTCGCAAATCAGGGTATAATTAATTTTTAAAAGAAGAATCATGGGAAACGGGCCACGCCATTGCATTCTTCTCGGAAAAATACGCGAAATAGAGTCCGAAATTTCGTAAATCGGACTCCGTATGAAGGGGATATGGACGAACGAAGTTAGGTAGAAAAACCGGAAACATGCCAGAATGCACTGGCGCACTTGTGAAGTGCGCCAGTACAAAAATGCACTGGCGCACCTGCCAAGTGCGCCCATACTAATCCAGAACCGAATTCTGGAGTGTTCTGTGCTGACGTGTCTCTTTTTGAGTGGTTGGGTGATGTGTATTCGACCTGTACGATTCTGATGGCTTCTATGATGATCTAAGGGCCCTAAAACACTCTCTACGCCTATAAAAGAATGCCTAGACCTAAGGGTTCCTCCATACAAACTCTCTAAGGCATCTTCATGCTGCTTCTCTCTATTCTAGCCTCCACAATTAAAATATAAATAGAATAAAATAAAAATGAATCAAGGCGAGGAGATGCTGCTAAAAGACTTTCAAGAAGAGATTCAAATCAACGTTAGAATTTCAAGCGAAGAATCAAAGGCTAGCTCAAACGGTTTCGAGCAACGACGCACGAATCATAGCAACGCTTTCCTTCTATTCTAGATCTAATTTCTATAAGTTGGTTATTTCTAGATCTGAATACTTTGTTTTTATTTGTGACATGAAATTAAAAGAATAAAAGGATATGCCAAATCTCTTTCTCTCTCTCTTCGAATCTGTGTTTATACTCTTGGATTGAATCAAGAATCGTTATGATTCAAGGACAAATGACTATAGAATTGTGGACTATGAACATGAACCTTAAAGCATATGCCTTTGGACTACGAACATGAGCCTTGATTTGGGACATACAACCTTGCATATGACATGTGACTTATGACTATGGGAATTGTTTTCCCTTTTGGACTAAGAACATCGCCTATATTGCCTATGACTATGGACATTGCTTATGACTATGAACATAAGCCTTTGAATTGGACATTTCCTATGACTGTGACTATGACTACAAGGATTATTTCCTTAACTAAGCCCGTGCCTTTGATTTGGACATAAACTGTTGCCTATTGACATAATACCTTTGATAACTAGGAAAATTATTGCTTAAGTTTTGTGGCTATGAAATTGGGTCTAAACCCAATTTTATGATCTGTTCTTAGTTTTCTTTGGTTTTAAGACAGTGGGAATTTACCTATTAAGTTAGGTCTACCCATATTCTTGAACCTATTCTGTCTGTTCTTGGTTTTAAGACAGTGGGAATTTACCGATTAAGTTAGGTCTACCCATATTCTTGAACCTTCATCGTTATCCAATCCTTTTTATGCCAGTTGTCATGTCTATTCTTACTTGACATTTTGGTCTATTCCCTTTTTGTCTGCAAATCTAGATTTATTTATAATCTAGGTTGAATTACGATTACACGAACGGTGGGAATGCGATTTGGGGAAAAACATGAAAATGAATATGAACATAGTTGTAAAACTTGGAATTGGCATAGTTTCGAAAACGAACATGGTTTTGATAACTTAGAACATGTGTTAAACATGTGAATTGGGTAATTTTGACAAGAATTATGGGTAATGAAATTTAGATCTAGAAATGGGCTTGAAACTGAAAACTAGAATAATAAGATCTAGTTTGTATACAGACTGTAAACTAGAAAAATAAAGATCTAGTTTGTATATAGATTGTAAACTAGAATAATAAATCTAGTTTTGGGCTTAAACGATGAACTAGAATAGTAAATCTAGTTTGGTATGAATTATAAACTAGAATATAAAATCTAGTTTTAGCATAAACTGTAAATAAAGATGGTAGGTCTAAATTGCTATGAACTATAGGTTAGGAAAATCAAGATTTGGGCCTAGAATATAAGTCTGTTAGTGACAAATAAATATAGGCCAAATTTGTCTAAAAAGGGGAAATGGGCTTTTGGAATAAATTGTTAACAATTTATAAACAAAAGAAAAGTATTTTGATAACATCCCTTTTTATAACACATAGACCAGAAGGTTCTAGGGTGACAGAGAGGATAGTGTCTAGGCTTGGGTTTGGAAAATACAAGTTTCCTGCCCTCCCTGGCTATCCCTAACTGATCCGAAGGACGGGATGGTTGTTTTCAAAACCAGATTTGGAAATTAATCAAAAACCCTTTGAACTTAGAAAACATGAATATGCCTAACCCGAGGTTAGACTGAGTTGCGGTGTAAACCTGCCCGGAACCGACCGACACATCCAGTAACCGCAGCAATATCTGTCTAATGTGAGAGGTTGCGGCTTTAATTTATTAATTAAAGCTAAAACAAGAATGGGAGAGTTAAGTCCATAGAAACACTTAACCAATTTAACACAGTTAAGCAAGAATGGGTGGGTTAAGTCCATAGGAACACTTAACCGACTTAACAAAGTTAAGCTAGAATGGGAAGGTTAAGGAACACTTAACCAACTTAGCACAGTTAAAGCTAGAATGGGAGGGTTAAGTCCATGGGAATACTTAGCCAAATTAACATGTTGACTAGACTAGAAGGTGGGGTTAAGTAAAGTTAATACACTTAGCCAATTTAACATGTTAATTAGACTAGAGGTTGGGGTTAAGTAATACACTTAGCCAAATTAATATGTTAGCTGGACTAGACCATAGGGTTAAGTAAACTTGAACGCTTAACCATCAGAATATGATAAATGAATAGGGTTAAGTAAAAAGCATGAAGGGATAACACTTAACCAGTGTAATAGGATAAGGGAAGAGGGTTAAGATAGCTTGAATCGACTAAAGACACTTAACCAACCCAACTTGGCGAGAAAGAAAACTAAGTAGTAGACCTCAGTTGAAAAAGGGACTAAGTAGTAAAACTTAGTTAAGAAAACAAGGAATTTGGAAACTAAGTGGTAAACCTTAGTTAGTAGAACTAAGTAGTAATTCTTAGTATAACACGAAGGAGCAGACATCGATCTAGTTTTAAGAAGGCTCCAACGAATTGGGTTACGAAGCCCGAGGCTTCGAGGGGACGTGAGGGTACTCTTGGTATCCCTCTGTGAGGCTGCAGATGATCATCCTGGGCTCACAGAGGTTAAGGTCTGCGTTAGAAGAACCGAGGGTATGCCTTGGTTGCAATATATATGTGGCAACCTAAAGACTAGGATGGACCAGCGTGATTCGGCGAGAAGACGGTAGCCCTGTGATAGCAACTCGTCGTCTACCATCCATCTTGAGTCAGTCGAGATACGTGAAGCGGAAAGGCGGAGAACTCCAAAAGACCATAATTGCTATCTAGTTATGGGTGAGGAAGGCCATAGGATAGTGGGGCACCGGGGGCCGGCGTATAGTTCTCATTTTACAAGGTGTGCCTTTCATTAGCTGAGGGAGGGGTCAAGTGGGACCATAGCCACTGGAATAAAAACAGACCTTAGCATCTGCATCGGCAGATATCTGAAAGCTCCCGACCGAGTTCTGTATTCCTTGATTTGCCCTGTCACAGGACTCATATCGCACATTACAGGACATGTTCATCTAGACAAGCGATAACGATTCGCGATACATGCGTGGGGAAGCCTGGGAACATATACCACTCTAGGTAGTGTGTCCTAGACTTGGGGGCATTGTTCGACAGGTAGCGTAATCCCTAGTTGGACTAGGTGGCATAAACCCTGAACTCGAAAAGCGTTCAGCAGATAGCGTAAAACTATAGTTAAATCTAGAAAGCACTTAATAGAAAACCCTAGACTAGATCTAGGTAATAAATAATAAATGTATGCCTGAAGGCAATGAAAACTACAGGGGTTGGGATCACGTTATCGTTACTAGTTGAACACTAGTTAGGTGGTGCAGAGATATAGAAACCAGTATAACAAGGAAATAGCGAAGCGGCGAAAGTATTAAAGCGTATCCAGTTTATCTTTTCTTAGCATATCTTGTGATTACCTTGTCTAATCTTGTTGACCCTATCGTCATGGTGTAATCTTGTATTCAGTTAATTCATGTCGTTTTGTTTTCCATGTTCACATGCTAGAAGTTACTGAACTTACTCAGGCTTTATGTCTGACTCTGTTTTTCTTTCGTCTTCTTTTCTTCCGTTCCCCCCCCCCCCCAGGTAGTAAAGGAGGGAATAGTTTAGCTCAGGTTAAGTTGGACTGCCACTCTTTCCCAGCTTGATGATTTGTCAAAGTTTGCTTGGATTCTCTTTTCAGATGCTGTGGCTGGCTCTTGCTAAAATCGGGGAATATAAATGTTGTTTTTATGCTTCTTTATTTTGTAAGACAGATGATAATCTGATATTGTAAAGAAACCATTGTACAAACTATTTTATCAATAAAGCAAAGTTTTATTTTCCGCTGTTTAATTTCTGTCTGTCTTGTAATTTATCTGCATCTTTTACCCTAAATGCTCCACAGAACTTAGTGCATTCCCTTTGTGAGTGACACTAACGGATGTGGGGTGTTACACGAACCAACTAAGAATTCTAGTTTGTGGTTGGATTATATTAAAAAGTCTAGGGACGGATTGAACAATGTTACAACAAACGAATAAGCTATTGGCACACCTGTTGAACAGATAGGGGACCTATCGAGACATTTCAGAGATATGGCGACAGAGAAAGACCCATGATCCTTGTTACTAAAGAAAGACTAGAGAAGCGTAAGCAGAAGGAAGGGGATATATAACCTTAGCTCTAGTTGTTATGCATTTCCTTACATTTCACGACACACTAGGCATCAATTCGGTCATCGATGCCATTGCCGAAGCAACTTGTTGAAGAGTAAGAAACCTCCCTAGACCAGACAGACAAGACAAATAGAAAGAGTGAGCAGACTGATGATGAGATGATGCTTCCACTGGAGTTTGGGGTAATTCCTATCATACCACCGCGTACTCATTGAGATCGCCCGGGTATAGAGGTTATAGACACCCTTACCAGTGAGAAGCGGTTAGCTGTCTGACTATGCTAGCTCCTGCCCATTCGTTTCGTTACCTGAAAGAACTTTTTTTTGTTGACCATGAGGCGAGCGTAAGTGAGGCAAACACCTCAATTGTATAAGTTGTGTATCAGCCCAACTCATATCCCATTTCATATGGGCTTATTCCTAGTAGAAGCCAAGCTTAGTTACTTCGCCGGATAAGTCTTTCCTAAAGGTATTACTTGTTAGACCGTTCCATTGTTCAGTTTATGAATCTCAGGGGACCGAAGGGACGAACAGTTAGAAAGAACAAGATGCCCCGGACTACGCTTGTATAGTACCTGTGGCTAGCTACGGGAACGAAGGTAGTGCTAACTAAGCCAATAAGGAACAATGGACAAGGTAACGAGGCACGAGTGAGAAGAGTAGGCCCAAGCACTTTGGTCTACGAGTTACGTAGCATTACCTAGCCCTGTTGGAATCCATTAAGTTGGCCAAAGACTGTCCCAATCTCGATTTGAGCGTATTTCATGGGGATAAGGAATTCTTGTTTGAAGTTGAAACACCAGTATAGTATACTTATAGGCAACCACGAATCGCAGCAACTGAAGCAACAAGCAATTGAACGGAGAAGCAACCAATTGAAGCAACTAAACCAATAACTTAACAAGACCAGTTGTTAACTCATTTGCTACTAACTCAGTCTTCTTAAAGAAGCAACAAGGAAGAGCAGAGGTTCCCATTCACTTCCTACTAACAACAGAAGTAGGAGGAAGCGCTAATATATATATATATATATATATATATATATATATATATATAAAGGCCTCCGGGCAGGGCTAACCCACCATGTAAGGTTCTCTTTCACTCTGTCCCACTCTGTGAACTCTTAAGGCTTTCCGCTCCTCTATTCTCAATTGGTGAAGCCTCACAACATCTACGCCGAGCAAGTCGGAACCGGGCATAACAAGGTAGCGTAGCTCGACGCAGGAAGAAGAAGTAAACTCCGTTTAAAGGAGCAATCAACAAGTCCGGAAGGTGCGTAGCGGCATAAACCTCTTTTCGAACCGGCCCAGGTACGAGAGAGATAAGAACTTGTGTTTGCAGGAAAGAAAATGCCAACCTCGGGATAAAAGGAAACCATTCCATTAGTGGAGAAGCCATTCCGGGCCTCATCCAGTCAACTAAAAAGAAAAATAGAAGAGCGTAGCCCAGTATAAACATTAGGGCAAGGGGACTGATCCAGTATACTTATAGGGAGGACCGATCCATTCTATTGTTGTATATTAATAGGGAGCCACTCTAGTGACCTTTGAAATCTCTCTTGAACTTGTAAAGAAGCGACTGGAGTGGAGTAGCTGAGCCTTGAGAAAGCTCGCCTAAGGTTGGTGCAAGTCGAAGCAGGAATCATCAGGAGCACTGAGAAAGCCGTTGCGCGTTAGCGCTTTCGTTTTATTGGTGGGAATCGACACGCTTCTTTCTCTTAGTTATTCTTCCATTCTCCCTTTCGTCACTTAGGAGATCGAGATGGGACCACTACAGTTGCTTAAGTAATAGGGTGATCGATCAATCGACTGGATTCGGTAGGTAGGCTACTGCTCAAAGGGGCTATCTCTTTCATGGGTTCCAGTCCAGTACTTAATTGGGTCGGTCTTCGCTTTCCCAATTGGCTTGGTTCTGACACTGGTCTTCGCGCCCCGAAAATCTAGTTGCTTCGGCAACGGTCCAGAGAAATCGGATTCTAGTCCCCCTCGGCTCATCCTGTGCTTTTCGAAGGTTGCTCATCCGGTAGTCGTTGGTGGCTCATCCGTTGGGGTTGCAGCTCTAGCTTTTACGGGATTGAACTCCATGCAAACACATAGGGATAGGGGCTTTCGAGATCCACATGATCATTCTGTTATTTATTGGCTTGACCAGATTGGTACAGAAGCAATAGAGGCCTTGCCCGGTGGTACCTAAGGTAAGAGGTTTGCCTTTCCCTTTGTCGGAACGACGCCAGTGCTTTCTTGGGAGAGAGATCGAAAGGCTACCCTTATCCCGGAGAATGAAAACCTCCCCCTTTGATAGCAACTTGGTCTTTTAGCCTTCTCCTTGCTGCGGCACTGCCCTCGAGTCCGGCTCTCGACCAGACCTTTAAGCGTCGATCACTGTTCCCAGATAGAATGGTATAAGGCCTAGATTTCACATCTGGCTTTCGGGGAGTGGGTGCTTTCATTTCTTTTTCTTTTTATATTAGTATCCTAAATTCACTTCTTTAAAGTTTCGTGTGGGGCCTTACCACTAATGGCGAAGATCCTATATCTCTGCCTGGGCTTGCCAATAGCTTGGATCAAACATACGAACTTGACCTTTTGGGTGAGGTGACTTAGGTGCTCGACGGCTGGGATTGGAATTGTGGCCTACCATTCCATTCCATCCATAGGTTAGTTCTGGCACAGGGGAAAAGGTGCTTTGACCGGCTTCGTCTTCCTCAGTATATTAATTGCGAGCGATCCATTCTATTTCCGAGATGAAACAAAACTAGTTAATCCCGAGTTGTTCTACCGGAACTCCCGCTACTAGTTAGCTAGTAACAGACGTACGCCAGTATATTAATTGGTGAGCGTGAGCGACCAGTATATTAATTCCTTCACTTCTAGAATTACCTGCCACTTCATGCTAGATATATATACTATGATTCCCCGAACTCCTGCCCCAAAGAAATACCTTATGTTATGTTAGCATAGGAGATCTACTATGGCTAGGCCGGCACTTCTGAAAGCTGTTGTTCAGGCAACTATTATATTATTCCGGAAAGTGAAGAAAGAACCATAGCACTAGCACCACCAACTAATCTGTGCCAAGAATTTAGTAGTTCGCTACTATTTGATTAGCTAGGTAACGCCAGTATATTAATTGGCCTAAGGTTAGTGAGCTAGTATTAATATTGATTAATTCCAATCACTTACCAAGGGAGACTAACATCAGTCGCGGTCCCATCAGTAGCTTCATCTCCTGTTCGTATTCACTTCCCTTAGTGCCCTGGCCAAGAGGGCAGTCTCTCCTTCACTGCGTTCTTTATCTTGCTTTGCTTCCTCTCTTGCTCCTAGTTCATCCGAGTCGAACGAATGATCTCTCTTCGCTACGTACCTTAAATGAAATGAGAAGCTTCCGACAATTAGTCTAGACATTAGAATCTCCGTTTTCCTTTAATCCCCCGGCCTATTCGCCTGTTCGCTTTCACTTAGGAGGGTATTCGCAGGCCTTGTAGGCAAAAAGCTCGGGATAGTCGACGGATACTACCTCTTCACCCGCTCCCGCTGTACATGCTTTTAACTAATCGCTGGGAGCTCTGGGCAAGTAACCTAGTTCCCCTAGAACAGTCTAATCTAACTCTGGCTCAGGTGCATCTACTAGAACAGGATCATCGGACTCAGGCTCAGGTGCCTTAAACGACAGTTCATAACGCTTGTGCTTTGACGGATAATACCTCCTCATGTTCAAATACGGGACTGGAAGGGGACCTGAGGAAGGACCATAGGTGCACGAAGACCTCTCTGGTTGATCTCAAATCATGCATCATCTCAGGAGTTGAGGAAGGAAGCCTCCTATGGCTCTACTAAACGAAATGAAACTAATAGTTGAGCGGTGCACCTAGTTTCAGTAGAAACTACGTACACTTCCATAAATAGTTACTATTAGATCAACACCTTCTACTTTCATGTGTTAAGCATCACTCTCGCGAAAGAATGAGAAGGCAAATTAAGTCTATAAACCCGTGTTTTTTGGCAAGATTTCGTTGGTTTTGAGGGATTTCTCAATTTGACATATATTATGCAATTAGTGAAAATGAGCTCGGATTATCCCGGATTTTTTCATCAACTTAGCTAAACATATAGCTACGAAAGTGAACGAATTTTCCAATCTCCCTAGGGGGAAGCAGTTCAGGACTGAGTCAGAAACCTCTTGAAAGGATGCACATAAAGCCCCCTAAGTTCCTCGTTAAGTTTGGATTAGTTAGCTTGTCTGGCCGGGATTCCCTTCCATTAATGGGGCATAACTTCGTGAAGAAGAAGAAGCAGTGTCCGCGGGGGCGGAATCAGAAGAAAGTTCATCTGCAGTCCCAGCTAGGGAAGAACTAAGCGAATCTGAAGAAGCAGTGTCAGCGAGTGCATCAAGTAGTTCATCATCGGAAGTCGTTCCAACGGGTCCATTTCTATTTGATAGGGGCAGAACGAAGTTCATCTGCAGTGTAAGCGGAGGCGGAAAGTCATCAGAAGTAGTCCCAGCAGCTGGAAAATAAGAAGAACAATCTGAAGCAGTCGTGTCAGCAGGCGGGTCGAAGGGGCCTTAAGCTCGAGAGATCATCAAAAATCCCGCCGACCTTATAAAGAAGAAATCAAAAAACCAACTCAATTCTTGTCGGCGTATATTGTTGTCTTCTCTAGTGAGGAGGAGCAGCAAAGAGTTGCAGATATGTTGGGGTGCCAGTTGGGGACATTGCCAATGAAATACCTAGGACTACCCATCAGTGACACAAAGTTAGTGAAAGCTGATTTGCATGGGGTAGTTGAGAAACAGGGTAAGAGGTTAGGAACTTGGAAAACACCACAATTCTCAATGGGAGGCCGATTAATCTTAATAAATAGCAGCCTCACAAGTTTACCCATGTATGCAATGCTGTTATACAGACTCCCTGAGTGGCTTCATGCTGTTTTTGACTCTGCTAGAGCTCGTTTTTATGGGGTCATACTGAACAGAAGTTCAAATACCATTTGGTAAAATGGGAAGCTATATGCAGGCCCAAAGAGTTTTGAGGGTTAGGGATCTTAAATACCAGAATGATGAATGATGTGTTGTTGAACAAATGGATTTGGAGAATAGAGAGAGGTGATGATTCTGAGTGCATTCAACAGCTCTGAAATAAATATATGCCACAGGGGGAGAGTTTCTTCATGGTGAACAGCCAAGGGGGATCTCAGTTTTGGAAGGGGCTACACAAAGCAAAAAGGTTGTTCCATTGGGGAGCTGTTAAACATGTGAACAGTGGGAGACAGACCCTATTTTGGCATGATGTATGGCTGGGGGCATCTCCTCTTAAGTGCCAGTTCTGGAGGTTATTCCATATTTGCCAAGATCCTGATGTTTCAGTTTGTTTATATTACCCAAATGAAAAAATTTATCGATCTCCAATTAATATACTTCAAGCTTTCATCCTTTTCCATCACTGCTATCGTCAAGACAAACCTTCAAAACATTCCACCTCGACTATTTCATCCACAGAAGCGTATCTGACAACTATGTCATCATCGTTTTCTTCCGAAAGCTAGAAAGGGCCTACCTAGTGCTTGCATTTCGGGGCTTTCTCCTGCCGATGCAATGATCAGAACTTCCAGGAACGAAAGACAATCATAAAAGAAAGGAAGAAGTCGACATCCTGATTTATTATCATGCTTTGACCTTTATTTTCTGACAGGCAAGTAATAAGTGTATGTGCCTTTCCCTTTCCATACCCTAAATCAGGTTTGATTTGAGCCTGGGTGGATACTGTATCAATAGACTTTACTATGTCAGTACGGGACTAGAGACAGTAGGGGAGATCCTTTGATCACCTCTAAGGAAGTCTAGTCTGACTCTATAGGGTAGGAAAGAGCAAGAGAGCAGTACTTGTGTTATAGTCCTTCTTGAATAGCATAAAGCGCTAACTTTAAGAGCAGCTAAGAAGTAGACTCATCCCCGTGATAAGGTGTGATTATAGCGAACTTATTTCACTGGGCTGGGCACTTCTCTTTTTTCGCTTGCTGCTTGCGATACGATAATAGCTGTGTTATTAAGCGGGAAAGGGCAGATCCACTTTACGGGAAAGGGAAAGTAAACTAAAGTAGGTTAGCTGATGTCTACGGCCGCAATCTAGCTTTTCTTGCAAGCTGGTTTCTAAGTTTCCAGAATCTGGCAATACTACAGCTTGGGATGACCACCAAGATGATGCTTCATCGAAGACCACATCTTGGGATGTATAGCAAGGGTTGGTATTCGGGTCACAACACTTCCACCCTTTTCGCTCATTATCATATCCAACGAATATACATCGGATAGCTTTCTTGTCGAATTTACTTCGTAGATGACTGGGCACAAACACATAGCATACACAACCAAAAAAATGAAAGTGACTTCTTTGTATATATTACTACTTGGTAAAGGGTCAACGATTCCATAGCTTCTCGAATGGTGAGATTCAGCTTTAAGGGAGGAAGGAAATTAAAGGGAAGGGAATCAACGGCTAACGGGAAAGCAAAGGATAGTATTTGCTATGCCAATGGTTGTAAGCTACTATTTCTGCAGTGCCAGCTAAGGAAGAAGGGAAAGAAAGTCAGTCCCGAAACAATGTTATCCGAGATAGATCTAGTCGATTCTTTCTTTGATTGATAATGTCGAGAAATTAATATACTGGGTCCAGGCTAGACCTTGGAAGCCAGGAGTGGGATAAGATTTCAATCAGAAGAACGATCAGATAAGCTTTCAGTAGTTCCGGGTTCTATTCCTTTCTCCGCACCGTTCAAGCAAGAGTCATGGGTGCTTTTTCGGTGCGGAGCCCAAACTGGGGAAAGGCACAAGTTACTGCAGCGATGTTTTTGTCAATTGTCTAACAGATCGTCCAACTTTGTAGGTATGGTTTCTTGAGCACATCAGGTTGAGGGAGATGGAGAAAGACAATGTGCGGCAGCCCCCTTATTGCAGAAGCAACCAAGCAGGAATATACGTGTAGGTACACATTTCTGTGTTATTCTGTCAAGCTAGGTTTTAGGAAAGAATGAGCAGGTTGAGCACAAACTCATATAGTTGGGAACCCATCGTGAACAGAGCCATAATGGTAAGCTCTCATTGATCGAAGCAGATATCCAACTTCCCGATGGTAGTCATTTTTCTAGTTCCTTTAAGAGTAAAGCATCGTTCATGGCCATTAGTCAAAATTTGTCCTCGGTTATTCAAGGTTTTGAAAGATTCTCGCAAAGTAAGGCAATAGCGGTAAGGCAATAGCTTCACTATTAAACAAATCCTAACTATTGATTCTTTCAGTGGCTAAAGGATGTGGTACCTAAGTGCTAAGGATCATCTAATTGATTCTGTTCATCTAATTGACTCTGTTTAGGTGATTTATGAAATTCTAAGAAGCCATATTGGTTAAGACTGAGTTCTCCACCATAACATTTGATTACCGATTCGATTTCAGTCAAAGTGCCCGAGAATGTCAGTATATGCTCTTGCTTGAGAAGGTTATTTGATAATATATTGATAATATTTTAATCTAGATCGTCTTTATCGATAGAGTCATTCGATGAGATAACAACCTCATGCATACACCTAGTATAGTTTGCGGATGGATATGCTTTTTCGAAGGCTAAATCGTAAATTTGAAAAAAGATATTCATTATAATATCACTAAAGAAGCCTATAGGGGGTATACCAACAAAGAGTGATTGACTTGACTTATAGACTGATTTCTCATCTAGATAAAGATAATCTTTAATTAATAAGAAAACAAATTCATCCTCAACAAAATGTGAGAAAAAGAATAAGATAGCATCACGATCAACTATTGAGAATGTTTTGGATAGGTCTAATAAATAATGATGACTAAAGTAAATTCCTTTCTTGCATACAAACGAATAATGATCATCGACTTCTAGTATCATATGCTTATAATATCGACTAAAATAGAAAGATTCAAATCGGGAATAGAGAAGAGTACCTAAAGAAGTCAGAACTAGATCATCCCCTAATGTAGGTCTTAGATAGTAATAATGATCATCACTACTATGAAATAAGAGTCGTCGACATAAAGGAGTATCTGGGGGAAGTTGAACAACAGGTTTGAATACAAGAGGTGAAAGAAAGTACTTACCTAAAGAAATATTATGACAAATGTTTTCTAATATTTCCTCACTAATATAAGCATAAAGTAATTTATTTAATGACTTATATGTAGTCATTATTCTTTTTTGAAGATTACCACGAGTTAATAACAAATCATCAGATGTAATACACTTATTATGCCCGTTATTCCTCATCATGTTGGAAATGCTATCTGAGGATCGATTGGGCTTACTCCATCAGCTGGAAACCCTAACCATATAATTGTTAATATGACAATACCACTTAAGATAATAGAACGAGTACTATAACGAACAGAATGATCAAAGTTCTCATCTTGAGACCCTGGAACTTCACTATTAGAAGGAACTTGTGGCAGTGAAATATTAGATAGAGAAGGAGCCTCTGCAGGAGCTATCTCCGCTGCAACCTCTGGCAAAACAAGAATATTGATAATTGCCAAACTCACCATCACACACAAAGAAATGAACTCAGGTGAAGATAACAATGAAACCAAAACAGAAAGATATGTATCCTCAGAGTGAAAGGGAGAGGAAGTAGACATAAAAGAGTCAGAAGAAGACTGATGATCCGGAGAAGCTGGGGTGATCTCAGGAACCTGGATACCAACAGCATTGGAGCTCTCTGCACCATCATGAAGAGTGGTATTATTGGACTGAAAGGAGGTTATATCATGAGGTCCAGTAAACGAAGATAATTCATAGCTCTGAAAGGATAAAGGGTCTTCATGAAGAGTGGTTACATTGGACTGAGAAGATGAAGAGGAGGTTATATCATGAGGTCCAGTAAACACCGACTGAGGGGATAAAGGGTCTTCATGATGTCCAGTGAACACAGACTGTAAAATAGAATTAATAGCATCACGGAACTCAGATTCAGTATAATTATTAAAGATAACTCCTTCGGGAGGACCTCTTCTAACCATCTCTCTGAGAATTTGAATAACAAAACCTGTTATAAGGGGATTAGCAGTAGTAAGCCCAAGTGAGCGACCGATGGAAGAAAGGACTGAATTCACACTAGAAAGATGATTCTGTGACGAAAGACCTTGCGTAGAAAGAATAGGTAACTCACGTCTTACAACATTAGAAGACAACTCCATATACTGAGAATTTCTATAATTACCACTTAAAGCTGCCAAACTAAGCAGTGAGGCTTGAGATAAAAAACTTGAGTTAACTGCTTCCCTATTCACAACAGATCTACTACCACCTATATCCAAATTCCATTGAAGAAAATGTCGATAATAACTATCA
Source organism: Allium sativum (assembly GCA_030737875.1). Taxonomy (NCBI): domain Eukaryota; kingdom Viridiplantae; phylum Streptophyta; class Magnoliopsida; order Asparagales; family Amaryllidaceae; genus Allium; species Allium sativum. Next base: position 1,030,221,388 of record CM060913.1, on the reverse strand, counting down.
CGATTCATTCTACGACGACGAAGAACACCAGAATTATAATTACTTATTGAATTTATAGAGTTAAGAAACTGTATAATGTTCATATTCTCTTTTCTCAAAATCAAATGAACAAAATTTGTAATTGTAGAAGGGTAGTAGCATCCCCTTTCAGTTTAAAAGAAAGATGCTTTAGCTGGTGCCTTGTAAGATACTTTAGCGGGAGAAGATACTTTAGCGGGAGCTCTTTAGGACTTGTTTGCACAGTGACTTCTCACGTCTTTGATTTCCGCACTAATAGTGTTTCTGAGTGCTATTACATCCGTTTTCTCAATTCAGAGGGTTGTCCTATTCGCCCTAAAAGCGGAACTGGGTATAGTAAAGTTCACCTTAGATCTTATTCGTCAGATTCCGGTGATGAAAATAACAAATTAAGATCTGATATTGATCTATTCTGGGAAGAAGTGTACTCTTCAATAACACAAGCCATTACACATCACTCTTGCCCCAATCACACTAGGCTGATATTGAATCAATAACACAAGCCCGCAATGAATCAACACGAGCCATTACACATCATCCGGCAAGTGGTCTTCCCATGATACGCCAAAATCAATAACACAAGCCCGCAATAAATCTTCTAAAATACGATTCACCCTCTTAGTTTGACCATCTGTTTGAGGTTGATGTGCAGTGCTCAGATTCAATTTTGTTCCCAATTCTGCTTGGAACGCTTCCCAGAATTTACTAGCAAATATTGGGTCATGAGCACTAACGATACTCGTGGGAACCCCATGCAGTTTAAAAATTTCCTTAAAATAAATCTGCGCTAGACTGAGCAGTTCTATTCAATCTGACAGGTATAAAATGGGCGGTCTTCGTGAAACGATCTACGATCGACCAAATACTGTCATTTCCTCTCTGGATTCTGGGCATACCATTTATGAAATCCATAGAAATCTGTTCCCACTTCCAACCTGGAATTTCCAGTGGCTGCAACAATCCGGCGAGTTTCTGCTGATCGCTTTTGACTTGTTGACAAGTAGAACACCGGCTAACGAACAAGGAAATGTTTCTTTACATAGATCTCCACCAGAAAGTGCGTTTGATATCATTATATATTTCACTCACTCTTAGATGGATACTGAGTTTGGATTTGTGACATTCATCCAATACTTCTCTCCGGAGCTCAGATATGTTTGGAACACAAATTCGGCCCTTTAACCCCAAAATCCCATCGTTATCAATCTGAAAACTCGAGGCCTTGCCTTTTTGAATTCTCTCTTTGATCTTCTGAAAGAAGTGATCATCATTCTGAAGAGCAGATATACTATCAATCAATGAAGGCGTGATTATAAGATTGGCGATGATTACATTCTTTTTGCTGAGCGCATCAGCCACAACATTGGCTTTCCCCGGAGTATACAAAATATCAAGATCAGATGCCGCTAGAAATTCTAACCAACGCTGCTGCCTCATATTCAGATCTTTCTGGGTGAACAAATACTTCAATGATTGATGATCAGTATATAATTCGAACTTCTCACCCAATAGATAATGTCTCCAGATTTTGATAGCAAACACGATGGCTAACAATTCAAGGTCGTGAGTTGCATAATTCTTCTCATGTGGCTTCAATTGACGGCTAGCATAAGCGACTACTTGGCCTCTTTACATTAATACTGCACTAAGACCTTCTTTAGAAACATCGGTCTAGACTTTCAAGTCCCGATTGCCGTGGATAATTGTTAACACTAGAGAAATTGTCAACCTTAACTTTAGCTTTTGAAAAGCTATCTCACACTCTTGAGTCCAATTAAACCTTGAATGATTCTTAGTGAGTTTTGTTAAGGAACTAGATATCTTCGAAAAATCTTTAACGAACTTCTGATAATAACTAGCCAATCCAAGAAAACTTTGGACTTCTATGGGCGTAGTCGCCTGCTTCCAATCTTGAATAGCTATGATCTTACCGGGATCCACAGAAATTCCTTCTTTTGATACAACGTGACCAAGGAACTTTACCTCTTCTTTCCAGAATATACATTTGGAAAATTTGGCTTTTAAAACATTCTTTCTGAGAATTTCCAACACTTGTTCCAAATGTTTTCATGCTCGCTCTCGGACTTAGAGAAGATTAGAATATCATCAATGAAGACTAGTACAAATTTATTCAATATTTCTCTGAATATTCTGTTCTTTAGATCGACAAAATAAGACAGAGCATTACATAAGCCGAACGACATTACTAACCACTCGTAGAATAAATCTGGACCTCTGAATGTTGTCAAAGGAACACACTCTTCGGCAATACGAAGTTGATGGAAACCTGTAGCTAGGCCCATTCGTGAAAATACTTGCGCTCCATTCAATCGATCCAACAAATCTTCAATTTGCGGCAATGAATATTTATTATTTAATGTCTGCTTGTTCAAGTCACGATAATCCACACATAGTCTGAGAGTACCATCTGACTTTGGGACAAATACCACTGCTGCTCCCCAATCATAGAAACTAGGTCTGATCGGACCCTTCCATACAAGCTGTCGAGTTTGATTGTCTAACTCTTCTTTTTCCTTCAAGGTCATCCCTCAAATAGAGTGAACTACTGGCCATGCATTCAGAATTAAAATGATCCTGAAATCAATTTCTCTACTCGGAAGCAAGCTGACAACTTCTTCAAACACATCCGCATAGTTCTTGATGATAGGAATATTTTCTATGTCGACCAGAGTATTCTCTGTAACGACAGGAATATTTTCTATTTGAGTAGGAGAAACATCAAGAGCTGACCAAAAATCTTTTCTATCAGAATTTCGCAAGGAATGGTTATATACTCCCCAAACTTTATTTTTGCCTTAACAACTCTCTCGGCGCATTTAAACTCAACTTCATATTTGGTTAACCAATCCAATCTTAAAATAAGATCGAATTCGGTAAAATTCATGACGATTGAGATGGTAGGGAATCGATAACGGGAAAAAGAGACAAGCACCCCACAAATCCAACTAAGATCGAGGGAACCCCCAACTGGATTATGGACAGTCATGGGGCTTTGATCTTTTTCCGTTTCAAATCCAGTTTCTCAACCGCATTACTTGCAATAAAGTTTCGCAATGTGCCTTTATCAATCAGTACTTTAACTGGAATATCTTTGGCAGTAAGCATGCCTTCCAAAACGTCTATCCTCGCATGATTGGCTGAGGATGCAGGAACTTCTTCCACTTCATTTACCTGTACTACTTCAGATCTCCCTGATAGCAGGCAATTTCTAGCAAGATGACCTGTCTGGTGACACTTATAGCATTCCCTTTTACCATGAGATTTCTTTTGCTTCTTATTGGGTTTAGATCCAATCTTTATTTGTTTCTTCAAAGATCTGCAACTTATCGACAAATGTCCTTACTGGTTACAGATACTGCATATGGTAGTCGTTGCTGGTCCTTTCTCAGACTTAAGCTTTTTCCTATTGAATCTAGGCCTCTTACTGAACTCAGACTTCGTACTTGCCTCAGGCTGCGTACTTGTCTCTGGGCTATCTGTTTCAAATTACCTTTTGTTGCTAGAACTACATTCCTCTTCGTCCTTCAAAAGGACTTGCTTATCTAGATCTTCATACTGGTAAGCCATATATATCATTTTAGAAAAAGGCTGTTGCACATGTGCAGTTACATTACTTTGGTATTTTCTTTGGAGCCCATTAATAAACCTTAGATTCTTCTTCTTAGGATCTTGAATTAGATGCGGGGCAAAACGAGAAAGTTCATTAAATTTCTTATGATACTTTGGAATGGTCATATCTCCTTGTATCAGATAGTAGAATTCATCACTTAATCGCTCAGTTGCTTCTGGAGGAATAAATCTTTCATTGAAAATTTCTTTGAATCTATCCCAGGTAATATTACCTACTAGATTATCCTTAATAACAACTTCCCACTAGATTAAAGCTTCGTCTTTGAGTGCCCAAGATGGCAGTAATCTTTTCTGATCATCTTTCAGCTTTGAACCTTCAAAAATTTTCTCAGTAGAGCGCATCCATGCTTGTGTTTGAATAATAGATTCATTTCCCGAGAATGGTACTCCACCCAGATTTCGATACTTGTTTAATAGAGCTTCAATATCTGGTTCAGACCTACCTTTTCTACTTCTACCACTGATTTTCTATGTCTGCAAATAGCAGACAAAGTGTCAAGTTAACAAGAAAGGTATTTTAAAGCATAGAGACATATACTTGAATGTAAATGTGTCTATCGGGGTGTATTTCATTCTGCTACACTCATTCTAGGATATTAATGATCCTATCTGAAATGAGTTATTCGTCATAGAATACTACTGATTCTATTTCTGACGAGTTCATTAATATGTTATATTCCAGAACTAAGCTTAACCAAAACTTTAATACCACGTGTGAAGACCCCAAACCCCCGTTCCATGATGGAGAGGGTAATCTTTGGAATATAACACATAAACAAATAACATCATAACAGAAATATATAAATACACCAGATAATGTACAACAAAATATAGTGGATAAACATAATCATCAGAGTTACACAGTATATAGGATCATACTTAGTACAAAATACAGTTCAGCTTTACATAAAATGTCCATAACGGAATCAAAACATAATATGTACAATAGTAGCTGAACAACATAAAAAGAAAGTAGTTATAGAATCCTTCTTCAACTCCATAGCTATCTAGAAGAGGCCTGCTAAAACCTGAATACAAGGCTGCCCATGTAGAAAATAGGGCACCCGAGTTTGCAAGTGAAACAAACTACAAGTCAGTCATGGACTGGTATGCGAAATCTACTAAACTTACTTTATAATAAGGCCAATCACAGGACCACACCGCTAACGCAGAACGAGTTTACTCCATTGGATTACTAGTGCTTAAAACAAGTAAATCATTTAAACATTACAATGCTTTTTACAAAAATGAAGCCATTATAAGACTCAGTTCCCATCACACAATGTACGTAAACATAAGGATAGAGTTTTACCTTATAACGGCCAAAATATGCTTGATACAAATAAAACAAAAGCATTTGATATTACTACTAGTGCTGATATGTTTCAAAAACAACTTCAATCATAAGTATCAATCATAGACGGCATGGGTACCATATATAATGTCGTCATATATAGGTTTACAATCAAAACAGCACGATGTCTTATTTGGAAATTGGATTTCCATCATGAACCAAGGCGAGGCATCGTCCTTACCATTCAAGACTCTCTAGCGCGAGCCTTAGGAAAGTACTCAGTCAAGCCTTGGATCGTTAGGGCCAGTCCACATGGAGTGGATTAAAATGCCTGAACACTGCATTTCCCTGCCCAATGGGGCGTAAACTTGTCATATCCTGACCAAACTATCGGCCCTAGAACGACCGATATAAATGAGGTGCCTCGCTATCCATCATCCACATAAGTAAAATGTTCGGGCGTGTAAAACCCAAAATACAACACCTAGCTAGAAGGAAACGCATGTCCTCCCGAAGTCCTCTCCCGTTTCTGGCTCATACCAGGGTGTAAGGCCCGCGAATCAACGCCAAACACAAAGCTAGCTATTTAAAGCCCTGCTTTGATCATCAACCACAAGGCTTTGCTTTTCAACCAAAGCCTTGATCACTGCATCTCAGCATGCCACATTGTCAATCTACAATGTCAGATACACATCCATTTACAAGTCTGTTCTAGGTCTGAACGCAACCGGAGGCACCTTATTCCTCTCCCGTATGTCCAATACAAGAGAGAGGCCCTCGCACATCCGAACGATCAACAAGTACGTCCAGACAACAACCACTGTCACCCACTCAGGGCAACAACTCCCATCAAAGGCACTAGTAGCCATCCATTCGATTTGAAGATCATCGGTCTTGCACCGTCTTCATATCTTCGACTTCTAATCGTTGATCAATTATTTGAAATGAGAATTAACTCGGCCTTTTCAAATAATTCACGTATATTTAGAATTCAAATCAATTCATTTCCATGGTTAAATTATTTGACATCCATAATTCAGTTCATTAATGTAATTTTCACGTCAAACACATTCAACCATCAAATATCCAATAAACCGGGTAAATTCGGTTTATTTCCATTCCATATCATTTATAATATTTTATAAAGATTTATCGCTATTTTTTATTTATTTAAAAATATCCAATTTATTCAAACGACGCTTCAGGCCATAACGCGGCCATGGCGCTGTTTTTCTTTAGATTCAATTTACACATATATGAAAATCTAACCATTGGATCTTTACAAATTTTATATCATTGGAAAGATCTTTTCAAAACGAATCCAACGGTTCCAATTTTGGAAAAATCCGATGGACGGATCTCCCGGTACAATCTTTTATAGTTACGATTTCAAAATGTGAACTGCAACATCGTTATTCAATTTATTTCAATTATATACATATATAAATCATTCTGGCGTTGTTTTCATTCAGATTTGAATTAAACATTTCACACAATTTAACCGTTGGATCTTTGCAAATTTAGTATCGTTGGAAAGATATTTCCAAAGCGAACCCAACGGTTTCAGTTTCGGGAAAATCTGACGGTCGGATCTCCCATAATAATCGTTTAAAATCAGGATTTCAAAACATGAACTGATGCTTCGTTATTCGTTTTAATTTAATTATATATATATATATATATAAATATAATCTGTTCTTCAGTTTCCAATCCATTTTCATTTCACACATGTGATAAAAATAATAATTTTAATCAAGAAATATTTATTTCAACATATGACTATTTTTAACACTTCATATCTATAATAAAAATGTGATTTTTATTCTTAAAACAATTTATTTTTAACATGAATATTTTTTATACTTCGTACATACAATAAAAATGTTATTTTTATCGTTCAAACCATTTTATTTCATACATTCAATAAAAATGTTATTTTTATAGTTCAAACCATTTTATTTCATACATTCAATAAAAATGTTATTTTTATCGTTCAAACCATATTATTTCATACATTCAATAAAAATGTTATTTTTATCGTTCAAACCATATTATTTCACACATTCAATAAAAATGTTATTTTCATCGTTAAAACCATTTTATTTCATACATTCAATAAAAATGTTATTTTTATCGTTCAAACCAATTTATTTCAAAAATGAACATTTTTCCAACACATGAATATATTTAGACACATGAATATTAATCAAACATAAGAATATTCAAAAAAATTCGGCAGCATAACGACAGGGTAGTTAAAACCGACACCGTCCCGAGTACGGCTCCTCGCTCTACCATAAAACCTCGCAGATTTGGGCAAGGGGGATTTTAATAATCTAGTTCGTATGCAAACGAAATTTCCCACAAACTAATCCTATTTGTTTTCAACCACAAACAACTATAATCAAATCAACCATTTGTAATATTCACCCAATTTCACATCAACCAAAATCCAAAAAATCACAACCAATATATATCGTCCATGGTCTATAGAAGAGGGGAGTGTGTGTGTCTATATATATATATATATATATAGATATAGATATACGCATATAAATATATTTCGATTTCATTTCAATTACATTCAACGCATATACGATTTTTACAACGCATATATAACTTATACATCGCACATATAATTTATACAACGCTTATACATGAGGTGTACAACACTTATATAACTTATACATCGACTATATAATTTATACATCATCAATCCATATAGTTTATATTTTAGAAAACTCACATTGGGTTCCACTCCTCCAAAAATTTTAGGAAGCTCCAAAAATTCTCCGGTCTCTTCTAGAATGTAGAAGACGTCCTCATGGTCCCAATGTCATTTGTTTTACTAGATTTCGACAACATAGCAAAAAGATATGATTTTTATTCGATAATCTAAAATAGCAACACTTTTAAATGTTATAAACCATTTAAATTATTCATTGCCGTAACTCACCGCGAATGTTCAAAGGTTTAACTTCAAATCCGCTGAGCTCGAGGCCGATCAGAGCATACCACGCTGAAGAGCTTCAGAAGGCGCGCCAGAGAATGTCACCCACGTCGAATTCGAGCTGGATATCAGGGAGAAAATTGGCGATGAACGCCGGCACTTCAGAGCGACGGATCTCGATGACCGACGAGCGATACCAGGCGGGAGTGGTACGGATTTAAAGAGGAGGAGATTCTCTTCAGGCTTGTCTAAAGAAGCTTCGATTTTTATTGAGAGGATCGAATGGAAACAAGGGGAGAAAGAATCTGCTACTACCACCGTGCGTTTTCGTGGTTGTCGGGTTCTGGAGGATGTGGGAGATGAAATTGGATTGGCCCCCTCTATTTTATATTTACTTTTAATTTCATTAAATCCGAAAATACCACTTACCACATACGAACTCCAATTTATACCCAACGACTGTCATTCCTAGCTAAATGCCCCCATTCCGGACACAATGGAATATGTTTCGTAGGCCCATTCGACTGTTTGAGTCAATTATTCTTCAAATTATATAGAACATTCAAATATGGATTTGAACGTACATTTCAATTTGTCTGGGCCACATACTGACCCCAAAAATTCCAAAAAAAATATATCTAGCTATGTTTGGACGATATGGTCCCAAGAAAACTAGTTTCATCAAATTTGGAGACCGTTTGAAAAATGGCCATTTTCTGGTCGATCCAAATTGACTTAAATTAACCAAACATATTTTCTTCTGCCAAGCTCACATATTAACTCCAAAAACTATGGAATTTGGAATTTAGCAATAATTTGACATTCCGAATCCAACAAAAGTGGTTTCGTTGAAAATGGAGGTCGTTTGCAAAATGTCTATTTTCAAGGGCTATATTAACTCCATAGCGACCTTTCTGAAAATTCATTTGGCCATAACGTTTGATTCCCACTATGAAATCTCGATTTTTCAGATTCGTTAGAAAGATATTCATAAATAGATTTAAATATTTTTGGTTTCATTAAAATGCGTTTTATTTTGCATCCTGTACTGTCAGTCGAAGTTCGAATTTAATTTTTCAAACTACCACGCCATTTCAGGCCTTGTTTTATAATTAAAATAAATATATTCACTCTAACTTCGATCCAAATGAAGTTTTAGTCGTTATTATTTAAAATAAATTATTTTAAATATTCAAAATTCATTGAAATAGCCAAATTAAAAATTTTAAATTAGTTCTGATTTTCCGGGTTGTTACACAAAAGGAGTTGTATTGGCTGGTAAAGCAACAGGTTGGTATAAGGAGTTGTAAAGCGGTTGCACCAATTTTTAAACGTGTGTATGTTGTACATTTTTTTGGGTGGAATATGAGTTTATAAACAAAATTGGAGATGTTTGCTATGACGATCCCAAAACCCCGTTACACGGTGTTAAGGATAATCATTGGAATATAACACATTAATCATCATTAGCAGATCACAGATAATAACATAAACAGAAAATAGAATAATTTACACACATATGACAGCGGAATCATATAGATATCATCACATCAGAGAAGCACAGTACAAGATACAACTTAGTGCATAATGATACATAATCAATCACCATCGCCTGAGGCAGAATCATACATAAAGAGTACTCAAAATAAATATCAGTCTACATCGCCAATGGCGGAATCATAATATAGATACAATAATGGCGGAGAAAATCCAAGTCAGCACGGTGTAGTCAAGCCTCGCCATGAGCCAAAAAGTGCGTCAGAAACCTGTAACTAGGCTGCCCGTGTGAAAATGAGGGCACCCGAGTTTGCAAGGTGAAACAAACTACGAGTCAGTCATGGGACTGTTATGAGAAATCCACATAACTTATTAACAACAATAATAAGGCAAATCAAAGGACCACGCCACTTTCGCGGAACGGGTTTACTCCAATGAGTGCTAGTGCATGAAATAAAGTAAATGATTAAATCATCGCAATGCTTTTTATAAAATGAAGCCATTATAAGACTCAGGTCCCATCACACAATGCAACGCAAGCCAGAGGATAGAGTTTTACCTTATAATGGCCAAAAATGCTTCATACGTATAAAACAAAAGTGTTTGATATTATTACTAGTGCATATATATTTCAAAAGCGATTTCAATCATAAATATCAATCATAGGCGGCATAAATGACCCATACCACTATGTCGCCATACTAGTAATACAATCACGTCCACATATTTCGTACTGGAAATTGGATTCCTTCATGAGTCGAGGCAAGGGGTAAGCTCCTCTCCGATTCGAGACACTCTAGCAAATGTCCCAGGACCCCACTATGATCCTTGGATCTTCAGGGTTGGTCCTCTCTTACTTTTGAGGATTGACAATTCCTGAACACACGTTTCCCGGTCCTTACAGACCTATATCGAGGCGCCTCGCATTCCAACAACCACACAGGAGAAAAGTATATATAATGTCAGGGCTGGTAGGTCACTGACACCACCTTATCTAGAAAGAAACGTCGTGCTCTCCCTGCAGTCACTCTCCCGTTTTTGACTCATACCGAGGTGTGAGGCTCACGAATTCACGTTATACACAAAGCTACGTCACACAGACCATGCTTTGATCATCAACCACTAGACTTTGCTTTGCAACAGAAGCCTTGATCATATGCCACTTAGACGTGCCACACAGGCAATCCACTCCATGCGACTGATTTCTGTCAATACATAACCTCTGAGCTCGTACGTCTCAGAGAAGAGCGTTAAGCAAGAGAATAAATTCTCCTCCTCCAAGAAGATATATATTTAACAGAGTTCAACCAACACAGAACAAAATCCAATGTCAGACACACAGTCCATTTACAAGTCCGTTCTGGGTCTGAACGAAACCGGAGGCACCAATTCCTCGCATATCCGTACAATCAACAGTATGTTTGGATGGCTACTACTTCAGTTCCTTCATGGTAGCTACTCCAATCATGAGCATTAGTAGCGCCCATCCATCCAATGTGAAGATCGTCGGTCTTCAACCGTCTTCGACTCTTCGACTTCTCAACCTCGATCGATTATTTGAAATGAGATGAACTCGGCCTTTTCAAATAATCCACGTATATTTAGATTTTCAAATCAATTTGTCACATGGTTGGACTATTCAACATTCACATTTCAGTTCTTTAGTTATAATTTTCATGTTAAATACATTCGACCATCACATGTTAAGCAAACACAACAAAATGGGATTATTTTCACTCTATATCGTCTATAGAATTTTATAACGATATATCGCCATTTTTATTTATTTTAAAACGGCCATATTTAATTAAACGACATTTCAGGTTGTGTCAATGCACTGGCCCTGCTTTTCACTAATTTTGTTTTATACATATCTGAAAATCTAACCGTTGGATCTTCACAAATTTTATATCATTAGGAAGGTCATTTCAAAACGAATCCAATGGTTTCAGTTTTAGGAAAATCCGACGGTCGGATCTTCCACACTAGTCATTTGAAGTTACGATTTCAATTTACGAACTGCAGCGTCGTTATTCGATTTAATTTAATTATATTTATATATATATATATATATATAATCGTTTCTGGCACTGTTTTTCTTCAGATTTGAATTGAACATTCCAGACAATCCAACCGTCGGATCTTCACAAAGTTGGTGTCGTTAGAAAGATATTTCCAAGGCGAACCCAACGGTTGCAGTTTCGGGAAAATCCAATGGTCGGATTTCCCGCACTAGTTGTTTGAAATCACGGTTTCAAAACACGAACTGCACGACCACGTTTCGTTTTAATTTTATTTATATTTATATATTTATATAAATATAGTTCATTCAAAAATTCCTATATCGTTTTCACTTCAATTATTTCACTAACGCCTTTAAATTTCGGAAAATTTCGCCATAACCTCCTTTGTACGGGAGGGGCTGGGAAAATTCCCAAATGGCCAAACGGGCGTCTCATGTCAAAAAGAAAAAGAAAAAGCCAAGCGGCTAGCCAACAGGCTCATAAAATCATCACCTAAACAAAACAGTAAATGTGTACCTATTTGTCGGGCACACAATTTTATTCCTCTTCTCTAGCCCCATTGCTATAACCTGTTCAATAAATATGCATGTACATGCATACAATTTTTATCACTTATCATTTTCCATTCAACTTCATGTTTGATTTACTTTGGTTTAAAAACACCATTCATTCTAATGTTGCATGCATAGGCTAAAATCATATCATTAGCTAATTAATGTATATTTCAACTCATGCACATTTATTTGAACAAGTGGCTATTTTTAACACTTCACATTTCAAAGATGATAATTTTGGCGAACTAAAATAGATTTCAACACATGACTATTTTATTTGGTTCCTATGCATGTTAAAAATAATATTTCATTCACAAATATTTATTTCAACGTCCGCATATCTCTAGCATATCACATACATGATAGAAATGATATTTTTATCATTTAAAATATTTATTCGAAAAATGGATGTTTTCAACACTTCATAGTTTCAATAAAAATGTAATTTTTATTGTTCGGACTTTTTATTCAACACATGAACTTTTCTACTACACACACTTCTCAACACGTGAGCATTTCCACACATGGATATTTTATTTATGTTGTTCCTATTGGAAAGATGGAATTTTTATTGTTAAAACTATTTATATATAAGGCGAATATTTTTCAAACTTCATATATATTATAAAAATTTGATTTTTATTGTTTAGACACTTCATTCATTCACAAATGAATTTAATTTTCACACATCACTTTTCAACACACCAACATTTCCACACATGGATATAGTTTCAACATATGGCTTTAATTTCAATGCATGAAGAAAATTTCAACATATGAAAATAATTTTAACACACAAAGATTATTCAAAATTTCGGCAGCATAACGGCAGGGTAGTTAAAATCGGCACCGTCCCTAGTACGGCTCCTCGCTCTACCTTAAAACCTCGCGGTTTTTGACAATGGGGATTCATGCATCTAATTCGCACACAGGCGGCATGTTTATTTTTATTTCCACAAATATTTCCAATTCATTTCAATCACCAATGGGTATTTTTCAACCACAACCAAACAATGTCAACCACAAACAATTATTCAACCATTCATATTTTTCATCCAATATTTCACACCAATTCACAACAATAAATATCGTCAATGGTTTGTGGACGAGGGGAATATATATATGTATATATATATATATTTAATTGCTGTATTTCATTTGCATTTCAATACATATATCAATTATTCTATGCATGTATAATTCATACTTCGCTCATATAGCTTACACCACGCATGTACATGAGGTATACAACACGCACTACACCAAAACAGTGGATTCCCAACAAGTATATGTGTTACAAATAATTTCAGTAGCACTTTTATGTGTCACCAACGGCCTGTGAGGAATTTCCTGTAACACTTATAAGTGTTACAAGCAGAGTAACTGCTAACACTTATAAGTGTTACAAATATATTCATTGCTAACACTTATAAGTGTTACACAAAATTCATTGCTAACACTTATAAATGTTGGAACTATAAGATATGGTAACACTTATAAGAGTTACAAACATATTCATTGCTAACACTTATAAATGTTGGAACCATTAGATATGGTAACACTTGTAAGAATTGCAAACATATTCATTGCTAAAACTTATATTTGCATATAAGATGGCATAAGCTCTATTTAATATGCATTCAGCTATGATATTATCTCGACATAACAACGTGGAAAGAAATCCATAAGAAAAAAAATCCATATTCATGACAACAACAAAGTACAAACTAACAAAAAATAATAATACATAAAAATACTAAATTCAACACATATACAATATCCAATTCCATAGTAAAAACAATACATAATTAACAAAATGCAAGATGTTTTTCATATTTGAAGTCTACAAGTACCAAATGCGAAAATCCAGCCATAACGAACCTTACATCCAAAATTTTGCATAGCTTGTACCACCAAAATTTATCCTTTTCTCCGTTTCAATGTTTCCTGCGTGCATTTAATTAAATAGCATCATTTAAGTTTCAGATAGTGTTAAATGTTATAAGTTCAAAGTCATACCTTCTTAATTTTGACACATCTTTTGTCTATTGAACTCGATGAAATCTTGCAATTTAAGCTCCTTTTTAAGCCTTCTGTTTTCTTCAAGAACCTCCAACGCAAATTCCACACCACGATCGCATAATGGTTCGTCAATCCAATGGATGAATCCACAGTCTCTAAGAGTTCCAGTGTTTGCACAAATAAAATATCGACGTCCAACATTTATATTCAAATAGCATGTTTTGAATATTGGTTCAATGTTGCAATGACATAGCAACCTTCGAGATTGTACTTCTGCAATATTGAATATTGGCAGGGATGGCAATTTTGTTGGTGTTGTCGATCTAGTAGGCGGTGCCATATCATTCTGAACACTTAATAATGCCAAATCTCTTTGTAAGCTCGACTCTATTCTCTTGTAGACGCTAAATGGAGTTGCCGTACAAGATTCGGCTGAACAAACAATTTGGGAAGGATCGTCTGAATCATCTGAATACACTAGGAAGTAATCACGGTAATCAGTCGAAGGTCTTGAGTATGAAAACATCTACAGAAAATAAATAAACAACAACAATATCCACTAGCACAGTTTCAGTAATCCACAGTTTCAGCAAGCCACTGGCACAGTTTCAGCAATCCACGGACGATATGCACAGTTTGCTTCTAAAAAAAGACAGTATATAAGAAAAGAAAAAAACAGTTATTTGTTTTGGCATAGATTACAAATCCTTAGAAACTGAAAGACAAACCTGGATTAATTTTGGCAAAGCAATGTTCCAGCTTGATATGTTGCAAATTCTAAGTGTATGTGTGAATATTGCAAGAAAGATAAACTAGTGAACACTAATTAATTTCAACATGGATATACTAATTGAAAGTGCGGCATTAATACTGGTAGTCTGGTACGCACGTTTAAACTGGCAAGTTTATTTTATTTTATCTTTTTCTTTTTTTTCTTTTTTTTTCTTTTTATTCTTACGCTGACCCAAAACCATCCCAGCCCTTAATCCACTCACTAACATTAATTTGCTTGGCGCCTGCACCCATTTCCTATTCGCAGGCATGAATCAAATGCCTACCCATTTCTTCCCATTCCTCTTTAATAATGATTAATAGCTTATAATAATGATTACTTACACAAATTATCCTCGTTAAAACTATATCACATCACGATTTAAATAATTTGGTTTTAGTAAAATTCCCAATATTATCCCGCTTGACTTGATTAGGCCAAATACAAAAATCACTGTCCAATAATAAAAATTATTACAAAATACATTATTCCGGTTGAAGGCTTTGAATTTGAGTTGACTACAGTTGATCATGATGCTAACCTTATACATTTTATTTTAAATATTGTATCTTTATATATATATATATATAACAAATTTTACATTAGGCTCTAGGATATAAGCCTAACTCCATCGACAATTAACTGACACCACTTCTCTTTTTAGTTTAATGTTTAAACTAAAACATAAAAATAGTAAGCAGATATATCATAATTTACTTACATTTTTAGTTGTACAACCTAGGTTTTGATCAACTAAAGGTGAGGTATTTGAATTGGTTAATTTTCAATGGTTTGACAAGTAGGAGTTATGCAACAGATTCTGAAAACTGAATCTGAAAATGGTTTAGAATGGTTAAAAAAATTCAAAATTTATTTTCTGAAAACTGAATCTGAAAACAGATTCTGCAATAAATTTATTTTCAAAATATTCTCATTGTTAAAAATGGTTTAACTGAAAATGTGACTAAGAAACAGATTCTGATTCTCAATTGTTTGACAAGTAGGAGTTATGCAACATGTAGATCACATATGGCGTACATATATACATATATGCGCAGATGATAACATATATATAAGTAATACACAAGTAATACTATATGATCACATATGGCGTACAATCAGCGACTTGGAGTTTAGATGGCATAACAGCAGATCACACAAGTAATAACTATTCATTGTCATAAACCCATATACTTAATTAAGACAGAAATAATGTGCTGAACTCAAAGGTACGAACTTACAATATTGTGTGTAGTAAGAAATATCACATGAGCTACATAAAACGGAAATATTAACATGTAATTCATGTAGTCATCCATTATTTTTAATTATTGAAAGCCTAAATGATTTTGACATATCAAATCACCAAATTTCAAAACTAATGAAGAACTTGCCTAAATGATAAGTAAATGATCTCTTGAATGACCCTGGTTTACACATTAATACACTCTATCACATACAGTTTATAATAGCTTTACCAATTCGAGTATAGCTATTTACAGGAAAAAAAATCCAAGAAAAATAATATGACAAAATCTCAATGTCTATTTCTGTAAATTGATACAAAAATAATATATCTTTTTCATAGCCCAAAAATAAATAACATAAATTTGTTTTAAAACAGACTTTTTGTCCAAACATAATGAAATATAAATTAATCAAAATTTGAATCCAGATGATCCGTATAGTTAACAAGTAATACTATATCGCCATAACAAAACTCACACTCGGATTATCAATTAAAATATAAAAGCAATCTTCTCAGATTCGTAATTCCTTGAGCAAGATCAAGGATTCATCTAACAATTCCAGTTTTATTTAAAAAAAAATGCCAAGAACAAACTGGAAATTCTAAGCTCATGTAAGATCTGATTTCAGATATAGCTCAATAAGCTTATACATGCTTTCCACCCCAAATCAATTACACAAATATGATTCATACAAATCTCAGGAGCTCAACAAAATTGGATCTAGAATGCTGATGCAAGCCATATTTCGATCAGATTTGATACCGGATTTAAAGCAGTGAACCAGTATATATGCATTGGACAAAGTATCAAAAAACCGACTCTCAAATAGGCCAGGACCTTTAAAAAAGCAAATAAAAAAATACCCTAAAATCCAATCATGCCAAATTCTAATTCACCAGAGACCAATAAAGGAAAACGAGAAGCATATGTTCTGAATTTCAGATCTAGAGGAAGAAAAAGCTCACGGTTTAGAGGATTCCTAGAAGTGAAATCGAATTTTTACCTCAAATCGTGATTCCTAGAAGCCGCCGTGATTCCAAGAATCCCCAATTCCTACAAGCCCCAATTCGAAGTCCATTTTTTAATCGTAGATTTCAATTTTTGAGTTTCTCTGATGTTGATGAGAACGGTGATTTCAATTTCAACGTGTATTTGCGTTTGTAGCGGCCTGGAAAGAATAAGTGTTAAAGGACTGAGCGTTGAACATCCAATTAGGGTTATATGCGACAAGTTACCCTTTTGCCATTACAAAAGAAGACTTGACCAAGCACAACAACACATAAAAGTGTTGGCACAATTTTGGTGACACATTTTTGCTACTGCAACACATATAAGTGTCACTAGTCTACAACACATATAAGTGTTGGCAGTTGAAAAAAATAAGAGTTGCCAATTGGCCATTGTGGTGTAGTGACGTGTGTAATTTATATTTCGCTAATATAAATTATACATGACATTTTCCATTCAAATTTATTTAATTTAGATTTCTCACATTGGTTTTCGGAGTGCTAAAAATCGTAGATGACTCAGAAAAATCCGCGGCTTCTTCTATTGGGTAGAGAGCTTCCTTGCGGTCCCGATGTTTCTTGTTTCATCGAATTTCTTCAACACACCAAAAAGATATGATTTTTCAAAGTGCAAACATAAAAAAGAACTCACCTTTCACGAAGGTTCAAAACTAGGTTTGCGGTTTTCGCGAGAACCGAGGCACGAGGGGATGATCGGCGAGTTGGACGTGGAAGAGGGAAGAGAGGGCTTCCTGTCGGTGGTGGTTTGGTGGCGTTCGGTGGTCGGGATCGTCGGCGGCGGCGCTGGGAAGGTCGGGGCTTTGGAGCCTCGATTCAGGCGGAGGAGGGGTCGGGGGTGGTCGAGCTGGGGTCGGATCTGACGGGGAGGCGAAGGCGCGTCGAGCGGCGGTGGTGGCGGAGGCTGGAAGCGGCGACATCGGCGGCGATTGGGCCTGGAAGGGGGGAACGGGTTTCGCCGTTGGTTTTGGGGTTTTTGTTTTGTTTTTAAAATAATGAATGGAGAAATATGATTGGTCGATGGTTTTAATAAATTTTTAAATAGTGTTTTCTCAAATGAACTCCTTTTTAAACCCAACGACTGTCGCCCCTAGCTAAATACCCCCATTCCGGACACAATGGGATATGTTTCGTGGGCCAATTCGACTGTTACAGTCAGTTATTTTTCAAATTAAAGTATAAAACATTTAATTTTTAACTTTGAACGTACATTTCAATTTGCCAGGGCCACAAACTGATTCGAAAAATTCCAGAAAAATAAATCTAGCTATGTTTTGACGCTACGGTCCCAACAAAACTAGTTTCGTCGAATTCTGAGATCGTTTGAAAAATGGCCATTTTTTGGTCGATCCAATTTAACAGAAATTGAAACAAACGCATTTTCTTTTGCCACGCTCACATACTAGCTTCAAAAATTATGAAATTTGAAACCTAGCAATAGTTTGACATCCCGGACCCAACAAAAGTGGTTTCGTCGAATTCCGAGGTCGTATGCAAAATATCAATTTTCCAGGGCTATATATTCTATATAGCGACCTATCTGAAAATTCGTTCGGCCATAACTTTTGATTCCCGTTATGAAACTTCGATTTTTCAGATTCGTTAGAAAGGTATTGACTAACATATTTAAATATTTTTGGTTTCGCTAAAATCTGTTATATTCTCCACCCTGCACAGTCAGTCAAAGTTTGAATTCAAATTTTGAAACTGACTCACTATTTCTAATTCACCATTTTATTGAAATATTCTATTTCAATTGTTCAAATTCCTTTGAAATCACCAATTTAAAATTTTAAATTGGCTCGTATTTTCCGGGTTATTACAATCTCCCCCACTTAAAACTTTTCATCCTCGAAAAGGAAACAACAGTAAAGTAGGAAACAAAATGTAAATGCAAAGTATTGTAAAGGTACCTTGCACCGGAGTTAGTCAGAGATATCCACTCTGCATTTGGGGTAAGCTTGCTTAATGCTTTCCTCAGTCTCCCAAGTACAGTCTCTAGGATCACTGCTCCACGACACTTTAACTAAATGAACCTTTTTGCTTCTTAGTTCTCTAGTTTCTTTGCCAACAATCTTTAATGGCTCTCTTCTGAGTGCTAATTCTGGAGTTATGTCTATATCCTGTTGTGCTGCTTCTTCTACAACAAGATCCGGATCATGCACATGTCTTCTAAGTTGAGATACGTGAAATACATCATGCACTCCAGGCAACCAATCTGGTAATTGAACCCTATAAGCAAGAGTTCCAATTCGTTCGAGTATAGGAAAGGGACCAATAAATCTCGGTGCCAACTTCCCAGTTTTGCCAAATCTGATTACTCCTCTCATCGGAGAAACTTTCAAATAAACTTGATCACCAACAGCAAATGTCAAATCTCTCCTTCTAGAATCTGCATAACTTTTCTGTCGGCTTTGGGCAGTTCTCAAACGCTTTTTGATGAAGTCAACTTTATCAGATGCTTCTCTAATCATATCGGGTCCTAACACAAGTCTGTTGCCAGGTTCTACCCAACATGCTGGAGATCTGCAAGGTCTGCCATATAATGCTTCAAATGGCAACATTCCCAAACTTGCTTGATAGCTATTGTTATATGAGAATTATGCAAATGCAAGTGATCTTCCCATGACCCACCAAAATCAATTATACAAGCTCACAATAAATCTTCCAGAATTTTATTCACCCGCTCAGTTTGGCCGTCTGTTTGAGGGTGATAAGCGATGCTCATATTCAGTTTTGTTCCCAATTCTGTCTGGAAAGCCTCCCAGAATTTGCTAGTAAATAGGGGATCTCTATCACTGACTATGCTGATGGGAATTCCATGCAGCTTAACAATTTCTTTGAAATATATCTGTGCTAGACTTTGAGCGGTTCTATTGGATTTGACAGGTATAAAATGGGCTGTCTTCGTGAAGTGATCTACGATTACCCAAATGCTGTCATTACCTTTCCTGGTTCGCGGCAAACCATCTATGATATCCATGGAAATCTGTTCCCATTTCCAAGCTGGGACTTCCAACGGTTGCAACAATCCAGCTAGCTTCTGTTGGTCGCTCTTGACTAATTGACAAGTAGGACATCTGTTAACATACAAAGAAATATCCCTTTTCATTGCCTTCCACCAGAAAGTGCGTTTGATATCGTTGTACATTTTACTCACCCCAGGATGGATGCAAAATTTGGGTTTATGGCATTCATCCAGCACTTCTCTTTTGAGCTCAGGAATGTCGGGAACACATATTCTTCTATTCAGCCTCAGAACTCCCTCACTATCCACCTGGAAACTGGAGCCTTCGCCCCTTTGAATCCTTCTTATCATCTCCTTCACAAAATTGTCACTTTTCTGAAGAGCAGATATTATATCAATCAATCCTGGCGTAATTATAAGATTGGCCACGATTGCGGTTTTCCTAGTAAGCGCATCCGCTACAACGTTAGCCTTCCCCGGCGTATACAGGATATCAAGATCATACGCTGCAAGAAATTCTAGCCAACGCTGCTGTCTCACATTCAGATCTTTCTGGGTATATAAATACTTCAATGATTGATGATCTGTATACAGTATAAATTTCTCGCCCAATAAATAATGCCTCCAGATTTTTAAGGCAAAAACGATGGCTAGCAACTGAAGATCATGAGTCACATAATTCTTCTCATGCGGTTTCAGTTGGCGGCTTGCATAAGCGACTACTTGGCCTCTTTGCATTAACACTGCACCAAGACCTCTACTGGAAGCATCTGTCCAAACCGTTAAACTCTGATTGCCATCAATAATGGTTAACACTAGAGCAGTTGTCAGTTTCGATTTCAATTCCTAGATAGCTCCTTCGCAATCGGAAGTCCACTTAAACTTCTCATGTTTCTTTGTGAGCTTCGTTAACGGACCGGATATCTTCGAAAAATCCTTAACGAACTTTCGATAATAACTAGCCAACCCCATAAAACTTCTAACTTCTGTGGGAGTAGTGGGTTGTTTCCAGTCTTGAATCGCTGATATTTTCTTGGGTCAACAGAAATTCCTTTCTCTGACACGACATGGCCGAGGAATTTGACTTCTTCTTGCCAGAAGACACATTTAGAGAATTTGGCTTTGAAGACGTTCTTCCTTAGAATCTCCAATACTTGTTCTAAGTGTTTTTCATGCTCGGGTTTTGATTTGTAGTAGATTAAAATATCATCGATGAATACGAGGACAAATTTATTCAGAACTCCCCTGAACACTCTATTCATTAGATCGACAAAGTATGCTGGAGCGTTACACAGGCCAAACGGCATTACTAACCATTCATAAAATATGTCTGGACCTTTGAAAGCTGTCAAAGGAACACACTCTTCTGCTATTCTCAATTGATGAAAACCTATAGCTAGGTCAATTCGGGAAAATACTTTTGCCCCATTCAATTGGTCTAGCAAATCATCGATGCGGGGTAATGGATACTTGTTTTTGAGCGTCTGTTTGTTGAGGTCTCGGTAATCAACACATAATCTAAGAGTACCGTCTGACTTTGGGACAAACACTACAGCTGCACCCCAATTAGAAAAACTAGGTCTGATTAGACCCTTCCACAACAGTTGACGAGTTTGATCGCCTAATTCTTCTTTTTCTTTCGGAGTCATTCTGCGAATTGGATGTACTACTGGTCTGGCATTGGGAATTAGATCAATTCGGAATTCTATTTCTCTTTGCGGAGGTAAGTTTTCAACTTCTTCAAACACATCCGCATAGTTTCTTACAATAGGAATCTTTTCTATGGAAGTGGGGATAAGTTCTAATGCCGACCAAAATTCTTCTCTATTTGGATTCGAACCATGACAGGGAACCGTAATATATCCAAGCTTCGTTCGAATTTTTACGATTCTTTCCGCACACTTTACCTCAGCTTCGTATTTCGTTAACCAATCCAGCTCGAGAATAATATCGAATTCGGGAAAATCCATAACGATTAAATCAAAAGGAAACTTGTAGGAAGAATAAGAGACTGGCACTCTACAATATGAACTGAGAGTAACAGGACCCCCTATCGGGTTATGTACTTCCACCGATTCTTTGAGCTTTCGCTGTTTTAACTTTAATTTGTGCACTGTGTTATTAGCAATAAAACTACGCGATGCACCCGTGTCAAACAATGCAGAAACAGGAATATTTTTAATTGTAAGGGTACCTCCCAAAACATCAGGTTTACCTGCTCCATCGGAAGCAGCTGGCGGGCTTGACCCGTCATATACGTGAGCTACCGTGGCTTTCTTCAGCATAGGACAATCTTTGACCAGATGATCGGTCTTGCGACAGTTGAAGCACGAGCGAGGGTTCTGGGAGCCTTGGCTCGAGCCTTGAGAATTTGTCTTCTGCCTCTTCGGAGCTGTGCAGACATTTGAGTAGTGCCCCGGCTTGCCACAGTTAAAGCAATTTCCTCTTGGCGGCTTGCCAGTCTGAGGTTTTGAAGATGCTATTTGGCTTGACTCGCCTTGATTTACAACAGGCTTGCGCTTGTTTCCGGCTTGGCTTCTAGCGCGATCCTGATCCAGATGCCTTTGATCAAGGTCTTCGTAGTTGCATGTCATTTCCACCAGTTCGTTGAATTCCATCTTGACATGGGCCACGGCTCTATCATGATACTGCCGTCTTAGCCCAAGGAATAACCTCTTATTTTTGGATTTCGCAGTGGCGACGAGCTCCGGAGCATAGGGCGACAACAGTGTAAATTTATTCAGATAATCTTGCACGGAAAGATCCCCCTGCTGGAGATTGGCGAAGTCATCGTGCATTTGTTCTAAAGCTTGTTCTGGGACATATTTCTCCTTGAAGAGTTCTTTGAATCCATCCCATGTTCTTCCAGCTTCTCTATTCCCGGCGGTGAGAGATTCCCACCATAGTTCAGCTTGTTCCTGCATAAGCCAGGCGCCCATAATAGTTTTATCTTCTTCTCCAAGCCTTAGGCCTTCAAGAATTTTCTCGCATGTTTTGAGCCATGCAAGGGCCTCTATTACGGTGCCAGTACCCGAGAAGGTCTTGCCTCCTAAGTTCTTATATCTCTTAGCTACACGGTCTAGCTCGAAGTATTGAGCTGCCGGAGGTTGTATCAAAGGTCCTTCTTGAACTGGGGCTTCTCCCCTTCCTCGGCCTCGGCCGGCACGACCTCCTCTAGCGGCGGCTGCTCTGGTTGCCATTTGTCAAATTCTGTATAAGCAAGAAAAGAGTCAGCTAACAGAAATGATAGTCTATTGCATAGTTAAGCAGAAAATTTTACGGAAAGATAACGATGGACTGATCAAATTTTTTTGTTATTCTGCTCGGCTCGTTCTAGGACTTCACTAGTCCTATCTCTAATGAGCGACTTGCCTTAGAATACTACTGATTCTATTTTGACGAAGTGTTTAGTGTATTAGACTCCAAAACTAAGGTTAACCAAAGCTCTGATACCAGCTGTGACGATCCCAAAACCCCGTTACACGGTGTTAAGGATAATCATTGGAATATAACACATTAATCATCATTAGCAGATCACGGATAATAGCATAAACAGAAAATAAAATAATTTACACACATATGATAGCGGAATCATATAGATATCATCACATCAGAGAAGCACAGTACATGATACAACTTAGTGCATAATGATACATAATTAGTCACCATCGCCTGAGGCGGAATCATACATAAAGAGTACTCAAAATAAATATCAGTCTACATCGCCAATGGCAGAATCATAATATAGATACAATAATGGCGGAGAAAATCCAAGTCAGCATGGTGTAGTCAAGCCTCGCCATGAGCCAAAAGGTGCGTCAGAAACCTGTAACTAGGCTGGCCGTGTGAAAATGAGGGCACCCGAGTTTGCAAGGTGAAACAAACTACGAGTCAGTCATGGGACTGGTATGAGAAATCTACATAACTTATTAACAACAATAATAAGGCAAATCAAAGGACCACGCCACTTTCACGGAACGGGTTTACTCCAATGAGTGCTAGTGCATGAAATAAAGTAAATGATTAAATCATCGCAATGCTTTTTATAAAATGAAGCCATTATAAGAGTCAGGTCCCATCACACAATGCAACGCAAGCCGGAGGATAGAGTTTTACCTTATAATGGCCAAAAATGCTTCATACGTATAAAACAAAAGTGTTTGAT
Source organism: Allium sativum (assembly GCA_030737875.1). NCBI lineage: Eukaryota > Viridiplantae > Streptophyta > Magnoliopsida > Asparagales > Amaryllidaceae > Allium > Allium sativum. The sequence continues at coordinate 1,030,197,198 of CM060913.1, read as the reverse complement.
ATTATTACTAGTGCACATATATTTCAAAAGCGATTTCAATCATAAATATCAATCATAGGCGGCATAAATGACCCATACCACTATGTCGCCATACTAGTAATACAATCACGTCCACATATTTCGTACTGGAAATTGGATTCCTTCATGAGTCGAGGCAAGGGGCAAGCTCCTCTCCGATTCGAGACACTCTAGCAAATGTCCCAGGACCCCACTATGATCCATGGATCTTCAGGGCCGGTCCTCTCTTACTTTTGAGGATTGGCAATTCCTGAACACACGTTTCCCGGTCCTTACAGACCTTTATCGAGGCGCCTCGCATTCCAACAACCACACAGGTGAAAAGTATATATAATGTTAGGGCTGGTAGGTCACTGATACAACCTTAGCTAGAAAGAAACGTCATGCTCTCACTGTAGTCACTCTCCCGTTTTTGACTCATACCGAGGTGTGAGGCTCGCGAATTCACGTTATACACAAAGCTACGTCACACAGACCATGCTTTGATCATCAACCACAAGACTTTGCTTTGCAACAGAAGCCTTGATCATATGCCACTTAGGCATGCCACACAGGCAATCCACTCCATGCGACTGATTTCTGTCAATACATAACCTCTGAGCTCGTACGTCTCAGAGAAGGGCGTTAAGCAAGAGAATAAATTCTCCGCCGCCAAGCAGATATATATTTAATAGAGATCAACCAACACAGAACAAAATCCAATGTCAGACACACAGTCCATTTACAAGTCCGTTCTGGGTTTGAACGAAACCGGAGGCACCAATTCCTCGCATATCCGTACAATCAACAGTATGTTTGGATGGCTACTACTTCAGTTCCTTCATGGTAGCTACTCCAATCACGAGCATTAGTAGCGCCCATCCATCCAATGTGAAGATCGTCGGTCTTCAACCGTCTTCGACTCTTCGACTTCTCAACGTCGATCGATTATTTGAAATGAGATGAACTCGGCCTTTTCAAATAATCCACGTATATTTAGATTTTTCAAATCAATTTGTCACATGGTTGGACTATTCAACATTCACATTTCAGTTCTTTAGTTATAATTTTCATGTTAAATACATTCAACCATCACATGTTAAGCAAACACAACAAAATGGGATTATTTTCACTCTATATCGTTTATAGAATTTTATAACGATATATCGCCATTTTTATTTATTTTAAAACGACCATATTTAATTAAACGACATTTCAGGTCGTGTCAATGCACTGGCGCTGCTTTTCACTAATTTTGTTTTACACATATCTGAAAATCTAACCGTTGGATCTTCACAAATTTTATATCATTAGGAAGGTCATTTCAAAACGAATCCAATGGTTTCAGTTTTAGGAAAATCCGACGGTCGGATCTTCCACACTAGTCATTTGAAGTTACGATTTCAATTTACGAACTGCAGCGTCGTTATTCGATTTAATTTAATTATATTTTTATATATATATATAAATATAATCGTTTCTGGCACTGTTTTTCTTCAGATTTGAATTAAACATTCCAGAAAATCAAACCGTCGGATCTTCACAAAGTTGGTGCCGTTGGAAAGATATTTCCAAGGCGAACCCAACGGTTGCAGTTTCGGGAAAATCCAATGGTCGGATTTCCCGCACTAGTTGTTTGAAATCACGGTTTCAAAACACGAACTGCACGGCCACGTTTCGTTTTAATTTTATTTATATTTATATATTTATATAAATATAGTTCATTCAAAAATTCCTATATCGTTTTCACTTCAATTATTTCACTAACGCCTTTAAATTTCGGAAAATTTCGCCATAACCTCCTTTGTACGGGAGGGGCTGGGAAAATTCCTAAATGGCCAAACGGGCGTCTCATGTCAAAAAGAAAAAGAAAAAGCCAAGCGGCTAGCCAACAGGCTCATAAAATCATCACCTAAACAAAACAGTAAATGTGTACCTATTTGTCGGGCACAAAATTTTATTCCTCTTCTCTAGCCCCTTTGTTATAACCTGTTCAATAAATATGCATGTACATGTATACAATTTTTATCACTTATCATTTTCCATTCAACTTCATGTTTGATTTACTTTGGTTTAAAAACACCATTCATTCTAATGTTGCATGCATAGGCTAAAATCATATCATTAGCTAATTAATGTATATTTCAACTCATGCACATTTATTTGAACAAGTGGCTATTTTTAACACTTCACATTTCAAAGATGATAATTTTGGCGAACTAAAATAGATTTCAACACATGACTATTTTATTTGGTTCCTATGCATGTTAAAAATAATATTTCATTCACAAATATTTATTTCAACGTCCGCATATCTCTAGCATATCACATACATGATAAAAATGATATTTTTATCATTTAAAATATTTATTCGACAAATGGATGTTTTCAACACTTCATAGTTTCAATAAAAATGTAATTTTTATTGTTCGGACTTTTTATTCAACACATGAACTTTTCTACTACACACACTTCTCAACACGTGAGCATTTCCACACATGGATATTTTATTTATGTTGTTCCTATTAGAAAGATGGAATTTTTATTGTTAAAACTATATATATATATATAAGGCGAATATTTTTCAAACTTCATATATATTATAAAAATTTGATTTTTATTGTTTAGACACTTCATTCATTCACAAATGAATTTAATTTTCACACATCACTTTTCAACACATCAACATTTCCACACATGGAAATAGTTTCAACATATGGCTTTAATTTCAATGCATGAAGATAATTTCAACATATGAAAATAATTTTAACACACAAAGATTATTCAAAATTTCGGCAGCATAACGGCAGGGTAGTTAAAACCGGCACCGTCCCTAGTACGGCTCCTCGCTCTACCTTAAAACCTCGCGGTTTTTGACAATGGGGATTCGTGCATCTAATTCGCACGCAGGCGGCATGTTTATTTTTATTTCCACAAATATTTCCAATTCATTTCAATCACCAATGGGTATTTTTCAACCACAACCAAACAATGTCAACCACAAACAATTATTTAACCATTCGTATTTTTCATCCAATATTTCACACCAATTCACAGCAATAAATATCGTCCATGGTTTGTGGACGAGGGGAGTATATATATATGTATATATATATTTAATTGTTATATTTCACTTGCATTTCAACACATATATCAATTATTCTATGCATGTATAATTCATACTTCGCTCATATAGCTTACACCACACATGTACATGAGGTATACAACAAGTGTGTAATTTATATTTTGCTAATATAAATTATACACGACATTTTCCATTCAAATTTATTTAATTTAGATTTCTCACATTGGTTTTCGGAGTGCTAAAAATCGTACATGACTCAGAAAAATCCGCGGCTTCTTCTATTGGGTAGAGAGCTTCCTTGCCGTCCCGATGTTTCCTGTTTCATCGAATTTCGTCAACACACAAAAAATATACGATTTTTCAAAGTGCAAACATCAAAAAGAACTCACCTTTCACGAAGGTTCAAAACTAAGTTTGCGGTTTTCACGAGAACCGAGGCACGAGGGGATGATCGGCGAGTTGGACGTGGAAGAGGGAAGAGAGGCCTTCCTGTCGGTGGTGGTTTGGTGGCGTTTGGTGGTCGGGATCGTCGGCGGAGGCGCTGGGAAGGTCGGGGCTTTGGAGCCTCGATTCAGGCGGAGGAGGGGTCGGGGGTGGTCGAGCTGGGGTCGGATCTGACGGGGAGGCGAAGGCGCGTCGAGCGGCGGTGGTGGCGGAGGCTGATAGCGGTGGCGATCGGGCCTGGAAGGGGGGGAACGGGTTTCGCCGTTGTTTTTGGTTTTTTTTTTTAAAATAATGAATGGAGAAATATGATTGGTCGATGGTTTTAATAAATTTTTAAATAGTGTTTTCTCAATTGAACTCCTTTTTAAACCCAACGACTGTCGCCCCTAGCTAAATGCCCCCATTCCGGACACAATGGGATATGTTTCGTGGGCCAATTCGACTGTTATAGTCAGTTATTTTTCAAATTAAAGTATAAAACATTTAATTTTTAACTTTGAACGTACATTTCAATTTGCCAGGGCCACAAACTGATTCGAAAAATTCCAGAAAAATAAATCTAGCTATGTTTTAACGCTACGGTCCCAACAAAACTAGTTTCGTCGAATTCTGAGATCGTTTGAAAAATGGCCATTTTCTGGTCGATCCAATTTAACAGAAATTGACCAAACGCATTTTCTTTTGCCACGCTCACATACTAGCTTCAAAAATTATGAAATTTGAAACCTAGTAATAGTTTGACATCCCGGACCCAACAAAAGTGGTTTCGTCGAATTCCGAGGTCGTATGCAAAATATCAATTTTCCAGGGCTATATATTCTATATAGCGACCTATCTGAAAATTCGTTCGGCCATAACTTTTGATTCCCATTATGAAACTTCGATTTTTCAGATTCGTTAGAAAGGTATTGACTAACAGATTTAAATATTTTTGGTTTCGCTAAAATCCGTTACATTCTCCACCCTGCACAGTCAGTCAAAGTTTGAATTCAAATTTTCAAACTGACTCACTATTTCTAATTCACTATTTTATTGAAATATTCTATTTCAATTGTTCAAATTCCTTTGAAATCACCAATTTAAAAATTTTACATTGGCTCGTATTTTCCGGGTTATTACATTTACGAAGGAATTTGGTCATATGGGTGATGAAGTTGGGTGAGACCTGTAGACGGCAGAGAGAAATTAATAGAAGGCTGTTTTGTAACAACAGCAAGTTTTATGAGATGTTAGATAAGGGATCAGGGTAATTTTTAATAATTAATTAGACTAATTAATGATGTTCAATTTATAGATATACAAACTTGAAATATATATATATATATATATATATATATGTATGTATGTATGTATGTACGTATGTATAACAGTTCCATACAATAACAGTTTTGACGGGAAACAAAATTTCGTGGAACTGTAAGAGGTTAAGCTTCATGAGGGAATTGGATTTGGAATTTTTGAATTCATGTGAGATTGACTATGGAATTTTAACTTAAATCAAATATCCTTCGATTTGAGTTAAATTTGTATTGGATCTACAATTAAAAATACCGGTGAGTAATTCTCATTTAGAAATTTATTTTTACCATTAAAAATAAATTGGTTTCTGTTGGCTAGCTTTTTGACCAAGCCACCAAGGTTCACACACAAGAAGAAAATATGAAGTTTCACACCTTTAACCCTCGAAGACCCGATCGGATCGCCATACTCCCCTCGGCTCGCGATCGCCCTCCTTTGACCACGATCCGATCCCACCATCGCTATCTCGATCCGATCCGATCCCCGAAGTTAATGGATGACGACCAAGATCAAGTCCACCACGATCCAAGAATGCAGGATCTCACGACACGTGTCACAAACTGTCTTATTGACCAATTCTTCACTAAGCTACGATCACGATCCGATCCGAGCAGGAAGACCCGATGATGGCCACGGACTTGGTCATCCACAATCCGATGTTTAAGGAGATCGTGACACCTGTCCACAACGGCTAATTTGACTAATTCTTCATCAAGCTGCGAACCAGCCCGAGATCTTCAGGGTGTGATCCACGTATGACCGCGATCCATCACCAGAAATCAGCTACAAATAGCCCAGAGCTTGGCATTTTTGAGGATCTTTTTGGCAGTTTTAAGTATTGATTCCACCAATACTGTTGCACCACTATTTCTTATCGGTTTTACTTCAAAATTACTTAGAGAAACCATAATTGTAAGTGTGAGTTTGAGAGAAATCATTGGTTGTACTAACATTCAAAGCATAATCAATAGCATTTTATGTGGACGTAGGCTCGTTAACGCCGAACCACTATAAACCTTGTGTGTTCTCTGCTTTTTTCCTCATTTTTCAGTTATAATTCTCAACGAATCAGAACAATTTGGGTGTTAGAGCCAAATTTTGATCTAACATTTTGGTGCTTTCACTGAGAGTTGATTTCTCGGCGTATTGGATTGTTGCTCCGTTGTTTGGATACTCAAGTCCGAAGAAAACAGTCCCAAAACTTCATTGTTCAGATTTTTGAAAATTCCAGCAGCATCTGATATCATGGCCGGAAAGAAGTCTAAGGAAGTACGAGCTTCGCAGGCAATTGAAGTCGCGAATGAAGCAGTTGAAGAAAGTGTCCATGGGCAGGTTGAGGAAGGCTTTGTGAATCACAGAGACATAGGGGCGATCCGACCCGAACGTGGCGCCACGATCCGAACTGAGGGTGACACGAACCGAGCATCTGAAGGGGTCGTCACTCGATCCCGAGACAACACCGCAAACCCTCCCCCTAATGTAACCACGATCCGACCCCAAGGGGGCGCTACGAGCCATAGACACAGGTCCACTACGATCCGATGTAATGACCAGACTACAACTCGACCTGGAAAGGAGGTTATGACTCACTCTACCCGTCCTGGTATCTCTGTTCGACCTGGCTCAAGTTCTCTGCGCATAAGAGAAAATGCTGATGATCAATATGACCCCTCTGCTCTGGTTACTAAAGGAGATCTCTCTCGCTTCTTCGAAATGTGGGATAGGCTGTTTGATGAATTAGCTGCTCAAAGGTAGCAAAGCTCTGTGCTGCAGCAGAACTTAACTGCTATGGATAGAAGGATCGATGATCTCGCAAGACAAAGAACACTCCCAGTTCGCCCACTCACCCAAGAGTACACTTCTTCATCAGAGGAATCGCCAAGACCTCCGCGGTGATCGTATGAGAGGGCTGAAAACAGAGAGCAGCTCCGATTTGCAACCTTGCCATCAGAAGAGGAAGAGACACTTGGTGTAGGACCCTCAAACTGCAACTTGAATAATCATGCCGCAACTCCTAGAGCTCGAGTTGTGGATAATCCTGTTGAGAATAGACCACCTCAGCCTCTTCGCCGTACAAATACTTATGGTAACAGGGGGCAACGAAGCCCAATCTGAGCCCCGGACTTCGTGGATGTTCCTAGAAGAGAGATCGGAGAATTCCACCGAGCTAGGAGCGCTGATCCCGAGCCTCCGATGACCAGTGCAAATGTTGCAGCTATGGTCCATCAAATCCTGGCGGATAGCCATGGAAAAAGGAATGAAGATTGCGGAATTGACCGCAGTCACACCCCTTTTACTGACGACATTCTAGACGTAACGTTCCCGAGGCGCTTCAACATGCCTCAGATGAACCGTTACGCGGGTAGACCTGATGCAATCCAACATCTAAAGAGATATTCTTGGTCAGTGACCGCTGCCGCAGCTTCTGACGCTGTAAAGTGCAAAGCATTCCCTATATTCCTGGAGGATGTAGCATTATTATTGTTTACTCGCTTACCAGCAAGATCAATTTCCAGTTTTAGGGAGTTGAGTGAAAGGTCCGTGGAACAGTTCTGCATTTATGCACAAAGGTCAAAGAGTGTGATTGACCTGTTCCTCGTCAAACAACGACCAGGCGAGAGCTTGAGGGTGTATCTGGATCGTTTCAACCTAGCCGCCACCGAAGTCAAGGATCCCCATGAGCCAACTGTTGTGGCAGCCCTAATTGATTGGGTAGATAAAGATACTGAATTTGGGAGATACCTGGCCGGCAAGCCACCTCATACTAGAGAATTGTTCTACGAGAATGCAAACGTACGCTTACTTCAGGAGGAGGTAAATGTTAACCGGAAGATGAAAATGGAAAATAAGGAGGAAATCCAAAGTAATGTGGCCGTCAAGCAAACCGAAGACAGCTCGGGAAAGGTTGAAGTCAATGTTGGAAACCGAAACCAGGGCGGCGGCCACCAGTCAGGAAACAATGGTAACAACAGTAATGGCAATAATCGGAAGAGAAATCGGGGGAGCGACTCCCAGAGAAGGACCAATCCCAGGTCTTTCGAAAATTATACGCCAATAAATGATACTTTGGAGAATATATTTGTCGACTCGTACAACGTTCTCCAACATAAAAGGCCTCCTCCAAGAGATTCGACGGAGAAAGAACGTGAGACGGGGAAGTTTTGTCTCTTCCATTAGACCCACGGCCACTCTACAAATGAATGCCGTCATCTGATAGACGTAATTGAGAGGTTGCTCCGAGAAGGGAAGTTGGATGAGTACCGGGTGACTCCTAGAGACAGGGGGCAATCTATTCAGACCCCGAACCAAAACCAGAATCAACCTACTGCCAGGCCAATAGTCCAGCAAAAAGGAAAGGATCTTGTTATCAACACCATAATAGGAGGGCTTCACCTAGCCGGGCATAATTTCAAGGCGATGGACCAATACGTAAACGCAGCAAAGCATCATCTTGAGGCAGGAGAGTGTAGCAACCCTTAGGACAATATCCCAGTAAAACAACAAAAGATGATGTCAGATGACGTCATTTTCCACAACCGAGAGAGTATTGGAGTCCATGCTCCGACCGAAGATCCATTTGTAATCACAGTTCCTATTGGCCTGGCCACTGTCCATAAAGTTTTAGTGGATAATGGGAGTTCAGTCAACATTCTATTCAAAAAGTCGTTCGATCTAATGAACCTTGAATTGAAAGATTTAAAGCCGTGTGAAGGATGGATCCGTGGATTTAACGGGGCTTCAACTGCTCCAATGGGATATGTAGAGCTGACGGTAACACTTGGGGAAGGAGAACGCCAGAGAGTGAGAATTCTTCCCTTCATGGTTTTGGATATTGAATCGCCTTATAATGCCTTCTTGGGCCGACCGGCCCTAGCAAAGTTTAGAGCTTGTATAGCCCCCTGGTGCTTGTTATTGAAGTTTCCTACGGAAGCTGGTGTTGGCATAGTTAGAGGAGATCAGGTTGCTGCACGAGCATGTTACATTGAAGAGCAAAAGCTACTCCGTAAAGGAAAATATATTGAAACTAAAGACGCTTCTTCCCCCACAAGGGCGGAGACGTCATAGCAATTAAAGAGAATGACTATAGGCGAGTCGCCCGGAGAACTGCCCGAGGATATAGATCCCAGAGAGGACGAAGAGACTGGGGGCAGAATGGCAGCTCCCAACGAAATGACTGTGGATGTACTGATCGATGATAGCGACCCAGAGAAGGTCCTGAAGATTAGATCCCAGTTGGATCAAGTTCGAGCTAAAGAACCGACGGATTTCCTGAAGGATAACTTGGATGTATTTGCTTGGACCCATGCGGACATGTGTGGGATATCTCCATCAATCATGAACCACTCATTGAGCATTAACCCAAAGCATCCTCCTGTAAAACAAAAAAGGCGAATGCTAGGCCCAGAGAGGTCCGCAGCCTTGAAAGAAGAAGTTGAGAAGTTAAGAAGTAACGGATTCACCAGAGACTCAACCTACCTAGATTGGATTTCAAATCCAGTTTTGGTAAAGAAGGCCAATGGGAAGTGGCGTACGTGTATTGATTTTTCGGATTTGAATAAAGCCTGCCCAAAAAATAGCTTTCCGTTACCCAGAATTGATCAGTTGGTAGATACAACGGTAGGCCATGAGCTTCTCTCTTTCATGGATGCTTATTCGGGATATAACCAGATCCCTATGCATGTTCCAGATCAAGAGAACACTAGCTTCATTACGGACCTAGGATTATACTGCTACGTGGTAATGCCTTTTGGTTTGAAAAATGCAGGCGCTACATATCAACGGTTAGTGAATAGAATGTTCTATAATCAGATTGGGAAAACGATGGAGGTGTACGTTGATGACATGTTGGTTAAGTCCAGACAATCGTCCGATCACACTACAAACTTGGCAGAGATGTTTGGTATTCTTCAAAAGTATGGGATGAAACTCAACCCAACGAAATGCTCATTTGGGGTTGCATCCGGGAAATTCTTGGGATTCATTGTCAGCTCGCGTGGGATTGAAATTAATCCAGAGCAGATTGCAGCAATCAGAGACATTCAGGAGCCCAGACAAATCAAAGATGTGCAGAGCCTTGCGGGGAAAGTAGCAGCATTAAGCAGATTCATCTCCAGAGTGACAAACAAATGCATTCCGTTCTTTGAATTGATAAAACGAGGAAAATGCAATTTTAAGTGGACTCCTTATTGCATTGAAGCATTTCAGAACCTGCTGAATCATCTGGAGAGACCTCCGATACTATCTAAGCCGGTGGATCACGAGGATTTATTCATGTACTTAGCAGTGTCGTCCCACGCGATCAGTTCAGCATTAGTGAGAGAAGAAGACAAGGTTCAAAGGCCAGTGTACTACATGAGTAAAAAATTGGCGGCAGCTGAACGCAATTATCCGAGGGTCGAAAAGCTGGCGTACAGTTTATTGATTGCATCTAGGAAGCTTCGACATTATTTCCAAGCTTACCGTGTACACAGATCATCCGTTCAAGCAAGTTCTACAGAGACCAGAAGCTTCTGGAAGGCTACTCAAGTGGAACATTGAACTGAGTCAATTTGATTTGAATTTTTAGCCCCGATGATCGATACGGGGGCAAGTGCTGGTAGATTTCATAGCAGAATTTACTGTCTCGGAGGTTGACATGGTAAACGAAGAGGCTGACCCACTAAAGTTACTTCTCGATCCTAGTGCATGGAAATTGTATATTGATGTTGCTAGGAATGATAAACGATCCGGTGCTGGAGTGGTGCTTGAAACTCCTGAGAAAAGAATGATATCCTATGCTATCCGGTTGGAATTTCACGCCACTAACAACGACTCCGAATATGAAGCCCTGATAGCCGTGCTGAGGATCGCAAAGGAATTAATGATCGCGAAGCTGGACATATTTTGTGACTCCAAGTTGGTTGTAAATTAGGTTACTGGAAAATTTCGAGCTAAGAGCCGAAGATTGATTTCATATTTGGAGAAAGTGAAGGAGTTGCTGACTAGCTTTGATCACTACAGTATATCCCATATTCCGCGGTCAGAGAACCAACAGGCAGACAAGTTAGCGGAGATGGCTAGTTCCGACGATCCTGCTGAAGCTGGGCTAGCCCCAGTTGAAGTACTTTAGTTCCCTAGCATAGGTCAGATGGAAATTGATCCGATACTAGAGACTGAGCCAGAAAGGGAGTCATGGATGACCCCTCTAAATAATTTCTTAATAAATGGAACGCTTCCGACCAAGAAGAGCGAGAGGCGTAAAATAATCCGTAAAGCATCCCGATACGTTCTGCAAGGCGGAATCCTGTACAGACAGGGATTTTCGATGCCTCTTCTCCGTTGTATAGCCCATGACGACATCAAGCGTGTACTGCAGGAAGTACATGAGGGTGAGTGTGGTGACCATACTGGAGGACAAACATTGGTCAAAAAGGTGTACGGTATGGTTACTTCTGGCCTACAATAAACAAAGATGCGGCAAAATACGCACGACGTTGTGATGCATGCCAAAGATTTTCAAAAATTCCCAGGGCACCTCCTGGCCTGTTAAAGACAATGGCGAGTCCATGGCCTTTCGCTATGTGGGGGATTGTTATCATCGGAAGCCTCCCTATAGCAAAGGGCGAAGCAAAGTTTGTTATTGTGGCCGTAGGCTACTTCACCAAATGGGTCGAGGCTGAGCCGTTAACTACAATCACAACCAAGCGAGTGATTAATTTTGTTGTTAGGAACATTATTTGCCGGTTTGGGATCCCGAAGATCGTCATAACTGACAATGGAACCCAGTTTGATAGCAACGAGTTCAGGGACTTCTGCCAGAAGTACCACATTGAGAAACGGTACACCTCTGTGGCACATCCGCAGTCGAACGGATAGGTCGAAGCAGCAAATAAAGTGATTAAGTCCATTATCAAAATAAGATTGAAGCGGGCCAAAGCCATGTGGGTCGATGAATTACCCCTGGCATTATAGGCCTACAGGACAACGTATAAATCGGCGACAGTCCATACACCCTTCTCCCTTGCTTTTGGAGCAGAGGCGGTCGTCCCGGTTGAGCTAAAAGTACCATCTCACAGAGTTACCTACTACGATCCGATGTCTAATAACGAGTTGCTCCTTGAATCCCTAGATACAATAGAGTAGAAGAGGGATGAAGCATACCTGCGTGCCTTGAGACACAAGCAACAGGTCGCTAGATATTACAACAAAAGAGTTCGAGCCCGAACCTTTGAACCCGGAGACTTGGTTCTGAAGCGTGTCTTTCCACCCCCAACTCATATGGGTGCGAAGTGGGAAGGACCATACTCCGTTTTACGAAGGCTTGATAATGGAACCTTCAAGCTAGCAACCGTAGATGGAGAAGAAATCCCCAAAGTGTGGAATGCCCAACATTTGCTGCCTTATCTGACATAAAGTCATCAGATTTATCCTTTCGTTTCATAGGACCATGTAAAAGGCATGACCTGCCTAGAATAGTCCAATGTCTTGAGCAAAGCATTATAAAGTGGACGTAGGTCACGATTTGACTAAACCACTATAAAAATATTGTGTGTCGTTTACCTTCATTTGCACTATTACTTATCTGCTCTTCTATCTTTATAAAGTTTGTTGTAAAATTCATACAGTGATTGCAGAAACATGTAATTCTATGTGCCTTCCATCAGAATGGAGAGTAATCCGCAGCCAGAACGAGGAAGGTGCAATAAAGTGAATCACACCATTGATTGCGCTCTAACTCTCCAGAGCCGAGAGAAAACATAAAGGATGTGAAAATAACGTCCACATGGCAAGGCGATGCACCACGAGAAGAACCGCCTTGACCGAACTCCAACCTTGGCGACCGCCAGGAGAGTATAAAAGCGTCTACGATTAAGTGCTGAGAAAGAGCTCTTACCCCGCTGAAGGATCGGGCGGCGACTGAACAGCCGAGTTCAAACTCTAACCTTGGCGACCTCCAGGAGAGTATAAAAGCGTCTACGATTAAGCGCTGAGAAAGAGCTCTTACCCCGCTGAAGGATCGGGGGGCGACTGAACAGCCGAGTTCGAACTCTAACCTTGGCGACCGCCAGGAGAGTATAAAAGCGTCTACGATTAAGCGCTGAGAAAGAGCTCTTACTCCGCTGAAGGATCGGGGGGCGACTGAACAGCCGAGCCCGAACTCTAACCTTGGCGACCGCCAGGAGAGTATAAAAGCGTCTGTGATTAAGCGATGACAAGGATGCTGAAGACTCAGCGTCCCCGGAATTCCGGCCCCGTTAAAGGATAGGTGAGCAGATCATGATACGAGTTCGAACTTTAACCCGCTGATGGCTCGGGAAAGTATAGAGGCACCGAAGATTTTGCGCCTCAAGGACTATAATCCTACTAAAAAATTCCAAGTCCCCTGTATTCAAATATAGGGGGAAACATGCATAGAAATTGTTAAATTCTTTCTTTTGCTTGAATGATTTGTAATATAATTTTAGCTTGGTTATGGTCAAATGATTTGTGACTAAGTGTGAAGAGTTTATTCGATGCAGGTACACGATGATGCAAAAGAAATAAACTTTCATTCATAAACAGTAAACCTACAAGATAAAGAGGAACCTAAACAAAAGTGAGGGCCATTCTCACAATTACATTTCATGGCCAGTGGAAAGCCTAAAAATCCTAAGGAAAAAATATGAACTGATATCTGCATCCTACTTATGCTGAATGGGCTATGTAGGTTTCTTGCTCTTTTTCTGCTTCCCCGACTCCTCCTTATCAACATCCGAACGATCACCTTTTTTCCTCTTCCTCTTATCAACAAGGGGCTATGGCGAAGAACTAGAGGATTGAGAGGCTAGTTGTGAAGTTATTGATTGGGGGGAAAATCTGACGACCAACCCAGTTTTGGGGTCGATCTCGGAAATAGGGGGCACATATACTGGATCTTGTCCCCCTGTCATAAGAAGCAACTGCTTCCCCTCTTTGGTCTGTTGTTCAGCCAAGGTTTCCTCACCATCGCCTCTGCTTTCTTTGGTAATGGAGACTTCCTCTTCATCACCATCATGGCGCCCGTCCATGTCTCTCAAAGCCTCGATGGGTTCAGCATATGGGGGACATCAACACCAGCACTTGGCGGGATGTCAACCTTCTCTGCTTCTGTCCTCTTCTCAGCATCCTTATCAACTGGCACGCCACCTGTATTATGAGGAACAAATGTTATTTTGGGAGAGAATGCGGTTTTCTCAGTTGATTGTCCGACAAGACGAAGACAAGTGACAATGGCTTTGACAAATTGCGGAGAAAATATAGGGATACCTTCCGCCAATCCTCCATCCAAACTAGCAGCAGAACCTCCGACAGCTGGAGGAGTTGGACCCAGAGGAATCAATGGATCGTCGGGATTGTATTCCTCAATTTTGGAGGTCTTAGGCTCTACAGCTGAGCTCGAGCCTCCTTCAATTTTATCTTTGCCCTTGGCCTGAGTTTTCTCTTTACCAATCTCTTCTTGGAGCAGGCGTTTGCCTTTCTCTAGATCTTCAGGTTTGTTATCCCTAAGAATAGTCCGCATCAACTCATCCTCATCAATTTCATCGACCCTTAATCGCTGTTTCTCGCTTTGGACGATTGCATCCCATATGTTGGCTAAAGTGACATGGTAGTCTGGGATCCAAGAGATGTTGCGGATCTTGATGACCTGGCCAAGGAAGTCAAACAGCATTTCCTCAAATCCTTCAATATCTTTCTCTCTCTCAAGGATCTTTTCATTAGAAACAGTGGCCATTTCAATGGCACTTTCTACATTATTTTCAGCCAGGATCGCGCGCTTCTCTGAACGCGCGAGTTGATCATTCAGAATCGCCCTCTCTTTTTCGGCCAGAGCTAAACTATCTTTCAAGCTTGCCTTTTCTTTCTCCCAAGCCGCTTTTTCAGCCTCGAAATGATCCTGTGCTGTTTTCAGTTCAGTGTTGGCCATCCTGAGATCTTCCACCTCTTTCTTCAATGACGCTCGTTCTTTGCTGTTAGAATCGAGCTCATTATGAAAACGTTGTCTGGCCTCCTCCAGCTCTGTTTTGTAATTTTTAGCGTCTCGTTGAGCCAAGGCAAGCAATGATTGTGCATCTTCTAAGTCCTTCTCCATGTTTACCCTGGCCCTTTCATTGTTATCTATCTTCACTTTAGACCTATGTGCTTCCATCTCAAGCATTCGGATGACGTTTGAAAGATTGACAGCATGTTTCTTCATCGCCTCATACTGCTTGGCTACATGGTGAACGTGTCTGATGACTTCAGTATCCCAATTCCTAGGGACTGGTTCCAAAGTTGGAACGAACATCATCCTTTCGAAGAAGATGTCGGGGAATTGTTCTCGTAATTTTTCTAGCTTAGCCTGAGTCTCAGGACCATGGATATAGTCTCGTGACCCGGGGGCACTCAAACTTTGTTGGCTGGAAGGTACAATGTCAATTTTCTCCTTCTTAGAATCCTTGTTTGGATCCTTGCTTTTATCCTTAGGCTCGTGGTGCTTTTTGGATGATCTGCTGTGAGAGGGTGCACTCTTCGGAGGGGTTAAGTCTTTGGGAAGTTGTTTTCCCCCTGTAGGTGGCATCGGATGAATGGGAGGCTTTCCAGCAGTTTGTTTTGATGGAGATATGGACTGTGAAGAAGTAGGCTTGTGAGAATCCCGGGACCAATGGCTGTCTCCCTTTCGGCTGCTGCTACGAGCACGCTTAGGATTTGGATGAAGACTAGGTGTGCCTTCACGAAGAGAGTGATAGGAGTAAGATCGTTTGCGAGACATATTTCCTGCAAAAGAAACAAGTACATATTAAAACCTTGAATACTGTTGGTATAAGAGTGTGGGGTCAGACAGTGCATGTGATTTGTGCATCCCATATAATTCCCCCTAACAGACCAGGGCCCGAAGTTAGGCTCATCTGGGTAGTCTCTCGTCCTCCAACTGGAACAGTTGTTTCCTCAGAAATAGGGAAAAATGGCTCCCCTTCGAAGTCTTCCTGTGTATATACATCATCAGGTAAAGGAATCTTGCTCAGTTCTTTAAATAACTGCTCCTCTGTTAAATCATCGAGAGCAGCAGGTTCAACCGGTAGAGAAGCCCTTGAGGGGAAACCCCCCGGAGAGACTGGGATTTCCTTAGACTCGTCAGCACGGGCCTCATCTCCTCTATATACATTTAAGTCTTCGTCGTCCTGGATAATTATCGGTGAAGGAATCTTACGAAATTTAGTTGTTTCTGCTGCCTATGACGTTCCTTCTCCCTCGGTCGGGGGCACGTATTTGTAAGGTTTGCCACCCGCACCAAGTCCAAACCTTATATCCAGAAGGCGGTGCTTGTGAAGATTCTCGTCAGTAATACATTTATTGATCTTTAGGAAGTCGGATTTCCTTTTCAGAAGAAGGGACAGTCGATTATTGTACACCAAGTCTTCCGTCTTTGGAAAGGCGTGATCTGAATAGAGAAAAGAAGCATGTTAGCGCTTCGATTTCTTAAACAAGTTATTCATTCAAAGGTTTAAAATTTACTTGATTTAAGCCATCTTCTTGCAAACCCAGCCTGTCTCTTTATGTAGAACCAATCGGCCTTGGGATCCCCTATGTTGCAGTAACCGTCAGATAAGACCTTCCTATTTGCTACCGATTCGAAGAAAGAAAAATTTGGGGTTTCCGTAGAGCGATGCTTGAAAAGGTAATAGAATTTCAAATCTTTAAACATGAGCTCAGTTTGCAGGATTTCAGCATATGCAATGTATAGAGTATATAGGGCTGCGTAGGCATTAGGATGAAGTTGCATCGGAGCAATACCAATTCGTTTTAAGGTTTCAATGACGATGGGAGGAAACGGAGGAATAGCGCCTACCCAGCACATAAGTCGGCTAACTGTCATATACCCCTCCGGAGCCAAATGAGGTTTATCTTCGCTACCAGGTGTCCTCACATCATCCCAGGGGATCCCGTGTCTCAAACAAATTATCTTAAGCTCTATGTCATCAAGTTTGGAAGCTAAAGAGTCAGTGAATTTCTCTATTTCTATTGCACTAAGAATCTTGTCGGGAGCTCGGTCGTTTACTTCGGACTCCTCATCAAGCGAGGTACTCTCAGACGGATCCGATTCCATTTCTGCCTCATATTCAGATCCAGAATCCTCACCTTCTGGATTAATTGGAAGAACCTCGTGGTTGTGGTGCTCATACACCTCGGGATCCGTCTCTGTATCAGATCTTGAAGGGGAACGGTTATCCGAAATTACTGTTTAGGCGAGTAAACATGAGAAATAAGAATATAATTATCCGTCCCCCCGTGTGTGTAAGTGCAAGTGTGTGCCTGTGCATACAATAAAGAAAAGCATAAAAGTTAGCAAGTTCATCGAAGTATTAGTCGTCAACAGCAATCAAATTATGTTGTCATTCAGTCCAGAAGGACCTCTTAAGGGCTCTAGCCTAACTGTCCATCGATATATCAGAGTTAGGTCGCATTATTTATGTAACAAG
Source organism: Allium sativum (assembly GCA_030737875.1). Lineage (NCBI taxonomy): Eukaryota > Viridiplantae > Streptophyta > Magnoliopsida > Asparagales > Amaryllidaceae > Allium > Allium sativum. The sequence goes on along the minus strand of CM060913.1, from coordinate 1,030,179,918 downwards.
TTCATCAATCTGGATCGCGCAGTAGGGTCCGGATCGTGAAGCGGGTATGGACCCGCGGAAAAAGCACTAACTCATGAAAAAGCGTCGGATCATGAAACCGAAACGGATCGCAAGGACCCCCCGCGATCCACTTCTTCCTATTCCCTCGTGAACCAGTGACTTTTCACGACCCGATCCGACCCGCTCCTGCTACCTCGTTCTGATCCAAGACTGCTCTCCCACTCCTCTCTTTGCTTTCACCATTGCTGCGACCCGAGTCGAAGCCCCTACCCATGAATCGACCTGGTCATCCCTTCCTTCTTCTTCCTCAACTCTCCTCTCCACCCTTAAACCCATGGAACCGAACCTGGCACGTTCATGTTTGCTATCACCAAATCCCACAAAACTCCGCTATCTCCACTCTCTAAACCAGTGCGAACACGATAGAAACAAAAGAGAAGTTGTTTAATTACCTTTTTAAAGTTTGAAATCTGGTGGGAATTTGGAAATCAAAGTTAGGGTTTTTCTCAAGAAATCAGGCTGTGGCAGGAAGAGGAAGAAAGAGAAGGGAAAGGGGGGCTCGGTTTATATAGCCAAAAATCGCGACCGTTAATATTCCAGTTTTTGTCCCATTCGGACCATGAAGACCAATGGACCGTGGACCTGAGCCCAACGAAGAAAAGGAAGGAATCTCCCTCACGTGACTCGTAATTGAAGCTAGCGAGCCCATCACGTTTTGCAAGGAAAGCCCAGATGACCACCAACCTAGAACGAATGATTCGTCTCACGAACCGTGGGACGTTTCGGCGATCCGACTCAACAAACAACTATCGAAAATAAAGGATCAAAAAAGCTTGTGAAGATTTAAAAGTTTACTGGCAATTTGACAATGAAGTCTCCGAACACTCCAAAGATGAGAACTGTCTAATGAGCAAAGAAATGATTGATAGCTTAACCCGATATTTATACTCGTCGAGGGACACGACTTCTGGAAGAAGTACAACTATTCAGACAGACACGACCGCTAATTTGTGTCGTTCTATGAAAAGATACCTCTGCAATTTCGAAGCGTGTTCCATCCCCGATGAAACATACTTCGAGGTGGCAAAATGTTGGCTAGATTTTTGACCAAGCCACCAAGGTTCACACACAAGAAGAAAATATGAAGTTTTACACCTTTAACCCTCGAAGACCCGATCGAATCACCATACTCCCCTCGGCTCGCGATCGCCCTCCTTTGACCACGATCCGATCCGACCATCGCTAGCTCGATCCGATCCGATCCCCGAAGCTGATGGATGACGACCAAGATCAAGTCCACCACGATCCAAGAATGCAGGATCTCACGACACGTGTCACCAACTGTCATATTGACCAATTCTTCACTAAGCTACGATCACGATCCGATCCGAGCAGGAAGACACGATGATGGCCACGGACTTGGTCATCCACGATCCGATGTTTAAGGAGATCGCGACACCTGTCCACAACGGCTAATTTGACTAATTCTTCATCAAGCTGCGAACCGGCCCGAGATCTTCGGGATGTGGGCCACGTATGACCGCGATCCGTCACCAGAAATCAGCTATAAATAGCCTAGAGCTTGGCATTTTTGAGGATCTTTTTGGCAGTTTTAAGTATTGATTCCACCATTACTGTCGCACCACTATTTCTTATCAGTTTTACTTCGAAATTAATGAGAGAAACCATAATTGTAAGTGTGAGTTTGAGAGAAATCATTGGTTTTACTAACATTCAAAGTATAATCAATAGCATTTTAAGTGGACGTAGGCTCGTTAACGCCGAACCACTATAAACCTTGTGTGTTCTCTGCTTTTTTCCTCATTTTTCAGTTATAATTCTCAACGAATCAGAACAATTTGGGTGTTAGAGCCAAATTTTGATCTAACAGTTTCCTTGGATGCATTTGTATATTGTTTATCAGTGTTGGCTATTACATAGATATATATATTAGTTATTAAGGCTTGGTGTTTGTTGTTATTATATATATATATATATATACACATACTTGTGATTGGATAGTTCCCGCAGTATCACTAGCGGATGCCCGCAGTATCATTAGCGGATGACCCTATGCGCCCTACGCTATGATAATGGATGACCTTCTATACTGCGATATCCTGCCTCGAAGCAGGATGGGTATTATTTATGTTGGCTAACATCTTTGGATGTAGGTTAACTGGTTGGAGGGATCCAACTGGATTCCTCAAAAATATTATTATTTGTTTGCTTTATATATATTATCATATATGACGTGTTAGAGAACTTATTTAATAATTGTGAGTTTTGATTGGTTGAATGTCACTGGCCATGAATATTGATTTATAGAAGTATCATGATAAGGATGTTTAGAGATTTAAATGGGAAATCTATTTTTCCAAAAATAGAATTCGAATTTTGAATGGTTTAAAATATTAACTTGTTTTGTAAAATAAAAGCAAGTATTGAATTTATAAACGACATTTATAAATTAGATAATGTAGTGAATTTATAAATAGTGTTTATGAATAAAAAAGAATAATTTTCACTGGATAATACTAGGAAATGGGATGAATTTATAAACAGAGTTTGTAAATAAAAATGGAAATTATCATTTTGATAATTAGAGAGATAAATTCAAATATGAATTTAAAATGAAAATTTGGGAATCATTCAAATGGAAAATGATGAAATCTATTCCTATGTTCGGAATATAAATTTAATTGGATAATGAAATTAGATTATGCTGAATTTTTATAAAATAAATTATTTCCAGAAAGGATGTTGGAATGGTACAAATTAGAAACTAAAATTTAGATTAAACATAAAAATATATTCTATGTTATATATAGATAAGTTAAAATATGTAAAATATTCCAAAATAAGATTTTGGTTTTAAATAGATTTCGAAATGGAACTTGTTGGAATTTATAAAACAAGTAAATTTATAAACAATGTTTATAGTGAATAAATTATCTGGAGATATTCTGTAATTCCAAATTCAAGTATGAATTTACAATATAATTTGAAATCATTTTGAAAAAGGAATGACAGTTTTATTTTAGAATTCAGAATAAAAAAAGAATTGGATTTCAAATGGAATTTGAAATGGAAAACTTGTTTTAATATATAAAACAAGGAAGTTGGATTTACAAACGATATTTATAAATCTATTGAAATAAATATCATCGGATAATTTAGAGTTTAAAATTCAAATAGAATTTGAAAATAGAAAATTCAAATAGAATTGGAAATAGAAAATTCGAATAGAAATTGAAAATAATTTAAAAATAGAAAGTTGAAATCATTTTGAAATAATTTATAAAGGAACAACGGGTTTATTTCTGGAATTCGGAATATAAACCAAAGTGAAATTAATCAAAAGGATATTAAATTAAAATTCGATTATGTCGAATTTTATAAAATAATTTATATAAAAGGGAATTGGAATATTTATAGAAGATTGAATTATAAATAAATTTATAACTGAATTATGAAATAATTTGCAATTAACGAAAATAAAAAATATTAAGTGGAATTGGGAAAAATAGTTTAATATATATTAAAATATATTATAATGAAATTGGAATTTATATATAAACGAAGTTTAAAACGTTTATATATTAAATATATTTAAAATGAGCTCGCTGCGGCGCGACAATTCGTAAATTGGCGTTTCGAACTTCAATTGAGTATATAGAACTCGATTTAAGTCAGAATTCTTTGAAACAAGAATCTTCAGGACTGATTTGATAATAGTTTTCTAATGGAAGAGAAAAATCTAGATTTCATCGAATAGATTTTAAGTTATGTCAAAATCAAATTTTTAGAAAAACAGTGCCATAACCATTATTAAACCATAATGGTTTATTTAAATAAATAAAAGGATTTTTATAAAATAAAATCTGAATTTCCATTAGAAAAATCCAGACTTGAGTTATACAATAAATATGAACTCAAGTGGAGTAAGTGAACTGATTTTTGAAACAAAAATCAGATTTTTAATTATTGAATAGAATCAACTAATTTGGAGAATAATTAGTTAACCGAGTTTTGAATCAAAATTGGGCATTGGATAAGTGAATGGGGTTTATGAATTTATATTCGAAATCGAATATGAAACTCGAGTTGGAAATGGATTAGATTGGAATTTAAGTAAATTAAAAATATATCTGAACATGTTATGTCCAAATAAAAAGTGAAATGGGCCAAAGAGCTAATTAAAGAATAAATTAGTGAATTGAGTTAAAAATGATTGGCTTGAGTTAGAATAAATTTGTAATGAACGTATATGGGTTAGACAGGTATGGAATGCAGTGTTTGAAGATTATAATTTAAGTGCCCGACAAAAAGGTACATGTTTAAATTCCATATGAGGTTTTATGCGCCGAATCGGCAAGCCGTTTGGCTTTTTAATTTTCTTTTTGAGTGGAAAGGGCCAAGAGAGGAGTTTTGTAGTTGTACCGAGTGACCCTACAAAGGAGGTTATGGCGAAATTTTCTGTAAATTTAAGGGGTTAGAATATTTTTAAGAAAATTTGATAGCTAGAAATCAATGTATCGAGATATATAGAATTCGATAAGGAAACAAACTTAAAAATAGAATATTATAAACAAAAAGGAAATCTATAATTAAATCTGGTAAAATTAGAAAGAGAGAATATATACGGGTTTAAAAATGAATAATTGATTTGTAAGGTGTTGATTATGAAAGGCAAGTGGTCTTGTCTGTTTCGAAGTTAATGATGATTACAGTCAAGGTCTGAGAGGTAATTATACCCTAACTTGATTGATTTAATTATTAACCGATAAATTGGAGGATTCAGTCTCAGAGATAAATGTTTAAAGAAATTTAGTTGAGTAAAATATTTTGGGTTGTAACGATATTTTACACAACATTTGTTTTAACCCAAGTAAGTGGAATTTTGGAAATATATCATAAATATTTCTTAAGTATAACAATAACCGAGTTTGGGAAAGAGATAAGTAATTGGAATATTTTCCAATTATAAATATAAGGTATTTTCTAAGTATAGAAAATAAAAGAAGGCGATATATGGAAATGTTTTCCAAATAGCATAAGAGGCCAAGATGATTATTGAAAATATTTGGTTAACAAATGTTGATAAAGAAATGGAGAAGTGATTTAATTAATGAAACATTAATTAAGTGGTCCAGTGATTATTTGATGCGTTAAGTGAGTGTTTTTTCTTCAATAGTTAAATAACAGACTATCGAAGTATTTGCCAATATCGTTGTCAATATGGAGAGACCGGTTGGATTATTATCCGAGAACAACTCCGTGTTGGCAGTAGCTTTGCGAATCAGATTATATGAAGATAACCGAAGACGGAGTAAAGTGCAAGGGATTTTTCCATTAGTGGAAATTGTGCCTTCGGCTTCATTCAATCCCAGAACGAATGTATATGAACGAATGTCTGACAGAGTATTTCCAATGATCGCATATGTTAGTCTGTATAAATATATATGGTAGCGGGGAATTCATTATCTTAGCATAATATCCAGAATATATTTATGCAAATCTATCTATTATTTACGGATCTAACAATGTGGCATTCAAAGTGATTGTGTTAAAAATGAATGGCAAGTAATCGTTGCCCCAGGCCTCAACAACTGGGAAATGACAAAAATCGGGCAGGCTGCATGACTAAGTGGGTAGCTCCCAATTAGGGTGTATTATCACCTGTCTAGAGAAATTCCTTTCATTCTTTATTTTATTCGATGCTGTCCCATTTGGGGAAACGGTTGCTAATCACAGCCATTGGTGATATACATTCGATACACTCAAGCAAAATGAGTGATCGATCATGTGTGGCCGGGTTACAAGATGTTCTTGTTGAACCCAGTGTATTCTACTCCAGAAATACACTATCAAAAGGTGGTTCCATACCTTGTCATAGTTGGAAATTCATTACCCAATCAGTGCTCACGGTTTTGATTATATATTATATATATGTGGAACATGAGATGCAAACATTACAATAGATTTCTATTTATTTTATTTAGACACTATTATAATATCAAAAGTGTTTTGATATATAGATTATCATTTCTTTCAAAAGGATTTTGAAAGTTAAATCAAGTATTTTGAATTCTCATAGGGGAAAAACCCGTTCCGTGTTATATGGCGTGGTCTTATGAGATATCATTTATTTTCTCAAACTGTTTTAAATTTTTTACTCATACCAGTCCCATGACTGACCCAGAGTTTATTTTGTTTTGTTTTACCTAAACTCTTGGGTGCCCAAATTTGTACGGGCAGTCAGGTGGTTCAGGATTTTACAGATATATATATAAAAGCTTGGAGCAGGAGGCTTCAGTGTTAGATATATAGTATATTTATTTCCATTGTGTTGTAAGTATTATAATCTGATAATTATATGTTATACAGTTAAAATTTTGCATTCCAAAAGTTCTAATATATTATATTTTGTTCCGCTGCGATGTAAGATTTTGTGTTGTTATTTCTGTTCTTCTTCTACCATTTTCTTCTAAAAAAATTGATTCGTATTTTCATGATATTTGGGTTGGACGTGTGATGTATGTAGTCAACTCTGATAGTACAGATTTGCAAGCCGTTACAATAAGTTTCTCATTTTAATTAAGAATCAATAATACTATTTGTAATAATATTGGATGTTGTTATTGACACTCCGACTATTGTTAAGGGGGAGTCATGTTTTAAAAACACTCCTCTCTTTGAAAAATTGTTAAGGGGCTACACAAACATAGCATTTCACAGTACTCAATATTCGCGGATTGCCCCTTCAAATTAAATTACAAAGCTTATTCGACAAGTGAAATCGAATTAAAATAAGTAGTTCGTCAACACTGCATCGAATGCAACACGTAATCAATTATGTATATATTCGATAGTGATATATCAAAAATTAATAATCATTTCGGTGCACTGCCGTAATTACAAAATTCGGCATATTTATGTCGACGAAAAAAAGAAAATAGTTCGATCCTATTGCTTCGCAAACGCTTATCCTTTAGGTTTAAAAAGAATCGATATACGCGAACTGAAAAAAAATACTATGGCCCTTGCAATATTTATTACCTTTATTTGTTAAGGGACTAAATTGGTAATATGGTAAAATTACCCTTATTTGTTAAGGGATTACTTTCCTTATTGGCACTCCCTTTAACAATTATTGAAAAAATAAAAAATTGGCCTCTCCCTAACAATATTTGGGGTATCAATAACAACGCTCATATTATTATCGTGCATGGTTACTCACTAGGTAAACAAAAGGGAACAAAAAAAAGCTACACAATGATTAAAGTCAACATAAATATATAACCGAATCTCCGGTTTAATGAAGAAATTCTACAGAATTCAATCATCATCTCATCTTCATTCTAATTAGAAAATGTATACTGAAATCTCAAAACAATAAGAAAGTGGAAAAAATAAAACGTGAATAATAATCGTAAGAAAATCGACGGTGATGATTTATGAAGGATTCAATGGTAAAATTGATTGAGGATTGATAGCGATTCGGGAGTTTGCGTTAAGGTTTTCGGGTTAAGACGAGGTTGTTAGCAGTTTGCATTGAGGGGTATTGGGCGTCGTGAATTTAGGGTTTGGGTTTTGGTTTTCAATTTGGGTGCAAAGTGAGATAAGGATGGTCGCATGGGCTACGGTGGAGTTCGCTTGTGATTGAATTGAATTAGTTTTATTGATTGAGTTCTAGCCGAGGTGGGTTGTAGAGATATCGTTTGCTGGGTTGCTGGTTGTTTTCGATAATGAATGACAAATTATTGGAATTGAAGAATTTGGTTGAGGTGAATTGATGTGTAGGCATGAATGGAGATAGTTAGAAATTAGGAATGTAAACAAAGAATTTAGAGATAGTGTGCTGCTATTTAGGCCCCATTTTTCTTTTTCTTTCACCACACATTTCGTTCGGATGTACCGACCAAACACCCTTCACATTTGTTGGTCATAAACGACCGTCGAACAGTTTAAATTTTTAGGGGTATACCGTTCGGCGGTTAATGGCCGAATGACATGGTGGCACAAAAAATTCATCAAACAAGCACATACTACACTTTTTTTCCTTTTATCTTCTGAAGAAACTAATAAAATACAAGAAAACAAATAAGAAAGATTAATTCTAAGAATAAAACTTAAAGGTAAATTACTTTTATCGGCAACGACGTTAAAAACTTATTTGAAACGATATTTTTTACCAATTAGAAAATCGCAAAATTGATATCGCTGTAAAATTACAAGCATACAAAGGATAGTTGTAATATGTATGCGAGTACATGTCGATTCAAATGCAAAGTTTTGAATTTTAAAATTATTCAGTCAAATTAAACCTAATATTTTTAAATTGTGTTAACAAAAAAAATAGCTATAAACTAGAAAGGATCTTGGAATTAAACTATGAGATTAAAAGGCAATTTAGAGGCAAATCCTTCCCATGATCGTATAAATCAACATAAAATAAAGTTTTGATCATTCTTTTTTAATCACTTGGGAAATTAGTCGATGCCCTTGTAATAAGTATGGTTAACTGTGTTAGTAACTTGTACACTTAAACCATTAAATTATAATACACCATTTAACGCACTTGTAAACTCTTCTAAAAATGATGTGAAATCAAAAATAAAATTACTTTAGGCAAGCTTTATTTACAGTTGAATTAGTAGCATAGAGTATCAAATTTGGATTTCAGTCTCTCTTTAATTACCATACTCATATACTGATGAAGATGTAATTTGTTTTAATTATCGATTAAGCATAGCCTAATTGTTTTGAACAACACTGGTTGTCAAACTCAATATTAAAAAAAAATTACATAAACATCCAACTTTTCATTAAGCACAAAAGAGAAGATCATAAATGAAATCACTTATTTTAAATTTCTACAATTCTTGAGAGCTTCATCACCTCGAAATTGAAGGGTTTAGCTACTCATACTTGTATACATATTAACATAAGATAATTTTAACATAATCATAAAGGAAATGTAAACTAGTTAACAACAAGAAAAAGATCTAATTACTTGCATAAAATGAAACTAAACTACTTGCATGTAAATTAAAAATGTGAAATAGAATAGATAAAAGATAATAACAGAAAAGAAAAGAGCACAAAATTAAAGACATGAATATAAAGAAGAGGTTTAGGAAGCCATTAAAAAAAACTCACTTTCCTCTCACTTTCATTACAATTTTACGTAAGAAAAGAGGATTCCTCTACATGAACATTTGAGAATTATTTATACAGGCCTAAAACCATAATCAATTTTTAATATGTTGCCAAAAATACCTTGCTCGTTGAGCAATCTTCAAGTCATAGTTAGCTTATAGCTAATCCTCCACTAACTTGTTCTTTATCTTTGTTTTTTTATATTACAGTAGTGGGTAGGTGGCCTCCTCCATGTTACACGAGTTCTTCTATCTCCTTCATAGTTTAGCCATGAACACTTGTGTATGCATATATCTACAAAGCCTCTTTCAACTATACTCATTTTTCTACAAAACAAAGTCTCCAAATTAATTCATACCCAAAATGATATTTTATCCTTATATAGATGAGTGAATGGTGACTTAAAATGTTATTTTTTTTTTAAATATGTAAAAAAAACATCCTAGTATGACATGTATTTAATAGGATGAAATATAACTATGTGAGTAAGAATATATGTTTTTGCGTGCATATCGCTGATATACATATCCAACGCTCTAAAAAATCGGACTTTCCGCCGGTGTTAATGATGATGTTTTTGATGATAACAACCTTGTTTTAACTATTACTGTTATAAATATACACTAAAACTATCATCTAGAATATATATATATATATATATATAGGAAATTTATGCGGGTATTGATTATTTAAGACTATACGGTTTAAAGAATCAAGATTTCAAAGAAGAGTTCAAGATAAAAGATTCATGAGTAGCAAGAGTTCAAGAAATAAAAAGCAATAGAGTCTAGATTTCTTGTTAAAGCTCTGAAATAGCATAGAATCCTTATTTCAATCTTTCTCGCTATTTTTAATATCCTTATCTTATTTTCAAACTGATTTCAAAATTACTTCCTTATTTCAAATATATATTTCTTAGTTTTTAAATTTATTATAACTCCTGATTTTTTAGTATACCTTTTAGTAGTTTAACTCCTAATTCAAATATTTCTTATTTATATGATAATTATTAATTTTATATTGCTTAATGTTTTTTTTTGGCAAAGACGATAGTTTTTATAGTGTCCTGTAACACTTTTATTATACTGAAATAATAAATACAAAAGGTGCACGAGATATACATCTCGAATATCTACATAGTTCGATTTTTTTGGTGGATCATCCACCGCATACGGAGTTTAAAGTAGTCTGTCCGCATACTGACTCGATGTAGGGAGCAGAAAATTACATTGCTTCTACACAGTAGATGGATAACATAATATATTACATGGCTTACAAATAAAAAACTCAACACAACTATATTAAGTACACAGTACATACTACAGCCGCACTAAGAAACTTTGAGCACAGTGTAAGCATGCATATCATGGGAGAGTACATAATTTCATGAACTAATATCACATTACCTTATGACATGGAATAAGCCAAGAAAGAAAGCACTGCTCCTAGACTTGACTAAACAATGCACACATAACATGGGGAAACCTATGTCCCAATTACATGAGCGTTGTCATGACGAGTAGCCAGAGCTATCACGGTTCCTAAAAAGCCAATAAATGGTACTGCGACTATCCCATCCAAACTTCAACAGTCGCAAGCTGAGCTTCACCATATTGCCAGAGAGAACCGGTCATATGTACAACCAAATCACTAACCAAGAACAGAGGAGCCAAACATCGATCTCACCAGAAAAACCATCACACACTCCATAATCCCAAGACCCGACAACACGACACAAAACACCATCTAACATGACACTATAATATAAAACTCAGATGGATGCTGCACCCTAAGAAAGCCCAACAAAACCACACCACAGCTGAGACAGAAACTAACTCCATTAGCTCACAAAGTAAGAGACACTGCTCTAAATCTGTTTGCATATTTGGTAAATTGAGATAAACGTTGCATACCAGACATATCGTGTGAAGTCGCGAAACTGACCAAGGTACAAGACCACACCGAGCATCATATAAACCCCACGCAGGAGATGATCTTCCACACTGAAGTAAGTCGAAGACACACTCAAAACTGTTGAATACCACTCTCAACCCACCTCAAGAGCACCGGAAAAATCCCTCCTACCCAAAACACCTAGAAAGACTACATGGGTCAATAATCTCCAATATAACACCCCGTATTTTAATGACATTAAAGAGGATAAATTAAATAATATTTAATTTAATATTCAGAATTAAGGGAAACGAACAATTCCATTGCGTTCTTCTCGAAATTTTGGTTAAGATAGACATTTGGTTTGCGTAAAACGGATAACGTATGAAAAAGTTATGGGAATTTTAAGTTTGTGTACGCGCAGGAGAATTATATATACACATATGAATCGCGTATGAGTCAGATATGAGTCAGAACCTATCCAGAACAGTTCGAAAATTAAAAATTCGTCAAGGCGACAAATTTCCCGCTCTAGGGGGTCGAATCCCCTAGAGGGGTGTCGACACCGAGGTAAACTCCCCTTAAAGGGTGCTGGCACCAGGGTCGACCCACCCACAGGTGTGTCGAAAACCCTAGGGATGATGTGACACTCCGTTTGTAATAACCCGGAAATTCTGAACCAGTTTAAAATTTTTATTTTGGCAATTCTAGCGAATTTTGAATATTTAAAATGAATTATTTTAAATAATATCGACGAGAAATTTATTTTGAATAGAATTGCGACGAAACCAGTTTTGTTGGGTCCGTGATGTCAAATTATTGCTAGGTTTTAAATTTCCTAATTTTTCGAATCAATATGTGAGCGTGGCGAAGGAAAACGCGTTTGACCAGTTTCAGTTGATTTTAATCGACTGGAAAATGGCCATTTTTCTAACGGTCTCAGAATTCGACGAAACTAGTTTTGTTAGGACCGTATCGTCAATACAAAGCTAGAAAATATTTTTCGAGAATTTTTAGAGTTAGTATGTGACCCCGGTAATTTGAAATGTACGTTTAAAATTCAATATAATGATTTAAATGTAAATTTAACGGAAACTGATTCAAACGATCGAATCAACCTACGATACATATCCCATTGTGTTCGGAATGGGGGTAATACGCTATGGACGACAGGCGGTGGGCCTCGTTTAGAGGTCGTATGTAAAATTCAACTTTTTGCAAATTAAATTAAATAAAAAATTAATATCTTCTCTCCCTCCCCTTAAATCCTCCGGGCCCCCCTTCTTCATTCGATTTAGAAACAAAATAAATAAAAAAAGGAAAAAGAAAGACGAAACAGGGAGGAGCGCAGCCCCCCCCCCCCCCCCCCCCCCCGCATCGATCATCGCGCCGCCTCTGGCGCGGATCCGCCGCCTCCCCCTCGCGCTGCGCCATCGCGCCACAGGCGTGGCCACCCTCCCTCGCTCGAAGACCCGAACACCGTAGATCCCACGCCCAATTCGAGTCACGCCAGTCTACACAACCGACGCAAGCCCCTGCTGAGCCACCGCCACCTCTTGATAGCTGCGCCTGAGCCCTCCGACGCGCCTCAAAACCCCGATCAGTTCCAGCGATGAAATGGTGAGTTTATTATTTTATTTTATTATATTAAAAATCTTATTTTTAGGTTTATAAAACTCTGATTTTTAAGGTTATACATATCCGATTTTTAGGTATGAAAAGAATACGATTTTAGTATATAAAAATTTGTTTTTTTTATCATATGAAAGTAAAGTAAAAGTTCGATTTTTATTATCTAAGTAGCAAGGTAAAAATATAACCTTTATGTATATGATAGCTTTATAAAAATATAATTTTTATCACGAAGTTAGGGAAGAAAAGTATGATTTGTAACACTGTAAAGATTCGATTTTATAAACAAAGAAGACATGATTTTTAAAATGAATTAATGTGAGTTTTTCTTAATTTATTTACTTATTTTTATGAAGTCAGTTTATTTAAGTTAGTAAATAAACAATAATCGGACTTTCAAATGGTTAATTGCATAGGAAAGATTGGATTTTTCGATGTAGAAAGCTAGGATCTTTAAAATAGAAAAGATGAAATCTTTATTTTTACAAAGGCGAAATCTTTATTTTTACAAAGGCGAAATCTTTATTTTTACAAAGGCGAAATCTTTGTTTTTATAAAGGCGAAATCTTTATTTTTATAAAGGCGAAATCTATATTTTTGAAATGGAATTTTTATCTATATGACATCGTAGTAAAAATTCGATTTTTATATATTGAACGGCGTAATAAAAATTCGATTTTTATATATTGAATAGCATAATAAAAATTCGATTTTTATATATTGAATAACGAAGTAAAAAATTCGATTTTTACATATGTAGTGGCTACGGGCGACGAAGATGACGAAGATGCGATAACGATGAAGATTTCTATAAAAGAAGAGTCAAGATGATTGGATAGCTATCAGTGAGAATTTCTCACTCTTCAATTTCTTTTCTAATTATATATATATACTAGGATGCAGACGGTTCTTAGTAGCACCCGACACAATCGTCCACAGACCATGGACTTGTTTGTTTGGTTGCATAGATTAGTTAGATTATTTGGTTTGAATTGAATTGTTTGTTGAAATGGAATTGATTTGATTGATGTGTGAATGGCGTGGGCCTTCACTGGACCGAGGATAAGGCTAGGCCTCGTCCCGTTTCTAGTATCGTGCCGTTATGCCGCCGAAATTTTCTAAAATATGTTAGAAAAATAAAAATATCATTTTTATTGTGTAAATGAACTGAATAGAAATTCATGTGTTAAAATAAAATGTTTTATCGTTAAAAATATAATTTTTAACGTGAAAGTGAATAAATAAATATTTATAAACAAATCGGCCGATTTGTTTATATACACTGATTTGACTGATATTGATTGGGTCGATAAATTTTACACATCGCCCAACTGCACGAATAAAATATGTGTTTGATTGTTTGAAACCCCACACAGGTGTTGGGATGAAATTTGAAGTTCACTCATCCTGATTGATTAAATATGTCGATCGATTGATTGACAGGCTGTTATAAGCGTTAGATATCTATATTTGATGCTTATACAGTGTAGTGCACTTTGGTTGATGGTTGATTATTTTTCAATGCTATTATATACATGTGTTGTATGAAAATCCATATAATTAACATTATATGGTGATTGATTGGGCCTCATTCCAATTTAGAAGATAAAGAATACTATAAAATAAAGGTTCATGTGTTGACTGTACTCATCCGTTGAGATTAGTCATGTGTTGAACGAAATATTTTAACAATAAATTTTATATCTTTATCACTATAAAATAAGGGTTCATGTGTTGACTGTACTCATCCGTTGAGATTATTCATGTGTTGAACGAAATAATTTAACAAAAATAGTCACACGTGGACAGTACTCATTCGTTGAGATTAGTCGTGTGTTGACAAAAATAAATATTCATTTGTTGAATAGAATAAAGAAATATATGAAGCCGTGTTGATTAGAGATGCGCCATTTTGACGTGAACGATGTTTATATCGATTTTATTCATTTTAAAATGAATATTGAAAAGCGAATTTGAATTTAATTGAATAGATAACGAATTTGAATTCGAATTGAATATAAAATGAATTTGATTTCAATTGAATCTATAATGAATTTAAATCGAATAGAAAACCAATTTGAATTGAATAGAATAGAATATAAACAATTTCGAAATGAATTGGATATAAAACGATTTCGAAATGAATTGAATATAAAACGATTTCGAAATGAATTGAATATAAAACGATTTCGAAATGAATTGAATATAAAACGATTTCGAAATGAATTGAATATATAATGAATTCAAATTGAATTGAAATTTGAATTGAATAGAAATGAATCTTAAAACGAATTTATAAGGAAGAATTCAATTTTGATTTGAACTGAAATAGAAGTTGAAATTGTTTTTGAAACGAATTTAAAACTATTTATATAATTCTTTTTAAATAGTAATCGACGAAATATATATTATATATATTATATATATAATATAATGGCCTGGATAGAACGCGCCGCGCCGCGGCAGTTCGCGAATTTCGACCATATATTTCAAACGGACATTACGGGAGATCTGACCGTCGGATTCTCCTAAAACCGGAACCGTTGGGTTCGTATCGAAAAGAGCTTTCTAACGAATATTAGAAATTCAAAATCTAACGGTTGGATTTGTAGTTACGTCCAAATCAAATTTGAAAAAGGTCGCTGTAAGTGCAGTTCGTTGGCCATTGTTGGAAATCGATTGTACGGGCCTTAATAAAATTATTAAAAATAGTAATATTTTGTGTAAAATCATAAGAAATGATTTGGGAAAAATTGGGGTGAAAAACTCCATATTTGAAAAGATAAAAGTAGATTTTTATCGAAATGAACTAGATTGAACTAAATTTAAAACCCGATTTTTATTAAATAAATAAATTAGATTTAAAAAGGGGTTTTAAATAATCGGAATTTCTAATATATTTGGTTGGATTTGAAATGGGTTTATCGTGAACGGTGTTTTAAATAACACTAGTTCTTTAACCCGATAATAAATAGAATGTGATTTGGGTTTGTCGTGAACTGTGTTTTAAATAACACCTAGTTCTTTAACCCAGTAAAATGAGTTTTAACGAATCTGCAATTAGGTTGAAATGTGAATCTATAATCTAAATTATCAAATTTAAAAATGAACGAGAATGGTGTATCGCTAGTTTTTCTCCAAAGCGATAGTTAAATCTTTAATTAGATTTGAACGTGAAATGGTAATTAATTTTACCGATAACACCATAGTATTAGATATGGAGTATCGCCAGTTTTGCTTCATGGGATGAATAGGTTGGGATTGGGAGATAAAATAAATAATTACTTCAATATGGTTCGCTAATCTCGACAAGTTTGAAAAACCATAATTTGGTTTAAAATGACATCCAAAGGAAGATTTAAGGATAAATTTTGAAGAATTTATCTTGGATAAAATTAATGGGAACCTTTCCCTAAAAATGTGATTTTATGAATAAAAGAATATTCTGAATTTGAATGAGGCGTATGTTGTGTTTGCGTAACATTTGTTTTTAATACACGCGGGTTGTTCGGAAAGTCCGGGTTTATACCCATTCTGAATAACTGATTCGACGATAAGTCGAAGATGAAGACGGTGGTCGAAGACCGGAAGTCTTCACATCGTTTGGGTAATTACTGACGATCCCGATTGGGCTGTACACCCAAGAGGATGGAAATAGTTGGTGGTCGTCCAGACGTACTTTGTAACACCCCGTATATTCTATAACCGTGAAAGTCATAAATTAAAGTATAATCAATTTGAAATCAAAGAACTAAGGGAAACGGGATACGCCATTGCGTTCGTCTCGGAAAAATACGCGAAATAGAGTCCGAGTTTTCGAAAAACGGAGTCCGTATGAAGAAGATATAGCCTCTGGAAGTTTCTGAATTAAGTTTAAAATTCGAACAGCTCAGAATAAAACAGTTTAAAATTAAAACCGGGCCCAATTGGCCAGGGCGGGAAAAATCCCGCCAGATGCACCCAGGTCGACTGGGCTGTCGACCTGGTCTAACCAGGTCGACAGGGTTGTCGACAGGGCTGTCGACCTGGTCCAGAGACAGGTCGAACCCAGTCCAACCCGGCTGGCCTATTCTCTGTTAGTCGATTTTCTGTGGTCTGCTTTGTCATTAGGGCTAGGTGGCAGGCTCTAATTGGTCTCTCTTTCGAATGAATGGCTACGATCAATCCAAGCAACATCAATGGTCCTAATCAGTTCCTAACCTCTATAAAAAGGACCCTAGACTCTACCTAGGTTTCTTGCACAATTCTCTAGCCTCCATTGCTCTCTTCTTCTAATAAAAAAATAAAAATGGCGTCTCTGCTCTGCTGGAATTAAAACTAGAAGATAATCAACATCAGCCTAAGCAACTCAATTCAAACTAGAGGTTAAAGTTCTGCAAAAGATTCTACAACAAGTTAAAAGTTCTTTCTTTAATCCAATCAAGGCAAGTACAGTTATTCTCCGCTATAAACGTTAATTATAATTTTGATATGCATTTAAATCTGAGTTTGAGGTTGTATTCTCTTCTGTTAGATCTGTTTTCTGTGACTGTTCTATATTCCTTTCTTCTTTCCTGTTTCTATAGCCAGGCTACCACGAGCCTGTGCCTAATTTCATAAGAGATGAACGTATGAACGCAAGTTTTGGGATGAATGATGAGAAATTTGACAAAACCAAATTGAATGTATGACTTTAGGTCTGAGGCATAAAATATATTGGACATATGACTTGGGATTGGATGCATAAATTTGACTATGAACATATAATTTATGCATGTTGTATGCATAGTTATGTTGTAATTTAGACCTGTAATTAATTAGAAAAAAAAATAGCATATGTTATAAACTAGTTTTAGACCTATGCATATTTTGTGATAAAAGAAGAAGAGGAACCACTGTAAAGATTACATATGATTTGAGACTTTGGACAAAATGCATATAAAAAGGCAAGATCTGATTTTTAGAAGATATGGTTTAAAGATTTATATTATTGGGGATAGTTTGCATAATAATTCATGACATGAAAAGAAGGAAGATATGGAAACTTAAGATTTACATTAATTAGGATATCTATTATTGTAATTACACCTAAATAGGGATTTTTGGATATATGACATGCATTGAAATTAATGGTTATATTTGGTATAATCTATATTGGAACATATGTTATATGGCAAATTATATCCATATTCTGCGCTTAAGCAAACATGGAATATATGTTGTGAATCATGAAAAAATTATGTAGGCATATGAATTTAGGCCTAATTTATGACTAGGCAAGGCATGTAAATAGAACCTTTAGAATTATTAGGTTTGCTAAATCTGCTAATTTGCTAAGTTGCCTAAACTGCTAGTTTTGTTATATTGCCTAGACTACTAATTAGATTGAAATGCCAAATCTGTTAAATTTGTCTGTTGAGATGCCTAATCTGTTATATGCCAAAATCTGCTAAGTGCTAAATCGGTTAAATCTGTTAAGTCACCAAATCTGCTAAAATCTGTTATCTGCTATATCAGTTGAGTTGATGCGATCATTCTGTTATTGATATAATCTGAATTGGCATATATATTGGGTGTGCGCATAAACGGTAAATTATTAATTAATTGGCCGCAAAGATAAACATGGCTAACTCGAGGTTAGAATGAGTTTGCGGCGTAAATCTGCCCGGAACCGCCCGGCACATCCAGTGGCCGCAAACAATAGGTTCTAATGTGAGAAGTTAGTCATAACATGCGTAAGACACGAGGTTAGGTCTGGCTTGTGGCAGAAGTCTGCCCGGAACCGCCCGGCATATCCAGCGGCCACAAGCTACCGACCTAATGTGAGAGGTCTGTGCATTAATAATTAATTAATGCAAATCTAAGATAAGAATGACGTCTAAAACGTATTGGGGGAAAATAGGGTTAAACCAACTGGATTAATAGGTGTAGTAAACCCGTCCATGAATCTGTAGGCCCAATACAAAGTTAGACAAATCTGAAAAGTCTGTACATCTGACCCGTTAGTCTGAAAACTTGTTAACTTAATTTGTGAATTAGTGAATCTTAATTCTGTATGTCTGAACTTGTAAACAAGTTAATCTGAATTCTGTTAGTCTGGGGACACAAGGTTAGGAGGGGAATTACTTGTGTCGTCTGTTGTTTGGGACCCATATTAGTCAGTAACCCTTTCTGGTATCAAAACTTTGACCCAACAGTAAGTAGGGTCCGGGCACGCTTACTGAACTAATTATAAGTGGTTCATTCTGATAATGGCGAGGGGTGTTGATGGTGCGTTCCAACCGGGTCATGTGCGTGCATGGATCCCGGTCTGCCTCTGAGGATGTAAGACGCCGTGACATCTGTAAATAGGTCTGTGCCAATTGGTTGTCACTTTAGGGAGTGATACACCCTACTGTGGGGCCGACACATGATATTTATGTATTAGGGAGCCGATCGCTTGGGGTAGGGTTTTAGGGTACGCTTAGTTCTGTCTGTTTCTGTTGGTACCGTCTGTTTCTGTTGGGTGGTAACACCTGTCTGTTTCTGTGTGGTACCGTCTGTTCGGGTGGTAAAGGCCCATTACTAGTGTACACCTAATTCCACATTCTGTCTCCATAGGGATAAATCTGTTTCTGCTTCTGTCTGTTTCTGATCGGGTAGTAAAGGCCCATTATTAGCATTCTGTTTCTATTAAAGTATTCTGTACCCGTTCCTGCTTCAATTTAGACATTGGGGTGACACCTAATTCTGCTATACTAGTATTAGTGCAGAGAAGTGTAAAACAATAGTTTATATCATTCTGTTTTTCTGTTATTTCTGCTACACCTGTTATAGTTATCTCACATCCAGTTTTATGTTCATATCATATTATTATTATCTGTTCATATGCTGAAAGTCACTGGACTTGCCAGACTTTTTGTCTGACCCTTGTTGTTTTCGCCTCCTTTCTTCCGTTTCCCCCCCCCCAGGTTATCCAAGGAGGGAAATACTTTAGCTTGATCCGGATTTCTCTTTGCTTGAAGTGCTTAAAGTATGGCTTGGCTCTGTATAGCTTCCGTTCCATGGGGATTATGATTTTAAACTATGCATTTTGAAGGCTTTTGTACAAGACTGATATATTGTACTTGAATTCTGAAATAGAAAGGATGTAACCATATAAATTTCTGTTTTCCGCTGTAATAAAGTTAAAATTTTTCAAGTACTGTTTTATCTGTCTTGTAAGTTTCTGTTCTGTTTACTAAAATGCTCCACCAAAGTTAAGGCATTCCCTTTGTGAGTGACCTTAACGGAGGTGGGGTGTTACACTTGGTATCAGAGCTGAAGTTTACCAGATTGGGTAAAGTTTTTGAAAACTATTTTCAAAAAGGTTTTGGAAAGGAAGTATTTTCAAAAATAAAGCTTATTTTGAAAAAACATGGTCCCCAAGAGCCATATATCTTTCTTTCAGTCCTTTTTTGTATTGAACCTTTCCTTTTTCGTTCCAGCATGTCTGAAGCATCTGAGATACCAGAGGGTGTTCATGTACCCGGTTGGTTTCGTCAATATCTTGAGGCTAGGACCGCCGCTGCAGGTCCAGCAAATGATCCCCCTCCTCCACCCCCTCCTCGTGCTATCGCTTTCTCAAAAATCTGTAGAGATTTTAGGGCCATGGGTGGGAAGGATTTCAAAGGAACTGAACCATTCGTAGAAGCAAGGAATTGGCTCAAAGAAACTGAGGATCTATTCGTTATCTTCGAGGTGGACGATAGGCAGAAGGTACAGTTGGCAGTATGGCTACTCAAAGACGAAGCTTCCTACTGGTGGGAAGTCACTAATGCCGAGAGGCCGGTTGAGACATGGATGGATTTCAGAACAAAGTTTGAGACAAAATTCCTCTCGCAAGCTGAACGAAGTTTACAATTGGAAAAGTTCTTGTCTCTTAAGCAAGGAAGTATGACGGTCAAGGAATACGTCAACCAGTTCAACCAACTAGCAAGATTCGGATTGGATTTAGTCAACACTCAGCATAAAAAGGCTCTCCGCTTTGTTAAAGGATTGAATGAGCCACTGCACAGCCTAGCCATGACCCATGTACCCATGGGAGCAACTTACGAGAAATTGATGGATATGGCACTACTGCACGAGGAAGACAAGGGCCCGAAAGAGACAAAGAAGGAAGAACCACAGAATAAGAAAGCGGGGCCCAAAAAGGAAACACAAAAGAAGGATGAGAAGTCTGAAGATAAGAAGGGGAAAAAGTGCTTTACTTGTGGGAGCTCAACTCATCTGAACAAGGATTGCAGAAAAAGGAAGGGCGCTTGCTTCAACTGTGGGGAGATGGGACACTTCACTAGAGACTGCCCGAAGAGACGAGGACAAGGAGGGCAGGCGAACACTCTTGAGGCTAGTGGCTAGGATAGAAATAGGAAATTTTCTATAGTAGGTTTAATTTATTTATCTGATTATGAAGTCAAGACTTTTTCTGATTCTGGTATTTTGATTTTGTAATCGATACTCTGCACTTTAATACTAGTATTATTTCTGAATTCCGCTATAGACTCAGACCCATAAGGGTTATGGATCATCTGTTTGGGACTGGGGTTTGAGGGATATCTGTGTTAGGCGTCAAGTATGACGCATACATTCTGAGTTTTCGTGGGGTATCAATTTGATGTTGGTTCCGGTCTTTGGGGCCGATACTTAGGACCCATGTCTAATGGGAACCAAATTTTCGTTCTATCTGTACTCGCTTCCATCATTCGACTGTATCCTATCGATCGAATATTTGAACTTTAGGTAGAAACTAATGAGTGTAAACATGTGTTTGAGACATGTTATGTTTGATGGTTGCAAGTGGATGCAAGTGGTTGCTAGTGGTTGCTCGCGGATGCATATACACACACTAGGCACTAGATCGGCTCGAAAGCACTCTCATACTGCATATGGATGTGTGAGCATTTTTAAATTTTTATGGATGCAAAATGGTCGAATCAGCATATGGATGTTGCATATGAATGAGCAGTTGTGCACTCATATAGAAATGATATGTCTCAAGTAGGAAAATTTGCATACATATTGGACTCATGGCACTAACATGATTTGCATTAAGGAGGTCGACTGAATCAGTGGGCCGCCTGATTTTGCATTAGATACGGACATGAACACACACTGTGCATTTAAACATGAAAGCATTAGAAGTCTATAAGGACAATGGATGCCTGTGGTTGATGATTGAGTAGATGGATGATTGGATGGTAGGACACATTCTTCTTAACTAGAAGATTTCGGGGACGAAATCCTTTTAAGTGGGGGAGAATGTAACACCCCGTATATTCTATAACCGTGAAAGTCATAAATTAAAGTATAATCAATTTGAAATCAAAGAACTAAGGGAAACGGGATACGCCATTGCGTTCGTCTCGGAAAAATACGCGAAATAGAGTCCGAGTTTTCGAAAAACGGAGTCCGTATGAAGAAGATATAGCCTCTGGAAGTTTCTGAATTAAGTTTAAAATTGGAACAGCTCAGAATAAAACAGTTTAAAATTAAAACCGGGCCCAATTGGCCAGGGCGGGAAAAATCCCGCCAGATGCACCCAGGTCGACTGGGCTATCGACAGGGTTGTCGACAGGGCTGTCGACCTGGTCCAGAGACAGGTCGAACCCAGTCCAACCTGGCTGGCCTATTCTCTGTTAGTCGATTTTCTGTGGTCTGCTTTGTCATTAGGGCTAGGTGGCAGGCTCTAATTGGTCTCTCTTTCGAATGAATGGCTACGATCAATCCAAGCAACATCAATGGTCCTAATCAGTTCCTAACCTCTATAAAAAGGACCCTAGACTCTACCTAGGTTTCTTGCACAATTCTCTAGCCTCCATTGCTCTCTTCTTCTAATAAAAAAATAAAAATGGCGTCTCTGCTCTGCTGGAATTAAAACTAGAAGATAATCAACATCAGCCTAAGCAACTCAATTCAAACTAGAGGTTAAAGTTCTGCAAAAGATTCTACAACAAGTTAAAAGTTCTTTCTTTAATCCAATCAAGGCAAGTACAGTTATTCTCCGCTATAAACGTTAATTATAATTTTGATATGCATTTAAATCTGAGTTTGAGGTTGTATTCTCTTCTATTAGATCTGTTTTCTGTGACTGTTCTATATTCCTTTCTTCTTTCCTGTTTCTATAGCCAGGCTACCACGAGCCTGTGCCTAATCTCATAAGAGATGAACGTATGAACGCAAGTTTTGGGATGAATGATGAGAAATTTGACAAAACCAAATTGAATGTATGACTTTAGGTCTGAGGCATAAAATATATTGGACATATGACTTGGGATTGGATGCATAAATTTGACTATGAACATATAATTTATGCATGTTGTATGCATAGTTATGTTGTAATTTAGACCTGTAATTAATTAGAAAAAAAATAGCATATGTTATAAACTAGTTTTAGACCTATGCATATTTTGTGATAAAAGAAGAAGAGGAACCACTGTAAAGATTACATATGATTTGAGACTTTGGACAAAATGCATATAAAAAGGCAAGATCTGATTTTTAGAAGATATGGTTTAAAGATTTATATTATTGGGGATAGTTTGCATAATAATTCATGACATGAAAAGAAGGAAGATATGGAAACTTAAGATTTACATTAATTAGGATATCTATTATTGTAATTACACCTAAATAGGTATTTTTGGATATATGACATGCATTGAAATTAATGGTTATATTTGGTATAATCTATATTGGAACATATGTTATATGGCAAATTATATCCATATTCTGCGCTTAAGCAAACATGGAATATATGTTGTGAATCATGAAAAAATTATGTAGGCATATGAATTTAGGCCTAATTTATGACTAGGCAAGGCATGTAAATAGAACCTTTAGAATTATTAGGTTTGCTAAATCTGCTAATTTGCTAAGTTGCCTAAACTGCTAGTTTTGTTATATTGCCTAGACTACTAATTAGATTGAAATGCCAAATCTGTTAAATTTGTCTGTTGAGATGCCTAATCTGTTATATGCCAAAATCTGCTAAGTGCTAAATCGGTTAAATCTGTTAAGTCACCCAATCTGCTAAAATCTGTTATCTGCTATATCAGTTGAGTTGATGCGATCATTCTGTTATTGATATAATCTGAATTGGCATATATATTGGGTGTGCGCATAAACGGTAAATTATTAATTAATTGGCCGCAAAGATAAACATGGCTAACTCGAGGTTAGAATGAGTTTGCGGCGTAAATCTGCCCGGAACCGCCCGGCACATCCAGTGGCCGCAAACAATAGGTTCTAATGTGAGAAGTTAGTCATAACATGCGTAAGACACGAGGTTAGGTCTGGCTTGTGGCAGAAGTCTGCCCGGAACCGCCCGGCATATCCAGCGGCCACAAGCTACCGACCTAATGTGAGAGGTCTGTGCATTAATAATTAATTAATGCAAATCTAAGATAAGAATGATGTCTAAAACGTATTGGGGGAAAATAGGGTTAAACCAACTGGATTAATAGGTGTAGTAAACCCGTCCATGAATCTGTAGGCCCAATACAAAGTTAGACAAATCTGAAAAGTCTGTACATCTGACCCGTTAGTCTGAAAACTTGTTAACTTAATTTGTGAATTAGTGAATCTTAATTTTGTATGTCTGAACTTGTAAACAAGTTAATCTGAATTCTGTTAGTCTGGGGACACAAGGTTAGGAGGGGAATTACTTGTGTCGTCTGTTGTTTGGGACCCATATTAGTCAGTAACCCTTTCTGGTATCAAAACTTTGACCCAACAGTAAGTAGGGTCCGGGCACGCTTACTGAACTAATTATAAGTGGTTCATTCTGATAATGGCGAGGGGTGTTGATGGTGCGTTCCAACCGGGTCATGTGCGTGCATGGATCCCGGTCTGCCTCTGAGGATGTAAGACGCCGTGACATCTGTAAATAGGTCTGTGCCAATTGGTTGTCACTTTAGGGAGTGATACACCCTACTGTGGGGCCGACACAGGATATTTATGTATTAGGGAGCCGATCGCTTGGGGTAGGGTTTTAGGGTACGCTTAGTTCTGTTTGTTTCTGTTGGTACCGTCTGTTTCTGTTGGGTGGTAACACCTGTCTGTTTCTGTGTGGTACCGTCTGTTCGGGTGGTAAAGGCCCATTACTAGTGTACACCTAATTCCACATTCTGTCTCCATAGGGATAAATCTGTTTCTGCTTCTGTCTGTTTCTGATCGGGTAGTAAAGGCCCATTATTAGCATTCTGTTTCTATTAAAGTATTCTGTACCCGTTCCTGCTTCAATTTAGACATTGGGGTGACACCTAATTCTGCTATACTAGTATTAGTGCAGAGAAGTGTAAAACAATAGTTTATATCATTCTGTTTTTCTGTTATTTCTGCTACACCTGTTATAGTTATCTCACATCCAGTTTTATGTTCATATCATATTATTATTATCTGTTCATATGCTGAAAGTCACTGGACTTGCCAGACTTTTTGTCTGACCCTTGTTGTTTTCGCCTCCTTTCTTCCGTTCCCCCCCAGGTTATCCAAGGAGGGAAATACTTTAGCTTGATCCGGATTTCTCTTTGCTTGAAGTGCTTAAAGTATGGCTTGGCTCTGTATAGCTTCCGTTCCATGGGGATTATGATTTTAAACTATGCATTTTGAAGGCTTTTGTACAAGACTGATATATTGTACTTGAATTCTGAAATAGAAAGGATGTAACCATATAAATTTCTGTTTTCCGCTGTAATAAAGTTAAAATTTTTCAAGTACTGTTTTATCTGTCTTGTAAGTTTCTGTTCTGTTTACTAAAATGCTCCACCAAAGTTAAGGCATTCCCTTTGTGAGTGACCTTAACGGAGGTGGGGTGTTACATACTTGGAGATGGATGGATATGCGAGGAAAGTGCCTCCGGTTTCGTTCAGACCCAGAACGGACTTGTAAATGGATTGTGTGTCTGACATTGGATTTTATTCTGTGTTTATTGATTTCTGTTAAATATATATCTGTTTGGCGGCGGAGAATTTATTCTCTTGCTTAACGCTCTTCTCTGAGACGTACGGGCTTAGAGGTTATATATCGATGGATATTAATCGCATGGGATGAATTGCCTGTGTGGCATACTAAGTTGCATGGATCAAGGCTTCTGTTGAAAAGCAAAGTCTTGTGGTTGATGATCAAAGCACGACCTACGTGGCGTAGCTTTGTGTATAACGTGAATTCGCGAGCCTCACACCTCGGTATGAGTCAAAAACAGGATACGGACTGCAGGGAGAGCACGACGTTTCTTTCTAGCTTTGGTGGTGTCAGTGACTTACCAGCCCTGACATTTATAGCCTTTTCACCTTTGTGGTTGTTGGATGAGGCGCCTCGATTATAGGTCTGTAGGGACCGGGAAACGTGTGTTCAGGAATACTAATCCTCTAATGTAAGTGAGGACCAGCCGTGAAGCATCCAGGATTGCCCAGAGTGCGTAGTCCTGAGACATTTGCTAGAGTGTCTCGAAAGCGGAGAGGAGCTTGCCCCTTGCCTCGACTCATGACGGAAATCCAATTTCCAATACGTGTATTGCGGTTTTAATTGTAGAACTAGTATGGAGACATGATATATGGTACCTATGTCGTCTATGATTTATATTTATGATTGAAACTGTTTTGACACTATACACTTATTATAGTATCAAATGATTTGTTTTAAACGTACCAAGCATGTTTGGCTATTATAAGGGAAAACCCTATCCTCCGGCTTGCGTCGCATTGTGTGATGGGACCTGGGTCTTATAATAGCTTCATTTTTCGAAAAAGCATTGCGTTGTTTATTCTATGCACTGTTATTCTTGGGAGGAAACCCGTTCCGTGTTATACGGCGTAGTCCCTTGAATTACTCTCTTTTAAAGTAAAGTTTTGAATAACTGTTTTAGTTCTCACACCAGTCACATGACTAACCTGGAGTTTATTGTTTTAACCTAAACTCTGGGTGCCCCTATTTTCCGCACGGACAGCTAGTAGTTTTGGTTTTGCAGATTTATATTCACAGGATCCTGGTTTACAGCTGGAATGATATCCGGAAAGCTCTGTATCCGTATATCACCTTCGGTTGTGCTTTGTATTATTTTCCGCTGCTATGTAATTTATTGTAATCTTTGATATTTATCGAATGTAATTTATTCATTTATACTCTGTATATTCTTGTATCTGATGGAATTGTTGTAATTAACAATGAAATGTTCTTCTGTTTGTGTTCTGATTTGTCCTGTTCTCAACGATCAGGGGTTTCGAACGGTCTAGATCGGTTTAACGACTGATTCGGATCGAGCGAAATTCCTTGTCGTCACACCGTTTCAGAGGCCCTGGCAGCTATATATATGTGTCCAATTCTCCTATTTTCTTCATTTGAAATCATGGAGGCCAAATACTAAAGGTGTGCGAACTGAGATGGATCCGTTTTCTTCAACAACATCCAACTTTGCAAATTAAACTTAGGGATTCGAGACTAGATCCAACCTCAGATATTTTCTACTTTTTTCTTTTAAGCCAAACAATGTGAGTCCCTAATTTCTTTTAGATTTGAATATTTAAAAGTAAATATGACAGGACTATGACTTGGATATGTTCTCATGCCTAGATTATATCAGATCCATTGTAAACAGTTATTATATGACATTCAGAATTTGTTAGGATTTGGATTTAAATCTCTATATTGTTGGATCTATTATAACTTATATGACATTCTATGATGTTGATCTTGACCTTACTTGTGTTAGATCTATTTTTATTATACTAGATCTGAATTATGTGGAAATCTAAATTGTTAGTCAGATCTAGTTTATCACCTTGTGTCTATCATATTGGATCTGAACCAGTTGGACATCTAAATTGTTAATTTAGCTCTTATTATGCTTATTGTGACATCATAGTTATGTTGGAATTTGTTAACTTCCACAAGTTCATCAAGTTCATGCTTATATGTTCCCCTTGTCACCATGCTAGTTATGTTTATGCCAAGTTATGTTGAAATAGTCACCTTTGTCATATTATCTTTTACTTTCTCTCTTTTGATTGTTAGGGCTAGGATACTGTATAACCTAGATGCCAACAAATATGTGCAAATTCGTTAGTAAGGAAATGGGAAAAAGGTTTAGAATTGGCAAATTTTAAATAATGTTTACATGAATTGGACATATGATTCAAATGGGGAAAAAAGGGTATAATTACCTATAATGACATAGGTAAAATTGGATAAGAATGAAATGTGGAATAATTACAATTAGAAATGGTAATTACACTTATGGCATGAGGTTAGGTTGCATTTGTGGGAGAAGTCTACCCGGGCCCGACTGACATATCCAGTAGCCACTAATGTTGAACCTAATGTGAGAGGTCTAAGTGCGCAAATACGAGACGGGCTATGACACGAGGTTAAGACCAACTTGTGGAATAACTCTGCCTAGACCCGACTGACATATCTAACATCCATAAGTTGTAGGCCTAATGTGGGAGCTCTAGCCCATTTAAAAACCATAAATGGACGTGGTAATGAATTGGACTACTTAACCAAATCTAATCCATAGGGATTGTATGAATATGAATTAAAGTTGTGTTTAAGTGAATATAATCGATCATTGGTTGGGTTAAGTAAATCTGAGGGGGTGGATAATATTTAATATAGGCCCACAAACTTAACCTGGTTAGGTTATGTAATTAAAGACATCAATTGGTATACAGAACCAGATGAAATAATAAAGTTATGTAATAAAAGGCACCTTCTAGGGTAAGCATAACTGGTAGAAGTGATAGGGCTATGTATTTAAAGATACCTAGTGGTATACATAGTCAGTGAAAACCTAGTGGGGGATACAAGACAAAGGGGAGAGCTTGTATCATATTGTGTGGGACCCGTTTCATACAGTAACCCGAAGTAGGTATCAAAACAAGTACTCCGTACTAGGCGGAGAAGGGGCACACTTACTAGACTGATTGTAAGAGATCCAAACGAGGCGGACAATTTAAGCGGCAGACTTTATATTGTAACCATTAGAAACATACACACCTTATCCTATCGACCTTGTCACATCTGCCATTTATGCTGTAATCTCTCTTGTCCATTTTATATGCTTTCATGCTACTTTATTTATTTACTTGCTAAAAGTAACTAGACGCGCCAGACTTTATGTCTGACCCTTTTTGTTTCCTCTTTTGTCTTCCGTTTCCCCCCAAGCTCTCAGGGCAGGAATACTCATGCTTATTCAGGACTCATATCATATTGCTAGGAGCTGCTTTCGAAGTATGGCTCAAGTTCTATTCTCTGATATGGCTTAGTTCTTTTTCTTGGGGAATTATGTTTTCTTTCAAGTATTTATGTACTCTGATGGTACTGGACAGAAGTTATATTATTGTAATGGTTTTGTGACTTATGGTATTTTTGACCATGATGTTATGTTTTATGTTAAAATAAAAGTTCGAATTTCCGCTGATGTTCGTCGCTAATCTATGAATTAGAAAAGCACGATATTTAAATTAAATTCTGCAAGCATACAGGTGTGTAGCATACAGATCGAACACAGGGAGGTGTAATTAAAAATTATTCTTTATCTATTCTTAGGCGAGTTAGACAAATCTTGAAGGTTGGTTTTTTTTCTGAATTAATGTTATTGAAATTACTACGAATCTGAATCTAATCAGACCGATATCAATTCAACAACTGAAAAGAAATGTACCAATTACTATAAAAAGAAAATAACAAGTAAACAACACACAGAAAATTAAAAGAAGGATGTGCCGTTGAATCTAATCAAACGGACTGTCCTAACATGCAGTAACAAAAGAAAATAACAATATGTATTTTACCAAAACTAATTGGATAGATACACAAATTGTTATGAAAGAAAAAGACAGTAAACTAAAACGAAGAAAACTTTTTATTAATAAAAATGAGAATACAGAAAAATGTTCTCCTTTACAATGGGATATACATGTGCTTTTATAGGTGAACTGGAAACCCTAATTAAGTTTATGAATAAATGGGCCTCATCATCCATTATATCTCTTGCCTTCCTTGACCAAGCTTGATTGGAAAGCAAAACACAGTGAATATCTTCCAAATCTTCCCTATCTTCCATGTAGCAAATTGACTGATTGATTGATGAGCAGATTCCATGTGATTAATTCTTTCAAACAAGGATACTCATTAGAATCCAAAGGCAACAAAGGATAAAATCTTCAAAATTGATCTTTTCTTGGCAATAATTCATTCAGAAATTCTTCTAATTGGAAATTGAAAAATGAATGTTCTGAATTGATTTCCATGATTACTCCCGAAATGTCTATTAGTGAATATCGTACATACGCATGAATATGTATATGTAATATAACACTAATCCATATATTCTTCATAGCAAAAGGGGCAGTGTGAAAGTTCCGTTATTTGGCAAAAAGTGAGCTTGACGGGGATCGAACTCAGGTCTCTCAATACAAATCTATATGCATTTACCAGTGAGCTACAACGTCTTTTGTAATTGAGATGGCTTTAATACAGGGAAGTAGCTTTTTATTTGTAGTTGGCCTTTAATTTGAAACGAAGGAGGCATTACTTGACAACCTGTAAAAACACATAAAAGTACCCAAAGTATCATTTATTTATTTACAAAAGATAAAATATAAGAGCATCAAATAAACACATTTCTATGTTAATCAAATACCCTCACACTTATCTTTTACTCGTCCTCGAGTAAAAAGAAAATGAAAAACTAACTAGATAGGTCACACTTTCGTAGGAAACACGATTGCATTGAGCGTATGCAACAAGCCGTTAAACCTCTAGGTGTCCCTAGTAGGACGAGTGGTGTCTCGTGAGGATTTTCAGCGGATACTACCCACAAAATCTAAATGCAGTATGTGTGGATCTAATGTAACTATATGAATGCAATGGTTACATACAAAAAACAAAGAAAACAAGAATGACAACATGACTTGTTTTAGGAAAGTGGTACAACAAATTAAGTTAACAATTTCTAGTCAGTTGATTTTATTTTAGATACCTCAACTTGTCACAAATTTTCAATATAAATCAAGTTTTCAAATGTTAAATTCCAGTTTGGCCGGTTAGTTCGATCGATAACATAGTGCAGCCATGAAATAAATTCTTAGTTTGCTTGGCACAATTTGCAAAGTGGTATTATTATTTTCTCATGTATGGCTAGTCAAATCAATAAGGTCAAGAAGTGTTTGGGCATCATCGCTTATTCTTTATTCTATAAAATTTTAAAATTTATGATTAAGTACATACACCTAACTTAGAAGACCAAGGTTTACCACCCATGCACTGCCTCGCGGACTAACGGAGAGTGGGTAAAGAGCTTGGCGGATTGTGCAGGCCGACTTTGACTTTGTCAACAACGTGTCGGTAATCCTTAGGTGTCCAATCTCATAAAATGAGACCAAGATATTCCAACGCTGACTTTGTCAACAACGTGTCGGATAGAGCTTGGCGGGTTTGCACACCAACGCTTGATATACAAGCAATGTTGGATACCCTTGCATTATTATTATTATTATTGAAAATATAAGCACAAAAGAGAGTTACGCGAATTCAACTTAGCACAACTTAGTTATAAATATTCGAAGAGCCAATATAAGTATTTTTAGTTCTCCACTTATTTAAACAAAGTCTACAATATAGAATAGATTTCATGGCTATCACCTAAGAATCTCGCTATGTACCGGTTACACTATTATCCCTCAAAATTAAACTTTTCATTATATTTCTTATTTGATCTAAGTTGAGAGAAAAAAATACTTTCAACTGACTAAAAGTTGTAAACTTATTTCGTAGTATCACTCTAAAATGAGTCGTGTCGGTGTGATTGTGTGTGTGTTTTTTTTTTAACAAAATTGGAGAAGATGTGATGCAGACTTGACTCCCCCACACTAGATTGAGACAGTGTCCCAACTGTCTAAGGTATGAAGACCAAAATGGCATTAAAAAAAATGAAAAATAAAAATAAAAGAAAAAGAACGTGTACCACCTGATTTCATGGTGGATGATCAGGCTCATGAAGATCGATAAGGTCATCTTCGTCATATTGCTCGAATTCTAAAAATGGTTTCAGTCGTTGACCGTTTACTTTGAAGACTTTTCCATCCCTAGGATTTTCAATTTCAACTGCTCCATGAGGATATGCTGTTTTCACAACATAAGGTCCAATCCATCGAGATCTGAGTTTTCTTGGAAACAGTGAAGTCTAGAGTCGTATAAAAGAACTTTTTGACCTACGTTGAATTCCTTACGAAGTATGTTTTTGTCGTGTTGGGCTTTGGTTCTTTCTTTGTAGATTTTCGCATTTTCATATGCCTCATTTCTTAATTCCTCTAATTCAGAAATTTGTAACTTCCTATGTGAGCCGGCTTTCTCTAAGTCAAAATTCAAAAATTTTATGGCCCAAAGAGCACGATACTCTAATTCAAGAGGTAAGTGACAGGCCTTTCCAAAGACTAATCGATATGGTGACATCCCTAGATTGGTTTTATAAGCAGTGCGAAAAGCCCAAAGTGCATCAATCAGTTTTAAGGACCAATCTTTTCTATTGGAATTCACGGCTTTCTCAAGAATTTGTTTGATTTGTCTATTGGAAACTTCTACTTGTCCAGTAGTTTGTGGATGGTAAGGGGTTGACAGCTTGTGTGTGATTGAGTATTTCTTGAGCAAGAATTCAAAAGCATGATTACAGAAGTGAGTGCCATTATCGCTAATGATAGCTCGAGGTATGCCAAAGCGCGAAAAGATGCTTTCTTTGAGGAATTTGACAATAACCTTGTTGTCGTTGGTTTTGGTCGGGATGGCTTCAACCCATTTTGAGACATAGTCTACCGCAAGCAAGATGTAAAGATTTCCAAATGAGTTAGGGAAAGGTCCCATGAAATCGATGCCCCAAACATCGAATAACTCAATCACTAAAATGGGGTTGAGAGGCATCATGTTTCGCTTAGTAATTCGACCCGTTCTTTGACATCGATCACATTTAGAGCAAAATTCGAAAGCGTCACGGAAGAGTGTGGGCCAATAAAAACCGCTTTGCAATACTTTTGCGGCAGTTTTTCTTGCTCCAAAATGACCGCCACAAGCATGGTCATGTGAGAAAGAGAGAATACGTTGGTGTTCATAATCGGGCACACACCTTCGAATGATTTGGTCTGGACAGTATTTGAAAAGATATGGGTCGTCCCAATAGAAGTTTCGAACTTTCGAGAGAAATTTTTGTTTATCTTGTTTCGACCATTCGGCGGGTGTTTGTTGTGTGACAAGATAATTCACAATGTCAGCATACCAAGGGGTGTTAGAGATCGAAAGGATTTGTTCGTCAGGAAAATAGTCATCGATTTGGGTGTCATCAACATTTTTGTACACAATTCGAGAGAGATGATCAGCTACAACATTCTCAGAACCCTTTTTATCTCGTATTTCTATGTCAAATTCTTGAAGAAGAAAGATCCAACTAATCAAGCGGGCCTTAGCATCCTTCTTAGAAAGCAAATATCGTAGGGCATCATGATCAGTGTAAACTATGACTTTGGATCTTATGAGATATGGTCTGAATTTCTCAAGAGCGAAGACAACTGCCAAAAATTCCTTTTCAGTAGTTGAGTAATTCAATTGGCCTCGTTTAAGGTTTTGCTAGCGTAATAAATGACTCGAGGGAGTTTATCGATACGCTGACCTAGGATGGCTCCAATTGCAAAGTCAGAAGCATCGCACATAATTTCGAAGGGCTGAGTCCAAGCAGGAGGTTGAATGATGCGAGCTGTGGTCAAGATTGACTTAAGAGTTTCAAAAGATGTTTTGCAGTCATTGGAGAATACGAACTTAACGTCTTTGGTTGGTAAATTCGAGAGAGGTTTTGAAATTTTCGAGAAATCCTTAATGAATCTTCTATAGAATCCCGCATGGCCAAGAAATGAACGAACATCTTTAACAGACTTAGGAGGAGGCAGATTAGCAATCAAATCGATTTTAGATTTATCGACTTCAAGGCCATCTTTGGAGACGACATGACCTAGAACTATCCCCTTTTTACCATGAAGTGACATTTTTCCCAATTAAGCACGAGTGATTTTTCCTTACAACGTTTTAGGACGAGTTCTAAATGAGTGAGGCATTGGGAAAAAGATGATCCATAGATTGAAAAATCATCCATGAATATTTCCAAGAATTCTTCCTCCATATCAGAGAAAATAATCATCATACACCTTTGGAAAGTCGCGGGGGCATTACAAAGACCAAAAGGCATGCAACAATAAGCAAAGGTTCCAAAGGGACAAGTAAAGGTGGTCTTATGTTGATCCTCTAAAGCAACAGGGATTTGGTTATAGCCAGAGTATCCATCGAGAAAACAATAGTACTCATGACCCACTAAGTGTTCGAGCATTTGGTCAATAAAAGGTAAGGGAAAATGGTCTTTTCGTGTGGTTGAGTTGAGCTTTCGATAGTCGATACACACACGCCATTTTGTTTTGATTTTTGTTGGGACGAGCGCATTACTTTCATTTTTGATCACTGTGACTCCCGATTTCTTTGGTACGACTTGTACCGTACTCACCCAGGTACTATCAGAGATGGGATAGATGATGTTATTGTCTAGACATTTGATTATTCTCTCCTTGATCACTTCTCTCATGTTTGGGTTTAATCGCCTTTGAGCCTCACGGGTGGGTTTAGCCTCATCAACTAAATGTATGCGATGTTCCACAATTGACGGGCTAATTCCTTTTACATCGTTCAGTTGCCACCCAAAGGCATCTTTATTTTCCCGCAAAATTTCTAAGAGTTTTTCTTCTTGGTCCTCGGTAAGATCAGAGGCCAAGATTACGGGAAGAGTTTCTGAGGAGTCTAAGTATGCGTACTTAAGGACTTGTGGCAAGGGTTTGAGATCTAACTTAGGATGTTCTTGAGTGTTAACATTGGTTAACATTCCTTAGTTAGATTCAGAAGACGAAGGATTTAAGTCAAGAAATTCATTCAGTTCAGAAATGTATTCAAGTTCGTCGAAATCGGAGTCGAAATGTTCCAGACACATTTTCAAGGCTTCAGAAGTGTCATTAGAGGTTTCGTCAACTATGGTTTGAATCATGTCAATTTCATCGATCTCAAAAACCCTAGGTTGTTTGTTGAGATTGAAGATGTTTAGCTCAATGGTTAGGTGCCCGAAGGAATGTCGAAGTTGACCGTTCCTACAATTAATGACAACATTTGAAGTTGCTAAGAAGGGCCGTCCTAAAATCAACGGTATTTGAACTTTGGGATTTGAGACAGGCTCTGTGTCTAAAACTATGAAATCGACAGGGAAGTAAAACTGTTTGATCTATATCAAGACGTCTTCGATAATTCCCAATGGCTTTTTGACAGATCTATCGGCTAACTGAAGAGTGATGTTTGTTGGTTTAATTTCCCCTAACCCAAGTTGACAATAAACAGTACAAGGAAGAAGATTGACACTGGCACCAAGGTCGAGTAGGGCACGAGAGATATGGGTGTTTCCTATTTTGCAATCAATCGTAGGGCATCCAGGATCTTTGTACTTGACTGGGGTAAGATTCGAAAGAACAAAGCTTGTATTCGCAGTTAGAAAGGCGGTTTTTGGGACATTAGTCGCACGTTTTTGTGTGCACAATTCCTTAAGACATTTAGCAAATTGAGGAATTTGTTCAATGGTGTCTAAAAGAGGAATGTTCACACGAACTTGTTTGAAAATTTCCAAAATTTTATCGAAATTTGCCGCTTTCTTCTTATCATTGAGTCTATGGGGAAATGGAGCTATTGGTTTTTCGACTCTGTGATCAGTTTCATCATTCGAAGAAGAAGGTTTGTCCAAAAAAGAAGGTGGTAAAGTTGTAGAAGATGGAATGTTGGTATTGCCAACATTATTTTTTGAAGGTAGGTCGGGTTTGCCGATACTGGAAGAAGAATTGTTGGGATTGCCAACATTTAAGGAAACTTGAGGTTTAGAAGAATTGGCATTCGAATCCAATGGGTGATTATCAAGATTAGGGATTGGGGTCGAGTTAGAAGGATCATCAGGGTCGCCCACGTTATTATCAATCCTCTTTCCAGATCGAAGGGTTGTAATAGCGTTGACTGGATTATGGTTTTCGTCCTCACAAGAATTTACAGCACGAGAGTTATATTTTGGATTCACCTCAGGTTGACTAGGAAACTTTCCTTTCTCGTTATTTTTCATTAGTTCTTTCATCATACTCATCATTTGGTCGAGTTTAGCGTCGTGTGAGTTCATTTTAGCTTCGTGAGAGTTCAACTGTTTTTCTAAACGCACAATTTCTTGCGACGGTTGAGAAGGTTGAGAGGATTGGTTTGATGATTGAAAGTTGGGGTGCCTATAAGGTTGTTTGGATTGAGATGCTATTTGAGAGGTTTGAGAAATTGGAGGTGGAGCTTGATAATTTGGATCCGGAATAAAGGGTTGCACGTGAGATGGGTTAGCCGAATTATTGGGGTTTGACCAAGAAAAATTTGGGTGGTTTCTCCAACCAGGATTGTATGTGCATGAGTAAGGATTATTCTGAGCTATTGCATTAGCTTGGTCCTGAGAGTAATAATGGGGTGGCCCTTCTCCGGCTTGAGGAGTTTGATTTTCTAAGGGAATTTGACTTGGGTCCATGACATGCACTCCTCTAGTAGAAGTACGAATGGGAACACGAATCGATTCCCACTGCATGTCCTTTTCAGAATAATCTTCTAAGAATTTCCAAGCTTCATCGGCCGTCTTAGACATAAAGTCTCCTCCACACATTGATTCTAGTTGAGTTCTAGTCTGATAGTTTAGACCTTCATATGCAATTTGACATAAGTGGTCTTTTAGAATTCCATGATGAGGACAACTATATAATAGTTGGTTAAATCTTTCAAAGTATTTTGAAAAAGTTTCCCCCTTATTTTGGCAAAACTGATTTATCTCGGTTCGAATTTTGAGAGTTTTATGGAAAGGGAAAAACTTTTTCAAGAATGCAGTGACAAATTCATCCCAACTTCTTATGGAATGTTTTGGAAGAGAATTTAGCCATCTTTTAGCGCTTTCAAGTAGTGCAAATGGGATTAGCCTTAGCTTGATTGATTCGTTAGACAATTGTTGCATTTTTTGTTGTAGACACATACAATTCAAATTCACTCAGAAATTCATAAGCATTTTCAGACCCAGTAAATTTTGGTACCCCTTGAATAAAAGAATGTTTAAGCTCAAAATTGTTTCCTTCAGCTGGGGGGAACACGACGACAGAGGGTTAAACGGTCCTAGTTGGATAACATCGATCACGAAGAGGTAAGGGTCTGTCCATTTCCATACTGAAATTTTGAAAATTTTGATTTATTCGATTTTGATCCCCAAAGTTTGGAAAGTTTTGATTCACTCGATTTTGATCCAATTTGGTTGGAAAATTTTGGTTGATTCGAGAACCCCTAGGAGAATTTTGTTGGCTAACACTTTTTTCACTCATTGTTGTTAAATGCAAGCACATAAATCTGCTACAATGAATTTTTCTGTCCTTAATGGCTCCTAACCCAAAATTATAAAGTGACGCGTTTGATTACTTAGATCAAAAGATTTATCAGCCAGTTAACGGACAGGAGTTATCGGTGCACCAGGAATCACCCTAGCAATGCTGCCGAAGGTTTAAGTACCTTCAAAGTAACAACCGATATAATATTTATGAATCACTGTAGTATTTGTAAATGGCTATTTCTCTACCGTAGTCTAGACACCAAGAAATAATTCGTTCCAAATGAATCAACTATCACAATACAACTTAGCCCTAGATGAGCCCGTGACTCCCTTAAGTCCAACGTCTAATCGTTATTATTAGTCAGATTCTACGATGAAATGCAATTTGTGGGCTAAGGAAAGGGTGATGAAATCCCTCACCTTATGTGAATTAGGGTATTTCCCTTAGTAGAATGAATAAAAAGTGCAGAAATAACAACAATCACACAATTTAATTGCAGAAATTAAATTTTTTTTGCATTCAAGCTGCTGCCCCTGCAGAATTTTTTTACAACAATTGTCTATAATTTTTTTCTTTGCAGCAGGACACCTGTAGAGTTAAAAGAAATTTACAGTGGGGTATGGCTGTCCATCCAGAGCAATTGAATTTGTTGATTGTAATTGCTTGATCCTGTCAATTCTTTTCTTGACCGTGTTCCTTTGACCTTTGAGTTGATCTTCACTTCGGCTGTTTCTCTTTTTCTCCTTTTTTTTATCAAACAAAAATAAAAAAAATAATGGAAAAAGAGAAAAATTGTTTAAAAATAAAATAAATAAACTAGAATTATCGCGCTAAACGGAATAGAGCTAAATGGAATATCACGCTAAAAAAACTAAACTCAAAGAAACGAAGAAAACATACTAGACTGACTCAACAACTACACGGAATAGAGCTAAAACTAAGTTGGAAAAGAAAAACAAAAACAGAAATAAATAATAAACTAGGCTAAACAACTGGCTCACACTAAATATAAATAAAATAAGCTAACTTAACAAAAAGAAAAAAATAACTTATGCACTCAAAAGAAAACAAATCGAAGAGCCAATTCCAGAACACTGAAGTTTGATTATTTATTTCATTTCGGGAACACTGAAACAAAAAGAAGTGATCAAGAAACAATCGCGCACACCCTCAGATAAAACAAATGACGTCACTCTTTTCTACAACAGATCACGCCAACACCAATTGGAAACAAATCAATTTCCAATTCAATTTAAAGACCACGCACCACTAAAAGGAAACCAGTCGCGCCCTTAATTGGTTTTTCCATAAACAGAGTTCTAAGTCAAAAGAAATAAAACGCATGCCCCCTTTTTCGAAAATAAAATTGAGCCCCCAAACATCACGCATGCTCTAAAAGATACAGGAAACAAATCGCCCTTCTATTTTTTCTTCTTTTCACAATCAGACAGGGAAACGAATTTTAGGTCTTCAAAAAACAAAATTTTTATTTGTGAATCGGATGGTGATGAGCTGTTTCTGAACCGGGTTTGGTTTCGGGTTGTTCGAACTGGGGATCTTCGAAATTGATGGGTGCGATTGGGATTTTTGGTTTGGATGGGTGGCGTTTGAGGCGTTGTTAAGGGGTTATGTGGCTTGATTAATATGGGGTTATGTGGCAGTAGTGTTCTGGACTTTGGAAATGATTTGTAGTTGTGGTAGGGCACTGCTGTTGAACTAGTTTGGTGAAGGTTGGTTTGGGCTGTGACTTGATGGCAGAGAGTTCGACACTGAAGTGGTTTTCGTGGATCTGCCGATGTTGACAGAGGTTTTGGGGGATTGCGGTTATGGTAGGGTATAGGAATTGTGGTAGTGAACAGGAGGTGTATGCTATGGTGAAGGTGGATGCTGGAAGGTGATTATGTGGATGTTGGTGTAGTTTTCAAGGACGGATGATGGTATGTAGAGGGTGGGGCAGTCTCTACGTATGAGGGCTAAGTGTTTGTAGTGGAAAGGCTGAACTGGGTGTACGGGTTTTGTTGGTTTATGGTGATGAAAATGATGGTGACTTGAGATCGTTGAGAATGAAAGGCTTGTAAACGTTCACTGTGTGGTGCTTGGGGAGATTTGTAGCTTGAAGTTAAGATGAAGAACGATGTACTGGTTGTGAGAAAAAGGTGGTTGGGTTTTGTGAAGTGGTGTGGTGATGAAAGTTGGGTAGGTTTTTGAAGATGGGTTATGGACGGTAATCACAGGGGAACTGTTGTTTTGTAACAGAGAAGGTTGATAGAGAAGCAGAGAAAAGAAAATTAGCTTGGAAGGGATTTAAAGAAAAGAAAAAAAATCGAGCAATAAAAGCGAAGTTTTTTTTTCTTTTTGGGAAAGAAATCAGGTTGTAATGCAAACGTAAGAAGGGAAAGAAATGAAGACAGAAAAGGAAACTGAATAAAAATAGGCAAGTTTTTTTTTCTCTGTTTAGTTGATGGCAGTACCAATCAAATTGATAAACCAAATCACTAAACCAGATATTTTTTTTCTGTATATTAAAGAAAACAAAAACAATAATAAAAACTAACACGAATCAGAATTTAAGTAAATAATAAAATTTAATCGTTACCTCCCCGGCAACGGCGCCAAAAGCTTGTTCGTCGCTAATCTATGAATTAGAAAAGCACGACATTTAAATTAAATTCTGCAAGCATACAGGTGTGTAGCATACAAGTCGAACATAGGGAGGTGTAATTAAAAATTATTCTTTATCTATTCTTAGGCGAGTTAGACAAATATTGAAGATTGGTTTTTTTTTTTTTGAATTAATGTTATTCAAATTACTACGAATCTGAATCTAATCAGACCGATATCAATTCAACAACTGAAAAGAAAGGTACCAAATACTATAAAAAGAAAATAACAAGTAAACAACACACAGAAAATTAAAAGAAGGATGTGCCGTTGAATCTAATCAAACGGACAGTCCTAACATGCAATAACAAAAGAAAATAACAATATGTCTTCTACCAAAACTAATTGGATAGATACACAAATTGTTATGAAAGAAAAAGACAGTAAACTAAAACGAAGAAAACTTTTTATTAATAAAAATGAGAATACAGAAAAATGTTCTCCTTTACAATGGGATATACATGTGCTTTTATAGGTGAACTGGAGACCCTAATTAAGTTTATGAATAAATGGGCCTCATCATCCATTATATCTTTTGCCTTCCTTGACCAAGCTTGATTGGAAAGCAAAACACGGTGAATATCTTCCAAATCTTCCCTATCTTCCATGTAGCAAATTGATTGATTGATTGATGAGCAGATTCCATGTGATTAATTCTTTCATACAAGGATACTCATTAGACTCCAAAGGCAACAAAGGATAAAATCTTCAAAATTGTTCTTTTCTTGGCAATAATTCATTCAAAAATTCTTCTAATTGGAAATTGAAAAATGAATGTTCTGAATTGATTTCCATGATTACTCCTGAAATGTCTATTAGTGAATATCATACATACGCATGAATATGTATATATAATATAACACTAATCCATATATTCTTCATAGCAAAAGGGGCAGTGTGAAAGTTCCGTTCTTTGGCAAAAAGTGAGCTTGATGGGGATCGAACTCTGGTCTCTCAGTACAAATCTCTATGCATTTACCAGTGAGCTACAACGTCTTTTGTAATTGAGATGGCTTTAATACAGGGAAGTAGCTTTTTATTTGTAGTTGGCCTTTAATTTGAAACGAAGGAGGCATTACTTGACAACCTGTAAAAACACATAAAAGTACCCAAAGTATCATTTATTTATTTACAAAAGATAAAATATAAGAGCATCAAATAAACACATTTCTATGTTAATCAGCTGATATCTTATTATTATCTGTCTTTTAATTATTTTGTGTCTGTTTACCTATAACGCTTCACAGAACTAAATGCATTCCCTTGGTGAGTGACATTAACGGACGTGGGGTACCACACTTGGTATCAAAGCCAGGTTACCAGATCAGATAAATGATTTTGAAAATTAATTTCAAAAAGGTTTTAAAAGAAAGCATTTTCAAAAAAAAGAAAAGAAAAAGTCTTTTTGAAAAACATTCCCTAAAAATCTATATGTAATATCCTTTGGTCCTTTGTCTAAATCTCTTCCATTTTCTTTTCAGCATCTCTGAGGAACAAAACATTCCTAATATCCCAGTGGGTGTTACGATACCCGGATGGTTCCGTAGGTATCTGGAGGCCACGAAGCTTGCCGAAGGCCAAGGAAACATTCCTCCCCCGGCTGCACTAGTCATTGCTCCTCCTCCTCCTCCTCCTCAAAGACCAGATATCTTCGCCAAGATCTGCAAAGACTTCCATGCTATATGAGGGAAGCCGTTCCATGGAACTGAGACGTTTGTGGAGACTAGGAACTGGCTCAAGGAGACCTAGGATTTGTTTGTAATCTTTGAAGTAGAGGATCGAAGAAAGATTCAGTTGGCTGCTTGGCTATTAAAGGACGAAGCTTAATTTTGGTGGGAGGTAACCCAAGCAGGTCGTCCGGTGGAAACTTGGGATGACTTTAGGCAAAGGTTTGAGATGAAATTCCTTTCCCAAGGTGAGCAAAAGAAGCCCGGTGGTTTACTTCATCCTTTAGAGGTTCCTCAGTGGAAATGAGAGAGCGTCTCTATGGATTTCATAGATGGTTTGCCTAGGTCAAAGAAAGGCAATACCAGTATTTAGGTGGTATTAGATAGACTCACTAAGAGCGCTTACTTTATTCCAGTTAAGAGTAAGAGGACGGCATCATGGTTGGCAACAATTTATGTTCGTGAGATAGTTCATCTTCATGGAGTATCTTCCAGCATCGTAAGTGATCGTGACCCCATCTTTACCAATGAGTTTTGGAGGAGCTTACATGAGGCATTAGGTACACAGTTGTGTTTGAGCACCGCTTATCATCCTTAAACCAATGGGCAGACAGGGAGGCTGAACATAATTCTTGAAGATGTTTTAAGATTGTGTATCATAGACTTCGGAGGGACTTGGGAAGAGCATCTTCCTTTAGTAGAGTTTGCCTAGAACGATATTTATCAAGCTAGCATCATCATGACACCCTTTGAAGCATTATACGCATAACCCTGTAGATCACCAACTTGCTGGTGGGAATCTACAGAAAGATTGTTACTTGGATCTGATATGGTTAGAGAAACATCCGAGAAGATTAACCTTATTCGGTGATGGATGAAGACAACTCAAGATAGGCAGAAATCCTATGCAGACAAGAGAAGGACTGACATCGAATTCGAAGTGGGAGACTTAGTTTTTTTATCAAAATGTCACCTCTGAGGAATGTGGTTCGCTTCAGATCGGTAGGGAAGTTGGCACCTAGATTTGTGGGACCATTTCCCATAACCGAGAGGATTGGCCAAATGGCCTACAGAGTAAAGCTTCCAGAGAATTTATCCGGAGTTCATTATGTTTTCCACATTTCTCATATGTGGAAGTGCTTGCATGACACAGCGGAAGTGGTTGAGCCAAGTATATTAGAGGAAGTAGAAGTGGAATGGGAGGCAACAGTTAGACGGGTTCCTTCCCGCATTCTTGGATCAGAAGTCAAGAAGCTACGCAATAAAGAGATCAAGCTGATAAAGGTTCAATGGGGAGATAACCCAAAGGATGCGACTTGGGAGACTGAAGACAAGATTCGTGCTTCGTACCCTTTCCTTTTCGAGGCTATGTTCTTAACTTCTTTTTCCAAAGCTTTGTCAGTACTTATTTCTATCATTTGAGTATATCCTACCCATATTATTTTCGACCTTTAGATAAGAATCCTATGGATGTAAATATGTGTTTGAAACACGTTATGTTTGATGGATGCATGTGGATGCAAGTGTTTGCTAGTGGCTGCCTGTGGATGCATATACACACACATTACCCACTAGATCGACTCAATCTCTCTCATACTGCATATGGATGTGTGTGCATTTCTTTCTTTTAATGGATGCAAGTGGATATACTATCAAAGGGATATTGCATTTGGACGAATGAGTGTGCACATATATAGAAATTACCTATTATAATACGATTATTCACCTACATATTAGACACATGGCACTAACATAAATTGCATTGAGGGGGACGACTAGATCAGGAGACGGCCTACTCTTTCGATTAGTGTTGGGACATATACACACACCTTTGCATATGTTCATATAAGCATTAGAAAATTTTAAGGGGAATGGATGCCAGTGATTGGTGGATGAATAGATGGATGATGGATGGTAGGATACATTCTTCTTAACTTGGAGATTTCGGGGACGAAATCCTTTGAGTAAGGGAGAATGTAACATCCCGTATTTTAACAGCATTAAAGAGGATAAATTAAATAATATTTAAATTAATATTCAGAATTAAGGGAAATGGACAATGCCATTGCGTTCATCTCGAAATTCTGGTCAAGATAGACATTTGGTTTGCGTAAAACGGATACCGTAGGAAAAAGCTATGGGGATTTTAAGTTTGTATATACGCGTAGGAGAATTATATATACACATATGAGTCACATATGAGTCAGATATGAGTCAGATCCTGTTAATCCCTAAAAATCCAAATGCTCATTGGATAAAGGGTACAAGGCAGATATCACCAGGGTCGGCCGTGCACGATGCGACTGCACAGAGCAAGACCCAGATATTAAACCCAAGTTAGGTCAAGTCAACCAATGCGACCTAAGATAACGGAATAACATATTATGAGAAGTGCGACTCGATAAGGATAACAGTCGCATATCCTAAGAACCGCTCAAATACCGAAGTAAAGCAAGTCACCCATTCACCATAAACGGGAGCGACCTCATAACATATCCGTAAAGCCTAAATAGCGCCATACAAAAGCAACAAGAAGATGAGCGCCCTTGGGCCAAGAAGGACGGTCGCACAAGGAACAAAGGAGAATCAACTCCAAACCCGTATTCCGCTCTCACAAAATCTCCCAAAGCGCTC
This sequence comes from Allium sativum, assembly GCA_030737875.1. NCBI lineage: Eukaryota > Viridiplantae > Streptophyta > Magnoliopsida > Asparagales > Amaryllidaceae > Allium > Allium sativum. The sequence continues at coordinate 1,030,135,820 of CM060913.1, read as the reverse complement.
ACAGGACGGTCACTTACATCTTACCCGCTCAGCTAGTCAAGATACTCGTTCAACGGGTCGTCCGCACATGATAACTGGATACAGTTACGGATAGCTGGCTACATCTAGCCGGTGGCATAATTGTAATTAACAGAATGAACGATCCGCAACCTGGATAAACGGATTCCAGATCATTTACCACGGGAATTTCACCTATAAATACACCATGGCTACCAACATAAAGGGGGACAACTAAAAAAAAGGGAAAAAGTACTACTGAATTCGATCCTCAACCACAGACTCAGCCATGGCGTCAAGGACAATCTTACGATGAAGGAAAAGGTAAACATCCCTTTTCTCAGTTATCAATTCATCCTTCTTCTCCTCAAATTCTACTACTCTCTTTTATAATTCCTCAGAATTAAATATATGAACGAGGGTATATTGAGTGGATATAGAAATGTATGAAAAGTGAGAGTAGATGTACTTTGTAATTCTTATTATAAGGTAGGAAATCACCTTCATAGTGGACGTAGGCCTCGTTAATGGCTGGACCACTCTAAATCTCATCTCTACTTTACTTTTCTCGTATTTTTCACTTTTTATTGTTGATTATACATGGTTCCATTTATTTCTTACCAAATTTGTGAAGTACGGTTTAGTACCTTGGGTGTTTAGACCATTTTTGGTGCAAACATTTTGGCGCCCACTATGGGGACATGTTTTGCTTTTTCATTTTAGATCCGATGAGATTTTCTGAGAGGCACTGTGCTTACAATCATGAGCACGCTGAGGAGAATCACCGATGAAGTCAACAACCCCAACAACGACATCAACATTGTCACGCCGCTAGATAACGACCCCGAGGAAGGGGAGCTGGCAGAAACTAAAGAAACTATAACCAGGGAAAAATTGGTGGAGGCGATGACAGGATTAACGAGTCAAATAACTATTTCAAGCAACGCGATGATGAAGAAGCTTGAATTGAAATTCTCCATTCAATCCGCTACCGCAAAAGCCACTCTAAGCGCCACTTGTTCCTCACTGACTCGAACGAATCGCGAGTCAGAAACAGAGCTCCCCGCTTCAAACTCAAGACAGCAAGATTCCACCCCGAGAGTGGCACATTGCACCAATCCGAACTATGAAAAGGGCAAAGCACCTGCACGCATTCACTCTGGTGATACAATCGCGGGGTGGGAAGACAGTCCTACTGTCATTATAACATCCCTGCCGAAAGGATGCCCGAATTCCTTATCCCCGGTCCATGAAGACACATCTGGATCGAGGGTTGATAGTAAAAAAGTGGTCAAATCATGGAACCAACCAACAAACGAAAGTACACCTTGGGAATGGCATGAGAAATTATGGAGGAAATCCTAAAGAGGTAGGATGACCAGAGAGAATGGGAATCCTTCCTAGCTAAGACCCCGCTTACTGAGAGAATTAAGAAAACTGAATACCAACAAAGATTCGAGCCTCCATCATTGCATCCCTACGATGGGATAAGCGACCCTAATGTATTTCTATGTCAATAGGACCAGTACATGAATGGAGCATGCGCTACTGACGAAATCAAATGCTTATATTTCCCAACTTATCGAGAAGGGGTGGCTTATCTTTGGTTCACAAAGCTGCCGTCACAGTCTGTGGATGACTTCGTGACCTTGGCTAGCTTATTCAATGAGTAGTTCAGATCCCAAGCGTTCAAAACTCGAGATGTTACGGAGCTATGCGGACTACGACAAAGACTAGGAGAGCCCACCAAATCTTTTCTCACTCGCTTTGATACGGCATTGTCTAAAGTCAAAAATCTCAAACCCGACCTGATCTTAATGGCTCTTAAAGGGAGCATATGTAAGAAAACCAAGCTAGGACGATGGAGCAAGAAGAAGAAACCAAGTACACTAGAATGGTTACTTAGTAATGCCGAAAAATATGCAAGTACTGAAGGAAGAAATGCACAGGCAGAAAAGAATGGAAAGGTGCAAAGCAACATGGATAACCAAAAAGGGAGCAACAAAGAAGAAGACGATCGAGTAAGAAAGAAGCTACGCTTTTTCAAGAACTCCGAATTCACTCCCCTTAACGATTCCGTGGGAAACATCTTCATGGCAACTAAAGGCACCGAGAGGTATCCGGTTTTGAAACAAAGACAGTTGAATTCAGTAGTCGAGGGGTTGATCAGGAAGGATCGGTTGCAATAGTATGTGCAAAATCAAAAGAATTATCTCGACTCTTCTCAAACAATGGGCAACACACCTTAAAAATATAAGGGCTCAACCAATCCAAGGAGGATGCTCATCACAGGGACCAGCTACTAATATCTCAATAACAGAGCATTGAACTAAAGCTCTCACTACTTTACCTTGTCCCCTGATTTTATCTTGTTGTTAACACTTTTTTTTAACTTGCTTTATTTTTCACTATGTCTGTATTAAGCAATGGTTTACTTAAAAAAACTGTGTGCATTAGAAATTAATTATGTGCCTACCTGAATAACATACTTATTTGTTCATGCTAAAAGGAGAATAATCTCTTGGAATGTAGGTATAGCAAAAGCAATCTGCCATACACAGCGGGGCTACAACTAAAAATCCTAGGGCACACAGTAAACGAAGCAGTTTGGGAATCACAAACATCAAGCAAGATCAAACGGGAGAAATAGATTCGTCGCCTCAGAGGGAACAAGCTGTTCTGAGAGAAACAACAAGATGAAGGAATGCACCTCTCATTATGGAGTATGTTGAATGCTTGGCAAACACTCATTCAAAGGACTTCCACCAGACCTCATTGAAAATACAGGAATATCATCAAATCTGTCGCTCGGATAAAATTGCTAAGCCCACCGAAGAAGCACCTTCTTAGGTGACATTCCTAGGTGCGGAAAATTCCCACGGAAAAAGTCCCATGGTTAAAATTGCTAAGCCCATCGAAGAAGCACCTTCTTAGATGACCTTCCTAGATGCTGGACACAAGTTTTCCAACTTGAGAAAGAAAAACTCAATGAGGTAAACCAATGTCTGTGTCCTAAGGTAAGGCAAAAAGTCGGAAAAACTGACATGTCATGAAACGGAAAAAATTGCCAATCATGGGGGGCACCATGTTAGGTGAAGGGCACGAAGTTTATCTCTTTGAGTCAAGGCTCGATGAGATAAATTAGTGTCCGCTTCTCGGGATAAAGCATAAAATGGGGAAGGATTAAACATGCTGGGAAGACCAACTCAAAAACATTAACCCGACCGAAAGGAGGTGTCCATTCTTGTTCTTTGTTGTTAACCAAGTCAAACAAAGCCAAGGATGGATTACAACAACAGAAATCCTAGCCGAAAGGAGGCATCTGAAATCCTACCCGTAAGGGGGTATCAATTCTAGAACCTATTTGAATAACTAAAACAATCAAATAGGGTCTAAAATGGATCGAAAATCTTTAAACCAAGTCCTCCCCGGGCCTCCGAAGGGCTCGGATTACCACTCAGGCGGGCGCGGGGTTGAATAATAATAAATAAAAGATACCAAACGCGCTTATAATGATACAACTGCATAAAAGCCTTCGATAAGTGATAAACCTAAAAGGATAACTAAATCCTAACCATAATAATAACAATAGAAAATCGGGCGCAAACAAATGATTAATAAAGCGCCCGGACGAATGTGTAAATCAGAAAACAAAGATGCAGCATGCGACGCACCCACGCATAAACAATCTTAAAAGTCACAAATTAAAGTGTACGAGAATAGGCGAGGCTGGCTCCCGCATATACAGGCCAGACTTAAAATACTATTCAAAATCAAAACTAAAGTAACTAAATAGGTGAAGCATGGGCAGGCCACAATAATTAGATGAGGTAAGAAATGATCCTCTCCCTAGACTCCAGGGCCTCGACAAGTTTGTGCCTATCTTCTTCCAAAGCATGAAGTCTCTCAAGATTCTCTCTATTTGACTGCTGAAGATCTTCGACCAAGGAGTGCCAGCCGCCCATTTTCTCCATAATATAGTCTCTGACTGTTGTAATGAGACCTTCAACCAGATGCAGACGTGATTCCAACTGATCGAATTTTGACAATATGCTATCCTTCATGGCATCCATCTTTCTTGCGATAATCCATCTTTCAAATGGGTCTATGCACACACCAGAATGCGAGCTAGCTGGACACTGAACCACAAAGTCCCGATCAAGTTCAAGACGGCAAGGGTTGGGAATAGGAAGAGGCTCCAGTACGGTTGTAGGATCTAACGTGAGGGATGAAGAGACTGTATGACTAACAGCGGTCTGAATATCTAAGTCAGAGAGTCCATTAAGCAAACAAAGATTGTGAGTACCATTCGCATTCGAGATCTCCTTACCTCGGGGCGTCTTTTTGCTACCAGCCCTCCTCGCCGACTTCTTCCTAAGCTTCTTAGACATGAGGAATTCCATCCTCGGGCGACCTGCTACAAAAAGATCAGTATGAACAAAAACAACAACCATGGAAAAGGGGAACAACCTAGTCAGGTTCAAGCATAGACAAAAATATTTCAGCTGAAGAAGCCTTAAGTATGGAAACAGTATCCGCGCTGTACAAAAATCTTACCCAGGAAAATCATGGCTCCTCGGAAAAGGTTGCTCAAGATAGACAGTTGCTACTACAAATAAAAGGCAAAGTGATGGAATGAGAAAGCCAAAAACTTTCGAAGGAAAATCAAGGCGAAAATGTCAAACATAAATTACCTAATTGAACTCTCGAGTAAGCGCCGCTGTGAACGGAGAATTTTTCGGAATATATAAAAATGAAATGAAGCAAGTTAAAGGTAAATAAGGAAGACTAAAAGGCATTCATCCACAGAATTCTCATCATGTCAGCTTAGTGCGTTATTACACAAGAGTGTCTCATCAAGTCCCAGATGGCATCCCGAAATTCAGCTATTCGCGTAGTAATCAAAAAGATGCATCATGCCTCTCGCTCACCGGAAGAGACAACACCAATATATAACAATGAAGTAACCTTAATCTTGGGCATGACCGAGCCTTCTGCGAGTCAAGACAAACCTACCAACCAATGTGCGATCAAATATGTCTAAGCCCGTGATTCCATACAAGAAGAAATCACGAATTCTGAGGGGCAAGTGTTAATCCCTAAAAATCCATACGCACATTGGATAAAGGGTACACCAGGGTCGGCCTCGCACGATGCAACCGCACAGAGCAAGAACCAGATATTGAACCCAAGTCAGGTCAAGTCAACCTATGCAACCTAAGATAACGGCATAACATATTATGAAAAGTGCGACCAGATAAAGATAAAGGTTGCATATCCTGAGAACCGCTCAAACACCGATGTAAAGCAAGTCGCCCATTCAACATAAACGGGAGCGACCTCATAACATAGCCGTAAAGCCTAAATAGCGCCATACAAAGGCAGCAAGAATACAAGCTCCCTTAGGACAAGAAGGACGGTCGCGTAAGGAACAAAGGAGAATCAACTCGAAACCCGCATTCCGCTCTCACAAAATCTCCCAAAGCGCTCACAGGATGCTCACTTACATCTTACTCGCTCAGTTTGTCAAGATACTCATTCCAACGAGTCGTCTGCACATGATAACTAGATATAGTTATAGGCAGCTGGCTACAGCTAGCCGGTGGCATAGTTGTAATTAACAGAATAAACGATCCACAGCCTGGATAAACAGATTCTAGATCATTTACCAAGGGAATTTCACCTATAAATAAACCATGGCTACCAACATAAAGGGGGACGACTAAAAAAAAGGGAAAAGTACTACTGAATTCGATCCTCAACCACAGACTCAGCCATGGTGTCAAGGACATTCTTACGATGAAGGAAAAGGAAAACATCCCTCTTCTCAATCATCCATTCATCATTCTTCTCCTCAAATTCTACTACTCTCTTGTATAATTCCTCAGATTGAAATATATAAACGAGGGTATATTGAGTGGATATGGAAATGTATGAAAAGAGAGAGTAGATGTACTTTGTAATTCTCATTATAAGGCAGAAAACCACCTTCATAGTGGGCGTAGGCCTCGTTAACGGCAGAACCACTCTAAATCTCGTCTTTACTTTACTTTTCTCGCATTTTCACTTTTTATTGCTGATTAAACACAGTTCCATTTATTTCTTGCCAAATTAGTGAAGTACGGTTTAGTACATAGTGTGTTTAGAACATTTTTTGCATAAACAGACCCTATCCATAATAGTTCGAAAATCAAAAATTCATCAAGGTGGCAAATTTCCCGCTCTAGGGGGTTGATCCCTTAGAGGGCTATCGACACCGGGGTCGACCCCCCTTAAAGGGTGTCGACACCAAGGTCGATCCCACTCACAGCGGTGTCGACGCCCGTCGGGCTGATGTGGCACTCGGTTTCAGGGGGCCTGGTAGCTATATATATGTCTAATTCTGTTATTTTCTTCGTTTGAAATCATGGAGGCCAAATGCTACCGGTGTGCGCACTGAGACAGATCCATTTTCTTCAACAACATTCAACTTTGCAAATCAAGCTTAAAGGTTCGAGACTAGATCCAACCTAACCTATTTTCTACTTTTTCTTTTAAGCCAAACACTGTGAGTCACTAGTTGGTTTTAGATTTGAATATTTAAAAGTAAATATGACACGACTATGACTTGGATATGTTCTCATGCCTAGATTATATCGGATCCATTGTAAAATGTGATTAAATGACATTCTGAATTGGTTAGGATTTGGATCTAAATCTCTATCTTGTTGGATCTATTGTAATTTCTATGACATTCTATGATGTAGAACTTGACCTTACTTGTGTTAGATCTTTTTTTTAATCATATTAGATCTGAATTATGTGGAAATCTAAATTGTTAATCAGATCTAGTTTATCACCTTGTGCCTATCATATTGGATCCGAACCAGTTGGACATCTAAATTGTTAATTTAGATCTTATTATGCTTATTATGACATCATAGTTATGTTAGAATTTGTTAACTGCCACAAGTTCATCAAGTTCATGCTTATATGTCCCCCTTATCACCATGCTAGTTATGTTTATGCCAAGTTATGTTGAAACAATCACCTTTGTCATATTCTCTTTTACTTTCTCCCTTTTCATTGTTATGGCTAGGCTACTGTATAGCCTAGATGCCGCCAAATATATGCGAATGCATTTGTTAGGAAATCGAGGAAAAAGGGTTAGAATTGGCATAATTAAAATATTGTTTTCATGAATTTGACATATAATTCAAATGGAGAGAAAGGGTATAATTACCGATAATGACATAGGTTAAATTACATAAGAATGAAATGTGGAATAAATACAATTAGAAATGGTAATTGCACTTACGGCACAAGGTTAGGTTGCATTAGTGGTGGAAGTCTGCTTGGACCCGACCGACATATCCAACAACCACTAATGTTGAACCTAATGTGAGAGGTCTAAGTACACAAATACGAGACGGGCTATGACACGAGGTTAATCCCAACTTGTGGAATAAGTCCGCTTGGACCCGATTGGTATATCCAGCATCCACAAGTTGTAGGCCTAATGTGGGAGGTCTAGCCCAATTAAAAACCATAAATGGACATGGTAATGAATTGGACTACTTAACCAAATCTAATCCATAGTGATTGTATGAATACGAATTAAAGTTGAGGTCAAGTGAATTTGATTGAACAGTGGGTGGGCTAAGTAAATCTGAGGGGGTAGGTAATATTTACATATATGCCCACAAACTTAACCTGATAAGGTTATATAATTAAAGACACCTAGTGGTATACATAACCGGAGGGAATAATAAAGTTATGTAATTAAAGGCACCTTCTAGGGTAAGCATAACTAGTAGAAATGATAGGGCTATGTAATTAAAGATACCTAGCGGTATACATAGTCAGTGAAAACCTACTGGGGGATACAAGACAAAGGGGAGAGCTTGTATCATATTGTGTGGGACCCATTTCATCTAGTATCCAGAGTAGGCATCAAACCAAGTACTCCGTACTAGGCGGAGAAGGGGCACGCTTACTGGATTGATTGTAAGAGATCCAAACGAGGCGGACGGTATGGGCGGCACAAACCGACCGGGCCATGTGCATGCATGAGTCGAGCAGAAGGGTATAAGACGACCATGACCCCTGTAGATATGGTTGTGCACATCTTGGAAAATGAAGGGTTGCCACTTTAGGAAGTGATACCTCCTACTGTCTACCATCTTATAGTGGAAGGGGTCATCTCATTCAGGTTATACTAATAATAGTGCAGAGTAACCATTAGAAAAATATACACCTTATCTTGTCTACCTTGTCACATCTGCCATTTATGTTGTAATCTCTCTTATCCACTTTATATGACTGTCATGCTACTTTATTTATTTACTTGCTAAAAGTAACTAGACTCGCCAAACTTTATGTCTGACCCTTTTTGTTTCCTCTTCTGTCTTCCCTTTCGCCCCAGGCTCTCAAGGCTGGATTACTCATGCTTATTCAGGACTCAGTATCATATTCTAGGAGCTTCTTTCGAAGTATGGCTCAAGTTCTTATCTCTGCTATGGCTTAGTTCTTTTTCTTGGGGAATTATGTTTTCTTTTAAGTATTTATGTACTCTGATGGTACAAGACATAAGTTATATTATTATAATGGTTTTTGTATCTTATGGTATTTTGGACCACAATGTTATGTTTTATGTTGAATATTTTTTGAATTTCCGCTGTTATCTTATTATTACTTGTCTTGTAATTATTCTGAGTCTATTTACCTGTAACGCTTCATGGAACTTAATTCATTCCCTTAGTGAGTGATATTAACGGAAATGGGGTACAACATCCAAGCAAAGAAGGCACACGCTCACCAGGCATCCATGTTAGCACATTATAGCTTAAGGCAGGAGAGTCTTTGACATAAGAACTAAGTAGAGCAAAAAGTGGAGCTACCAAAGAGGAGAGTGGAACACCGTGACACTGAAGAGAAGAGAGTTGTGAAGCTATTAGGGAAGGAAAATTAGAGTTGTAAAGTGAATGAGGGTATGGGATATCAGTGAAAAGGGGTTAGATACGAGATTAATAGTAGGGGATTGGGGTTTTCCACGTAGACGAAAGCAAGAGATTAGATTAGAGGAGATTAGAGTGATAGAAAAGGAGTGCGAAGAAAGGGGTGGTAGATAGAAAAAAATTAAAACGAGTGGAAGATAAGAAGAAAAAGAAGGACTCTTGTCACCATTAATGAAAATTCCAACTTGAACCTATTTTCAATACCAACTTTTATATTTTAGTACTTAAATTTTTAATACCCCTTACTTATGTTTATGACTTAAGTTTTAAAGTATTCCTTATATTTGTATTCATAGTTGCATATATGTTTTAATGGAATTTATATAGTTTTTAAATCATTCTTATATATGTTTTAAAATCATTTATATACGTGTTTTCCTTTTTAATATATATATTTTTTACTTCAAATACTCTATTGTAATCTGTAGGAAAATTGTTTGTTTTTAATTTAAGATTCAATAGGATTTATTTAAACATTACATGCCTTAGTTTGAAAATTTTATTTTTCAAATTTTATGAAGGCATGTCGACATGGTAACCTCTCTTGTCGACATAGTGACCACTGGATTTTAAATTCAAATTTTGAAAAATATGTCTTTTGAATTTGAAACAATTCTAAAAGGATTTAACTATTGGGAGACTATAGATAGCTTCCAGATTCAAATTTACTTAACTAATTTCATTATCTTCTTATTCCTATATCTTCTCTCCATTAAAACTCTTAATTTCTTAAATTATATAATTATACTCTGCCAAATTTCAAAGAAAATCACATCAATCTCTACCGCACTCTCTCAAAGATTCAAGTGCTACTTGAGCCTTATAAAGTTTCTGTAATCAAAGATCGCAAGATCAAGTTCTATCGAGTCTTTCATCCAAAACTGATACTGAAAAGATGTGGTCAAAGCCTGTTCAAATTGACTAGGTGTGATTGCAGTCCGAAAATCACTTGAGCCTCACTGTACTCTGGAAACATGTAAGGTGTACCTCATGGCCTTGAAATTGAGGGTTGTAAATTTGGATGTTATTTGAAAAGAAATTTGCATCAACCCAGAGTTGTGTGGGACTGGATGTAGGGTGACTCCGAACCAGTATAAAATTCAGGTGTGTTCTTTCCTTTTACTGCTTTTTATTTATTATTATTTGCATTTGTGTTTGGTTCTGTGATCATTTCATATTTGCAATTTTCATTTCATTCTGAATAACTCAAAATGGTTTCAAAAAATTCATAAAATTCCTTAAACACTATTAAGTCCCTCTAGTGGTTAGTTTGCCTTAAGATCTGTAATATGTATTCCTCCACAATTTTTATCTAATCATTGGTCTCCAAAGTTTTCGCAGTCTGATTTTTTGAAAAGTTTAAATGGAAACCAACATTTGTGTAACACCCCACGTCCGTTGATGTCAGTCACAAAGGGAACGCATTAAGTTTCGTGGAGCGTTATAAGTAAACAGAACAAAATATAACAAGATAGATACATAAAATAATTCTTGAAAAATTTATAACTTTATTGCAGTGGAAACAGAAATAAGTTTGGTTACATCTTCTCACCCATCACACCAAAACCAAGTACATAATATCAGTCTTGTACAAAAGTCATCAGAGTACATAATTTTTAAAGCTATAATCCCTAATCCAAAATGCCATATGAAAGGGAAACAAAGTTGAGCATTATTTTCAACACTTCCAAGAACTTCAAGAAAAAAGGAATCCAAGTCAAGCTTCACTAATCCCACCCTGAAGACCTGGGGGAGGGAAAAAAAAAGAGGCGAAACAAAAAGGAGTCAGACATAAGTATGGCGAGTGTAGTGACTTTAACAATATAATCAGTAAAGTAACAGGATAAGAACATAAACTAGATATAAGAGATGATGCAACATAAGAAGATATGACAAGGTAACAAGATGAATAGGATGTAACATTGACTGCGCTTCTAACCACTATAAGATATTCTTTGTAGCCCACCAATACTAGTTTCATACTAAAAGATGATCCCTCTTGGCTAAATAGAATGGTGATAGTTTCGTGTACTTCTAGCTGCCATCATAGGTATCCTTTGCGCACCTATCACCACTAAATATACCCACTATCCTCCTTGTTCGATTATGTACTCCTATCTGCTCTCTTAGGTTCCACACTTGCTCCTACCACCACTAGTTGTACCCTCGCTACTAATCATAATAATGGTAGCTTCATGTACTCCTTGCTGCTCCCATAGGTGCCCCACTTGCTCCTACCACCACTAGTTGTACCCACTACCCTCCCCACTCGATCAACTTCCTAACCTCGTAGATACCTGTGCTTCTCCCACAATAGGATGTATCACTCCCTAAGGTGGAAACCACGATACTACTGAAACGTACAGCTTATACCTACATGTTGCAACAATGTCTTACCTACCAGCCCGGACCCACGCACACACATGACTCCGTTGGACTTGCACTGCAATCGCTAACTCTTTATTGACTATTACAATCAACCCCAATAAGTGTGTCCCTGTCCTCGACCTAGTTTAAGCTCATATAGATACTGAAATGGGTTACTGGTTGAAAATGGTCCATACACTTGACACAAGCTTCCCTCCTAAGCTTGGTCCCCATTAGGAATTCCCACTTAACCCCTTTATTATCCCCATGTCTTATCACATCTCTCATCTCGGTAAGTGCTTCTATTTTGTTTCACATGCTACCCATGTTACCCACTTAACCCCTTTACTATTCCCATGTTTTACCACATGTCTTATCTTGGTTAAGTGTTCATTATTTACGTTATACGTGCTACCCATGTATTACATACTACCCATGTCATCCACTTAACCCTTTTAATGTTCCCATGTCTTTCCACATGTCTTATCTTGGTTAAGTGTTTTTAATTGTGTTTCACATGCTATCCATGTCACCCACTTAACCCCTTTACTATTCCCATGTCTTACTACATGTCTCATCTTGGTTAAGTGCTTTAATTATGTTTCACATGCTACCCATGTTACCCACTTAACCCTTTATTATCCCCATGTCTAATCACATGCCTTATCTTGGTTAAGTGTTCATTAATTCATTATAACCGTAATCTTGCAAGACATCCTATATTAGATTATTGTTTTGCAGTTGCTGGATATGCCGGGAGGTTCCGGGCTTGCTTATACCGCAATCCGAATTTAACCTCTTGTCTTTGCATTATTACCCATCTAATTTTTGCCCTTGACCTCTCACATTAGGTTACCAAATTGCGGTTGCTAGATATGCCGGGTGGTTCCGGCCAGACTTCTATCGCAATCCAAATCTAACCTCGTGCCTTAGGCATTCATTTTCACTTTCTTGATTCAAATTCCAATTTCAAATCTTGGACTATAATATATTCCAATCACCCATAATTTCCAATCTAAACCATGTTTATAATTTTAATCCAAATTATGCCCAAATCAATTTGCGTTCATTATCTCTTCCTTAGTTTAACTTCAAACCTTGGATTATGGTGATTTCCGAGTTACTCATAAATTCCAATCCAATTTATGCTTATAATTCTAATCCAGTTTATGCCTAATCTCATGTATACAAGTTATACTCAATTATGCCCAAACTAGTTTTCCATATTCTTCAACAGTTTATGCCAAATTTCATTTTATTGCATATTTCCCAAACTTTTCCCAATCGTTCCAACGTTATTCGTACGTAAATCTCAACGCAATATGTTAGGCTCTATGTTAGCCTAATCTCATAAAGAAAATGGAAAAGAAGAAGGGAAGAGATTCAAAACATCAAAACTGGAAAAAACATAAGAATAGGCATATGAAATATAAACAGGCATATAACAATAAAATGGATCAGAAAGGCATATGACAGATCTATAGGTATGAATCTGAAAGATAATGATTTACAAGTTTGATAAGATTCATTTCAGTCACAGGCATATACATTAGATCCAATTTACAATCCTATCACAATTACTTTTTAATTTAATTATATGTGAAAGTAACATAGACTCACAGTGACAAGATTCTTAGAAGAGAGAATTAATCATTCTTGTAGCAATTCTGATCTTGAATAATCTTCTAATTTGATTGCTGAAGAAGAACTATCGCTAAATCTCTACTTTGATTTTGGTTGGAGAAGAAAGGCTAGGTTAATTTAGTTTAGAGCAGCATGGAGGCGCCATGAATTTGTGTAATGAAATTAAGGTTAGGTTTAGGTACTTATTTATAGGTATAGGGTGAACTAGGACATTTAGATTAGATTACGAGCCATCAGAACCATATAAAATAGAAAAACACGTCATTTGGAAGCTGCCCAGAAATTTCTATCTAGATCTGAAAAGGGGTCGACACCCCCCTAGGTGTGTTGACACCCATGTCGACACCCCCCCATGGGGGTCGACACCCTCCTATGGGGGTCGACACCCCTGGGTGGGATTTTACCTGCTCTCTCTTTTTATGGGTTTTGAATTTCGAACTATTTATTTTAATTTTAGTTATCTTTTAAATCTTCCGAGCCTCATAACTTTTTCATAGGTGTCTGATTTACGCAAACTCGGACTCTATCCCAAGCAGAATTCCGAGACGAACACAATGGCGCAACCCATTTTACTTAATTCTTTATCTAAAAATTAAGTGTTCTTAAATTTGTTAATTTTAATGTTTTAAAATTACGGGGTGTTACAATTGGTATTGTCAACATAAATATTTCTAGTACATTTACAGAGGGTAAGTCCACGGCTAGGCCACCATTGTTTAATGGTAGTAATTATGCTCATTGGGCTTATAAAATGAAAATGTATTTACAATCAATAGGATTAGACATTTGGGATATCACACAAACTGAATATGTTTAATCACCGTTAATTTGCACAATGGACTAATGAACAAAAGTTTATTGCACAAAATAATTCAAAAGCCATGATTTTTTTTTTCATTAGATAGAAATGAATTTAGTAGAGTATCTGTTTGTCAATCTACGTATGAAATTTGGAAAGAACTCATAGAGGAACATGCAAAGTTAAATAGACCAAGATATTTGTGTTAACCAATCAATTTCAATTATTTAAAATGAATCCAAAAGAGACTATTTTTGATATCTGTTCCAGGTTCCAAGAGATCGTGCATTCACTAATAGCCTTGGGAACAATATATTCTGAGGAATATCAAGTCAGAAAAATCCTTAGTTCATTAACTCTAGAATGGGATCAAAACACTCTGGCAAAAGAAGAAACCAATGACTTTAGTGCTATGAAAATTGAAGAGTAATCTAAAATCTAATGTCATTTGAAGTTCAGATGCAAGAAAGAAGGGAAAATAAGTCATAAGGAAATAAATCAATAGGATTCAATGCAATAACTAAAGATTCAAACTCAAATAATGATGATGATAAAGAAATAACATTAGTGACAAGGAATTTCATAAAGATTTTGTGATATAGAAAGACGAATAATTTCAAAAGAAAGGTACACAGAAATAGGATGAAATATAAAAAGATTTCGAATAGCATCAGATGCTTTAACTGCGATGAACCTGGCCGTTTGAAGAGGGACTGTCCATATCCAATGAAATAAATTCATCCTTCAAATAATAATTCGTTAAAGTAAAGGGCATGTACTGCTGCTCTAGACAATTCTGATTCATCCTCCAATGAAAAAGAGCAAGAAAGGAATAGTTCGAATATATGTTTCACAGCAATTCACGAAACCAAAGTTATTGAGGATAGGATCTAAAATAGGTACGCCTTTATAATAATTTTTGTTTGAGCTAGTTGCTTGAATTATTGCTTACTTCATTGCCTTGTTAAAAAAATAGGGTTTTGAACTTAAATTCAATATTTGAATTTTGAAATTTAAAATATTATTTTAATAAAATAATAATATAAAAAGTATTATTATAATAAATATCATCTTAGGAAATATATAAATAAGAATATAAGATATATATATATATATATATAATTCAAAATAAAAACTCATATGTCATTTGAAAATTCAAGAGACATGTCGACTATCTAACCCCCTATGTCGACAAGTATCAGTAAATTTAAAAGTCAAAATTTGAATTTTAAACTTTTGAATTTTCCTCCACCTTTTTACCAAACCTAGTGTTCTTAAAGGCGCCTCTTGATCAGAGAAAATGTCTATAGAATCTCTATTTATCCACCTATACTTATCGTCTCTTTCTACATTTAATTCAAAATTCAAACATATCTTCATTATCGTCTACTCTTTAAAAAACCTCTTTAATGGCTACCTCAAGCACTCCAAACACTATGAGGCTGTCCAAGGCTACCAGAGCCTTTCTTTTCAACAACCCAAAGACTATCAAAGCTTACATAAACCATGTAAACTTTGGTAAAGTCAATATTGGAAAATTTACTATTTCTAATGATTTTCCTTCTTATGATCGTCTAGCCCTTTTCAATCAAAATGGTGATTGAGTCTCATGAAAATCATGAAGTTTTCTACCCAAACCTTGTCAAAGATTTTTATGACAATTTAAGTCATGGTTTGTATAAAGGGAGTGAAAATGAAACTTGGGGTTGTGTTAAAGCTGCACAAATTATAACAGCCCGCATTTTTATGTATAGGAAGATCGTAAAATAATTTTATTTTATTCCTTAAGGGTTGGATCATTCTCATATTTTAATATGTTGCTTATGAGGATGTGAGACATGTCCATAATTTATATCGATTTTGTTTGTGACCCTTTTGCCCTTGTCAGCCTTGTACAGAGAATAAATTTTGACTTAGGTCGAATCAGGTGGTGAGACCTATGCCATTGGAAAGGAAATGATGATTTCCTTTCCGTAGAGTAATTACGTTTAAGATTTGGCTCAGTGGTTTGGGAGAAATTGTTGTTTTTAAAGTTTTTCAGTTGGTTGTTCATGTTTGGAGAGCCACAATGGGCTGATTTAAGAAGGCCCATTAGTGGTCTAGTGGAAGGGTATAAATGGGGGGGGGGAGGTATGAGAAATGGTTTAGTTTCTCTATTCTCTCATTCGGTGGTCTATATTCCTCCTTCCTCTAACACTTTCCCACCATTAAAATCAACTTCTAAGAGAAGGAAATTGAAGATCAGCAACATTGGAGGTTAGATCTACATCAATTAAAGAGGGAGTTCATCGGATCAAGGGGTTTGATTCGAATTGTTTGCTATCCGAAATCTTATTACATTGATTTTTGCTTGTTTGGGAGAATTAGTGAGTGATTTGCATCTCTCACATGGATTCAATGAAGTATATAAATGTTTGATCATGTTTTCATCAAATTCAAGTGTTTTACCAAAGATCTATACCAATATATGCCCATTTTCATATGAATCACCTTATGATCCAATTTAGCAATTTTATCCGGTTAATTCCATGCCATTCATATATTTATGCAACTTAGATCTCTTATTTTAGATCATGTGTTCATTTTAATGGTTTTGGTGGAATTAACATCATTTTAGTGATAATTGTCATATTTATGTTGTTAGCGAGGTTATGACATGTTTATGATTGTATTTGGAAAACGGGTTGAGTTGGTTTTGTCGAATTTGCGGTATGGTGAAGTTTTGGTCGAAATCGGAGCTGAATTGGAAAGTGTAGGTTTCTGGTCGGCCCCAAATGGTTCTGGTCGGCCCCAAATGGTTCTAGTCGGTCCCAAATGGTTCTGATCGGTCCTAAGTTGTTCTGGTCGGTCCCTAATGGTTCTGGTCAGTTTAACATGGTTTTGGTCGGTCCTAAGTGGTTCTAGTCGGTCTTAAGTGGTTCTGGTCATTCCCAAATGGTTCTGGTTTGTCCCAAATGGTTTCGGTCGGTCCCAAATTGTTCTGGTCGGTCCTAAGTTGGCCTGGTTGGTCCCAAATGGTTCTGGTCGGTCCTAAGTGGATCTGGTCGGTCCAGAGTGGGACTGGTCTATCCAAAGTCGGTCTGGTCAGTCCAAAATGGGTCTGGTCGGCATTTGTTGTGGAATTTTCTAGTTGGACATTTCTAGTGATGTTGTGACTTCGAGGAGAATTCAAGGGGGAGTATTCGAAGTGTTGGAGGTGTTCACTGATCGGTGTAGAACAACGAATGAGGTGGAAACTCAAAGGTCGTAAGTTGGTGGATAATGGTTGCTTGAGAAGGTTACTTGGGCTATGAAAAGTCATCGGGTCGGATGACTAGAAATGTGAAGGACGAGAGATTATCGTTGTCTAAGTTCTAGCAGGCTCAAAGCAGGGGTACGATAGGGGCACCTAAAAGACCAGTTGTAGGTCAAGTTTCGTGGATATCGATGAAAGCCCTAGTTGTCAAGGTTGGACATACATACGTATCGTTGAAAGGCATATGGAGTTTATGCTAGAGTTGGGGTTACCATTAGCCCTTGAAATAAGGCAAGGTTGGCTGTCATATGATTAACGATGGTTTCAAAGCAAGATTGGCATTGATAGCCAGAGTCGGTCAAGCATGTTTGATTGTTTGGTTTCTCTGTTTGTAGCTTCTCGTGCAGATTGACTAACGTCGAAGGAGATGTTCCTTAGGTGCTTGTATGATATTGGTTTAGGCCTCTGGGGCTTGTGCTTGAGGGATGTTGAATTAGATTAAGATGGTGTACATGAGATATATAATCTGGATGTCATGAGTACTTTACCATGATTGAATGGATGTTCTAGTTTCCATGGATGAATGGTTGAATTGTTTAATGTAAAGGCTATCACTGTCCGATATGGGGAAGACAAAAGTTGAGTTCCTTTCTGAAGCTGGGTAGATTGGTTTGTTAATCTACCTATTCTCATATATTTTATTGATGAAGTATGTTAGTTGTTTCATTGCTTACTAAGACTGTTGTTTAACTCAAGATTTTATGTTTCCGTCTTATTACCTTGGGCTGTTCATCTGGTTGTGGATGGATAGACTTGGTGAGCAGGTGACAGGTGATTAGTGACGACGATGCTGCTGTTCGAAGGTGAGTAGGAGGATGGCGTACTATTTTTTTAATACTATCTAGTATTTGTTTCCGTTGTTTGAGTTGCTCTGTGAGTGTTGTAGTGGGGCCTTATGTACAAACTTTGATATTTCCTATGATGTTTAGATAATCTTTCAGAATGCTTTGAAAGTTTCAAAAGTTTGTTGTGATGCTTCACTATTATTACCTGTTGTATATTTTGTAATATACTTTATCCTTGCGCTGTGTGTCCTACGACAGGTTCCGATGTTGTTTACCTACTCTGATGATCGTCCATAGCTTCCTGACACACCTTTCAGTGCATTATTCCTCTTGTTTAGTGTGGGGGTTGTGGGCGGTCGTCACATTTGGTACTAGAGCTCAGGTTAACAAATTTAGCCGAAGTTTTAAGACGTAATCACGTATGAGAGACATACTTGTAGATTTTAGTTGAATGCTTGCTATATATATATTTGCATATACAGTAGTAGCAGTTGTTTTCCTTTAGTAGTTTTTCTTGAAAATGGAAAATTATTTTAAATTGCAGATTTAGAATGAGTAGACGAGAATCAAGACACGCTGCTAGGGGATCTAATACTAGAGTGGGTAATGTTGGAGTACCAAATTACCCAACCATGTTTGAAGCCATGACAGAAGCAATCATGCGAAGGGTGCCCGCTCTAGTGGCAACAACGGTAGATGTAGGTGTGCGAGTTCCTAAAGTAGTAGATTTTGCAAAGCTGTGTAAGGACTTTATGTCTCTAGGAAGAAAACTATTCAAGGGAACTTAGCCAGCTGAAGAGGTTCAGAGGTGGATGGATTCACGTGTCCGAATCTTTGGAGACTTGGGTAGTGAGGATGCAATAAAAAGAAAGCTTGCATCAAGGCAGCTGCAAGGCATGGCCATGGAATGGTGGAATTCAGTTACACTTGAAACTCAAGAAGAAGAGATTTCATGGGAACAATTCCAAGATAAGTTTGAAGCAAAATTCATTTCCACGGCTCAGAAATCCATTCTCTTCAAGAAGTTTGTAGACTTGAAGCAGAATGGCAGATCAGTGCTACATTACATTTCCGATTTTGAGGTTTTGTCCAAATACGCTCGTACATACATTGATACACCTTATAAGAAGAACGAGAAGTTCGTTATTGGTCTAGATACCTATATCGGAAGGCCGTTGGTGGATCATCTCGAAGATTCATTCGAGAAGATTGTGGAAAAAGCTATTCGCCATGAGATCTTATTTCCTAAGGAAGAAAATGTTGTCGCTGCTATCAAAGAGGCTTAGAAACCACTGTAAGATGGTAATAATAAGAAGAGGAAGCAGCAATAGAAGAAAGGAAAGGATGGCCAGAATAATCCTAATAATGAGGTGGTTTGCTTTAACTGCCAACAGAAGGGTCATTACTCGAGTGAGTGCAAGAATCCCAAAAGCTGAGAAGAAGTGCTTCTAGGGTGGAAAGCCTGGGCATGAGAAGAAAAACTATCCAGAATCGTCTAAGGGCAAGCAGGTTGTGAAGGCATATGCTTTGGAAGTCGTGCCAACTTCTTGAAGAGCTCCTACTGTAGAAGAAAAGAGAAAGTGTGTCGTGGTGCAAGCTAATCTTTCCATTAATGGTGTTTCAGTTTGTGTACTTCTTGATACTGGAGCATCACATTCATTCATTTGCATTAAGCTTGTTTGTCGCTTGGGTTTGGAATCCAAGATTTGTGATAGACCCTTCGTAGTGACTAATCCAGTTTGGGGTTCGTCCAATCTTTGCATGATTTGCCGTGGTCTAGTGTTGTCGATTCATGGTTGCTTTTTGTCTGTGATTGCTTTGTTCTTAACTTCGCTGGGTTGGGATCATCTTGGTCATGGATTTGCTCAAGCGGTATGCGACAAGAGTGAATTGCGAGAAGCTAGAGATGAGAGTCAGGGACGTGGAAGGGCGAAAGATGTTAATTAGATGTAAGCGCGAAGAGGGTGTCTTCATGAGCTATCTATATTCGCTTGGGACTCCACAGGAAGGCTTGTCATCTGTGCTGATCGGTAATAAGTATGACTATGTCTTTGATGAGGTCAAAGGGTTGCCGCTGCATCGTGAGATCGAGTTTAGGATCGATTTGGTCAAGGGTGCTAGACCAATCATTATGCCTCTTAGGGGGATGAAGCCTAAGGAACAACGAGAGTTTGAGGTGCAAGTTCGAGACCTTCTAGGAATGGGATTCATTCAGAGAAGTGTTTTCGAATGGGGTGCACCGGTCATGTTTGCAACCAAGGCAGATGACTCGTTAAGATTTTGTGTGGACTATCATGAGCTGAACAAGGTAACTAAAAAGTAAAGTATCCGTTTCCAAGGATAGATGACTTTTTCGATCAGCTTCATGAAGCCAAAGTGTTTTCTCAAATTGATTTGGCAACGGAATTTCACCAATTGAGGGTGGCAAAGGATAGTGTGCCAAAGACTACTTTTAGGACACCATCTGGGTTCTTTGAATGGTTGGTGATGCCATTTGGGTTGACTAACGCACCAGCATATTTTGTGGATCTTATGAATAGAGTTTTCAGAGATCAGTTGAACATGTTAGAGCTTGTGTTCGTGGATGGCATTCTGATATATTCTAGGAATAAGTAAGAGCACAAGAAACACTTGAGAGTTGTGTTGGAAATATTGCAAAAAACATTAGCTGAGAGCCAAGTTTTCAAAGTGTCACTTTTGGAAGAGTGAAGTGAGATTCTAAGGCCGTGCAGTTTCTGGTAATGGGATAGCAGTTGATCCCGCTAAAGGGGCAGCGATCCAAGACTGGGATAGACCTAAGAATGCAATGGATGTTCAGAGTTTCCTTAGGTTGGCTGGATTTTACCGACGGTTTATCAAGGACTTCTACAAGGTAGCTGCACCGTTGACGGGATTGACGAAGAAGAACCAAGTGTTCATATGGGATGCAAAATGTGAACAAGCGTTAGGGATCCTGAAAGAGAGATTGACAAGTGAACCTGCATTGACCATTCCGAATGGGAATGAAGAAATTGTGATATATACCGATGCATGTGGCACTGGGCTTGGAGCAGTGCCAATGCAAAAGGATAAGGTTGTAGCCTACGCAAGTCGATAACTGAAGCTGCATGAAAGGAATTATCCAACTCATGATTCAGAATTAGCGATGCTCTGAAGATGTGGAGACATTACCTGTTGGGAGTTCGGTTCGAGTTATTCACGAATCACAAGTCGTTGAAGTATCTTCTCTCCCAAAAGGATTTGAATATTCGACAGCAAAGACGGCTAGAGTTTAAGGCATTATATGATTTTGATATAGCCTATACACCTGGTAAATGTAACGCGGTTGCAGACGCATTACGTCAAAGGCACGCAAGTTTGGGAGCGATGTTTTCGGAATGGAAGAGCCTTGAGTATTTGATAAGATTCGATTTCAGGCCAAGGTGTGAGTTGGAACCTGAAATGTTGGCAAGCTTATCGATAAAACCCACTCTTATCGAAAGGCGAAGTGAGAACCAAAAGCGAGATGCAAAGCTTGTCGAGTTCATCTAGAAGCTAGAACCAGATAATAAAGAGTTCGAAGTCGATCAAGAAGGTCGGCTTCGAAAACAAGGGCGACTATTTGTTCCTGATATCGACGGGTTAAGAAATAAGGTTTTGAGGGAATATCATCACTCGAAGTTGACGATTCATCCCCGTGGCATTAAGATGTATCAGGACAAGAGGCGAGTATAATACTAGGAGGGGATAAAGCGAGATATTGGAAAGTTCATTTTCAAGTGCATGAACTGTCAGTTGGTGAAAGCTGAACAGAAAAAGCCGAGTGGTTTGCTTTAGCCGTCGGAAGTTCCTACATGAAAGTGGGAGCAAGTATCGATGGACTATAAGAAGCAGGGAAGGAAATGAAGGGATTTGGGTCATCGTGGATCGTTTGACCAAAAGTTCGAGTTTTGTTCCTACCAATTCGACTAGGACAGCGTCAAAGTTGGCTGAACTTTATGCGAAATGGATAGTTCATTTTCATGGTAGCCCGAAGAACATAGTAAGCGACCAAGATCCATTATTTACGAGTGGATCTTGGAAGAGTTTGCTGGAAGCTTTGGGAACTGAGTTGTGTTTATGTACCGCTTATCATCCCCAAACTGATGGTCAGACTAAGAGAGTCAATCGAGTTTTGGAAGATCTCCTGAGGGCTTGTGTGTTAGACTTCGGAGGATCGTGGGAAGACCATCTACATCTAGTTGAGTTCCCATATAATAATAGCTACCAATCGAGTATTGGGATGACATCATACGAGGCGTTGTATGGTAAACCATGCAGTTCTCCAGCATGTTGGTAAGAAACTGGAGATAAGTTGATACTTGGGTGGGAAATGATTAGAGAGACCTCAAATTGTATCGAGATCATTCGACAACGAATGAAAGCATCCCACGATCGTCAGAAGAGTTATGCTGATAAACGTCGAAAATATTTGGAATTCGATGTTGGCGATATGGTTTTCGTGAAGATTTTGCCATTAAAGCGTGTGGTTCGATTAAGCAGTAAACGAAAGTTAGCTCCAAGGTTCGTTGGACCGTTTCCGATAGTCAAGCGAATTGGAAAGATCGCATATTGATTGTAGTTATCCAAGAAGATGTCGAGTGTGCATAATGTGTTCCATATGTCGTTTCTACGGAAATTCATGCATGATTCGAATGTGATGGTATCTCCCGAGCAGTTCGAAGACCTAGAAGTAGATACCGCAGTTACGAAACCTTGTAATCCACTTCGTGCTGTGGGAAATGACACAAAACAGCTTAGGAGGAAGACGGTTAAGCTAGTCAAGGTACAATGGAGTGAAGATGATTGTATGTGGGAGACGGAAGAGAGCATGAGGGTGACTCAAGCAAAACTCTTCATCGGTAGGACCCTGTGATATCGTATCATCATTATATCATTGTATCTTGTTGTTGTTTGATAGAATTCTGCGTGCTAGGATAAGACTATGGATGCATGTATTGATGGTTGCTAGTTTGGGTGATAGAATTCACTTCTCGTGGATGATAGGCATGCAAAATTGTTGTGGTAGCTTGTGTTTTCTTGGAATTTCGGGGTTGAAATTATTTGGGGGGGGGGGGGGGAGGGGGAGAGAGAATGTAACAGCTCGCATTTTTACGTATCAGAAGATCGTAAAATATTTTTGTTTTATTCTCTAAGTGTTGGATCATTCTCATATTTTAATATTTTGCTTATAGGGATGTGAGACATGTCCATAATTTTTATCGATTTTGTTTGTGACCATTTTGCCACTGTCAGTCTTGTATAGGGCATAACTTTTGACTTAGGTCAAATCAGATGGTGAGACCTGTGCCATTGAAAAGGAAACGATGATGGCCTTTTCATAGAGTGGTCACATTAAAGATTTGGCTCAATGGTTTGGGTGGAATTGTTATTTTAAGGTTTTTCAGTTGGTTGTTTAGGTTTGGAGAACCACAATGGGCAGATTTGGAAGGCCCATTAGTGGGCTAGTGGAAGGGCATAAATAGGGGGTGGAAGGTATGAGAAATGGTTTAGTTTCTCTATTCTCTTATTTGGTTGCCTATGTTCCTCCTTCCTCTAACACCTTTCCACCATTAAAATCAACTTCTAAGAGAAGAAAATTGATGATCTACACCAATAGAGGTTAGATCTGCATCAATTGAAGAGGGAGTTCATCGGATCAAGGGGTTTGGTTTGAATTGCTTACTGTCCGGAATCTTATTGCATTGACTTTTGCTTGTTTAGGAGAATCAGTTCACACGGATTCAATAAAGTATATGAATGTTTGATCATGTTTTTCATCAAATTCAAGTGTTTTACCATAGATCTATACCATTATATGTCCATTTTCATATGAATCACCTTATGATCCAATTTAGCAAGTTCAACTGGTTTATTCCATGCCATTTCATATATTTATGCAACTTAGATCCCTCATTTTTGATCATATGTTCATTTTAATGGTTTTGCTGAAATTTACGTAATTTTAGTGATAATCGTCATGCTCATGTTGTTAGCGATGTTATGACATGTTTATGATATTATTTGGTGACTGGGTTGAGTTGGTTTCATCGAATTCGCGGTTTGGCGAAGTTTTAGTCGAAATCGGTGTTGAATTGGAATGTGCAGGATTCGGGTTGGCCCCAAATGGTTCCGGTTGGTCCAAAATGATTCTGGTCGGTCCTAAGTGGTTCTGGTCGGTCCCAAATGGTTCTGGTCGGTCCCAACTAGTTCTGGTTAGTCCTAAGTGGTTCCAGTCGGTCCTAAGTGGTTCAGGTCGGTCCTAAATGATTCTGGTCGATCCTAAATGGTTCTGGTCGGTCCCAAATGGTTCTGGTCAGTCCCAAGTTGTTCTAGTCAGTCCCAAATTGTTTTGGTCGGTCCCAAGTGGATCTAGTCGGTCCACAGTGGGTCTGGTCCGTCCAAATTAGGTCTGGTAGGTCCAAAATGGGCCAGGTTGGCATTTCTGGATCGGAAATTTTGGTCGGACATTTCTAGTGATGTTGTGACTTCGAGGAGACTTCAAGGGGGAGTATTCGAAGTGTTGAAGGTATTCTTTGATCTGTGTAGAACAACGAATGAGGTGGCAACTAAAAGGTCATGAGTTGGTGGGTAATGGTTGCTTGAGAAAGTCATCGGCTCGGATGAATAGAGATGCGAAGGCTAAGAAATTATCGTTACCATAACATCTAGCAGGCTTAAAGCAGGGGTAGGATGGGGGCACCCAAAAGATCGGTTGTAGGTCGAGTATCCTGGATAATGTTGAAAGGCCTAATTGTCAAGGTTGGACATACATACGTGTCGTTGAAAGGCATATGGAGTTTGTGCTAGAACTGGGGTTACCATTAGCCCTTGACATGAGGCAAGGTTGGCCGTAATACAATTAACGATGGTTTCAAAGCATGATGGGCAGTGATAGCCAGAGTCAGTCATGGATGTTTGATTGTTTGGTTTATCTGTTTGTACCATCTCATGTAGATTGTCTAACGTCGAAGGAGATGTTCCTTGGGTGCTTGTATGATATTGGTTTAGGCCTCTGGGGCTTGTGATCGAGGGACGTTGAATTCGATTATGTTGGTTTACATGAGATATATAATCTGGATGTCATGAGTGCTTTACCATGATTGAATGGATGTTCTGGTTTCCATGGATGAATGGTTGAATTGTTTAATGTAAAGGCTATCACTGTCTGATGTGGGGATGATGGGAGTTGAGTTCTTCTCTAATGCTTGATAGATTGGTTTGTTAATCTACCTATTCTCATATATTTTATTGATGAAGTTTGTTAGCTATTTTATCGCTCATTAAGACTGTTGTCTGACTCAAGGTCTTATGTTTCCCTCTTATTACCTTGGGCTGTTCATCCAGTTGTGGATGGGCAGCCTAGGTGTCACGTGACAGGTGATTAGTGAGGACGATGCCGCTATGCGAAGGCGAGAAGGAGGATAGCATACTATTTTCTTTACTACTACCTAGTATTTATTTCCGCTATTTGAGTTGCTCTATGAGTGTAGTAGTGAGGCCTTATGTACAAACATATTTTCCATGATGTTTGGATAATCTTTCAGGATGTTGTAAAAGTTTCAAAAGTTTTTTGTGATGCTTCACTATTATTACTTGTATATTTTTTACTATACTTTATCCTTGCGCTGTGAGTCCTACGACAGGTTCCGATGTTGTTTACCTACTATGATGATCGTCCATAAACCACATACCAAATAAGAGGAATAATGCGCTGAAAAGTGTGTTAGGCTACTTTGGACGATCATCAGAGTACGTAACATAATCCGGAACCTGTCGTATAACTCACAACGCAAGGATAAAATATAATATAACATATACAACATGCAGAAGTAGTGGAGCATCATAGAAAAACTTTCAAAACTTTCACAACATCCTGAAAGATCACCCATACATCATTGGATATAACACCAAGTCTGTACATGAAGCCTCACTAAAACACTCATCAAAATAGTGGAAACAAAGATACTAGGTAATAGCAAAGTAATACGCCAGCCTCCTGCTCGTCATCGCACAACAACATCATCTCACCAAGCTATAATCTATCACCTGCTACTCAGTCTGTCCATCCTCAACAGGATGAATAGCCCAAGGTAATAAGAGAGAAACATAAAACCTTAAGTCAGACAACAGTCTTAGTGAGCGATAAAACAACTATCTAACATCATCAAAAAAGTATATGAGAATAGGTAGATTTACCAACCACTACCCAATACTAGAGAAGAACCCACACCAACCTTCCCCACATCTGACAGTGATAGGATTTCCTGATTTGAAATCATTGTTAATCTTATAACCGCCACCTACCATATGTCAAGGGCAAATTATAAAACCACTGGTTCTAGCAAAAACTCCATACGCCTTCAGCACTCGTATGTTTATCTTTCCAATCTTGACAACTAGGACCTTCAAGATTTCGCGAGGTACGAGGCCCTTCACGACGGCCCAAAGTACCCCTGCTTTGAGTGGGCTAGAACTTACGACAACAATAATCTCTCGGCCTTCGCATCTCTAGCCATCAACCTCGATGACCATTCACAAACTCAAGTTCCCCTTGAGAAACCATTATCCATAACTCAACACCCTTGAGTTGTCTTCACATTCATTGCCTTACACTGATCAACGGACACATCACCTCGCTTCGAACATCCCCACCTAGATATACATCAATGTCACATCATCATCAAACCAAACAACGTCAATATAAGGTTCAACACAACATCATGTCGTTCCTTCCCTTTCGGTCGTCTTTCAACCTAGAACCCCACGTTCTGACTTCATGAGCTTCGACCGACCTAACTTCCTATGGTCCGGAACACAAACCCATGACCTAATTACTTAGGTCGAATCCATGATCTGACTCACCCAGATTCCCACGACCTTAGGTTGTTACCACGACCTAACTATACCAGGCTTCCCACGACCTGACCTTCATCACGTTAAACGACCTTTTTCATTTTCAAGCTCCATCACGATCTTAAGCTAACCATTGCCTTTTTGCCACGTCATCCTAATGACCCAACCTATGGATGATGACCCACCTTAAGCTTGCTACCATAACCTCTGACAACCCAATCCTTAGGTCGTTCGCAACCTAAGCTCCAAGACAACGACCTGCGACCTAATTATTCCCCCATGACCCAAGGCTTCACCAACGACATAAGCCATTTATTGGAGAAGAAGAAAATTACCTAACTCCAACAACGACCCGATGTAGGGAAAAACGACCTGAATCCCAGATCGGACCAAAACAGCTCCAAACTTGACCAAATCTTTGCCAAACAACAATATTGATGAAACTAACTCATCCAATTCAACCACAAACATGTTATGAAATCACCAACAACACCAATATGACAATTGTCATCAATACTCATATGAAAGTCACATAAAATTATGATATATTGATGCATAAAGAAAAACAATGGATCTAACTTGCATAAACATATGAATTAACATGAGAATTACCGGTTTTAATTTGCTAAATCAGATCCTATGGTGTCCCATATGAAAATATACTTACCATGAGAAATATTAAGGTGAAAATGACTTGAAAATAATGAAATTATGACCAAACAACTAATATACTTGATTGAATCCTTGTGAGAGATGCATATCACTCACCAATTCTCCAAAACAACACAAAATCACCGATCACTCAATCCGAGTAGCGAAGAACGCTCTTCAAACTCTTCAATTTGATGAAGTCTCTCATTAATCGGTGTAGATTCAACTTCAAATGGTGTAGATCTTCGATTCCTTCCTTAGATCTAGAAATTTTATTAGTGGAAAGTGTATTTGATTGAGCAAGGAGGATCACGAGCTCAATCAAATGAGAGAATGATTAAAGTAACCGTCTTTCCAAACCTCCATCTCCCTATTTATAGCCTCCTACCAAACCACTAATGGGCCTCTCCATACTGGCCCACAATGGCTTAAAAACCTGAACAAAAATTATAAAATAGAAAAACAGTGATTCCTCCCAAATCCTTGAACCAAATCTTTAATGTGACCACTCTACGGAATTGGCAACATCATTTCCTTTCCAATGAAACCAACCTCAGCACCTAATTCGATTCCAGTTCCCTATACAAGACTGACAAAGCCAAAATGGTCACAAACTAAATTGGTAAAAATTATGGATATGTCTCACATCCCCATAAACAACATATCAAAATATGAGAATGATCCAACCCTCATGGAATTAAATAAAAATATTTTACAATACTCATATATGTAAAATGCAGAATGTTATATTCTCCTCCCCTTTAGGAATTTCGCCTCCAAAATCCTAACAACCATCAGCAACCAATACAATTCCGCATGCCTATCATCCATAAGCAGCTAATTCTATCATCCAAACTAGCAGCCATCAAGTCATGCATCCATAGCCTTATCCTAGTATGCGGAATTCTAACAACAATAGTACAAGTTACAACGGAATAAGAATGACATGACACTTATGGGTCATACCGACGAAGTATTCTGGATGGGTCCTGTAACTAACCGCAAATCCATACTATCTGAGTTGACTACATAAATCACACGTCCGCCCCAAATATGATAGAAATATGAAACATTTTTTTAGAAGAAGAACAGAAATAACAACAAAGAATCTCACATCGCAGCAGAACAAAATATATTATATCATAACTTTTGAAATACAAAATTTTAACTATATAATAATCTCCCATTCGACCTACTTCCTCCTCTTTCCGCATCGGCTGTAAGCTCCAGGTCACCGCTATCTTCATGTCGAGCTCCCCCATGACCATCACATATCCCATCGAAGACTGTGAATCAAAGCTTTAGTCCATACGAGATAAAAATAAGGGTTTTGGGATTTTAGGAATTTGATTTGAATTGATTTCGAATTTCAAAAATTGAAAAGAGGGGAGCGGATTTTTGTTTTGATCAAATGAATTGTAGAGAAAAAAAGGCGTGTATTCAATTTTCATTGCATAAGTGGAAAAACAAAGGAGGAGCTTTGCGTTTTATAATTGGAGACGCGGAACTAATAGTAAGTTTCCCATTAATACGAAGGTAGGGAATAGATAGTACGTGATTTTGAAAGAACGGGGGTAGCTAGCAAGGGTAGGTTTATCATGTCCTTTGTTTACTTAAGGAGAAAGGAATTTAGTTTTAATATAAATTTTATTTTATTTTATTTTAGTTTGATTAGAATAGGTATCCTTTAATTTAAATTATCACGTTGATTTCAACTCCTATTTGAGCCCAACAACAGGCCTTCCTAGGGTTTAACCACTATTCTGAACAAACTGGGACAAGTATCGAAGCCCAATTCGATCATATGGATAAGATATTAATTTAAATCGATATAAATTAAATTTTAAACAATTAAATTGCTCGAAAATAAATTAATATTATTATTCTAATTCAAAAAGAAGTTTGTATTCATCACCTGAACTGTTTTCAATTTAGTTTTAAATTTTGAATTCAATTAAATTCATTTTCGTATTATAATGGTTATATGTATTTGAAATAAATTGTATTTGATTAGTAAATCGATAAATCAATATAAAAATTCATTTGTATTATCAATTCAATATTTAAAAACATATTAAATATTTAAAATTAATCGATAAAAATCCAGGTCGTTACATTCTTCCCCCTTAAAAGAATTTCGTCCCCAAAATTACTAAAGTAGGAAAAATAGTACGAACCCATTATTTTCCAAAAATCCACTCATGTTGAAATTCAACATTTCATACTTCTACAAATTTAGTTCAAGCAAAACTTTTGGCTTTCATTCATATGTCACACCATATATACTTATGTTCGTTTAATCCGAATGATTTTCAATCAATATTTCACATCCAATTCATATTCCATTCAAATTGATTCTCAACGATTTATCCACTTCAATTCATTTGACTTGCTTAAGTTAAATTTAAATTTCATAATTCAAATACCCGGGATTTTATTTCAAATCCCTTTGAAACAATATATGCATATACCTATATTTATAACTCATCACAAATTCAAAAAATTTGAATTTTCAAACCCAACTTGTTTTCTTTCAAACAAATTTCCATCAAAATCTTTTCTAATGTAGCAATCCATCACCTAGATACTTGAAAATAAACACTGATGATGCTGCATTCATTATCAGAACTATTTCCCAGTGACTAAAGTGAGTTCAGTGCTTTATCATTGTCAAAATTCATCAAAAATGATTTTTATTCAAAAATCCTTCCAAAACAAAGCTATAATATTATGATATGCTTGAAAATATTTTCCAACTTCCCGGGATTTTTAATTCTTAATTCTGATTCTAGATTCAATTCCAGTTCATTTTATTTGTATATTTCATTTGTATATAAATTACATTTGGTTATAGATAACCATTCTAATTTCATAATTTCATTGGATTATAATTATAACAACCAACACATCCATATAATACAGTAATTTCAGAAAATTATTCTTTTTCAATCAAAATAGAATTTTTTAGTAAATTTATTTCATTTACCCACTTAAAACAATATTGTATCAAATTGCTCTGTTAAGTGTTTATAAATTCCTATCGACTTCTTGGCATCCCATGATTCGATCAGAATTAATAAACCATTAACCATACTAGCAAACACAATATAAAACATTTTTTATACCCGTTAACAAATACGCGCTCTCATATATATATATATATATATATATATATATATATATATATATATATATATATATATATATAGACACACACACACTCAACTCATTCTAGGGTACTACTGACCCCATCTCTATTGAGCACAACCCACCAAAGCCTAGGTGTTCACTCAACCTAAGCTCTGATACCAACTGTAACGAACCGCAAATCCGTACTATTTGAGTTGACTACATACATCACATGTCCAACCCAAATATCACAGAAATACAAATCATTTTTTTAGAAGAAAAAGACAGAAGAAGAAAGGAAATAATAACACAGAATATCACATCCTAGCGGAACAAAATATGGTGTATCATAACTTTTGAAATACAAAATTTTAGCTGTATAACATACAATTGTTAGAGCACTACACTTACGTCACAGCAGTAATAAAAATACTATATATCTAACACTGAAGCCTTCTGCTCCAAGCTCCTTTAGATAGATCTGTAAAATCCTGAACTAATTTACTGCCCGTACAAATCTGGGCACCCAAGAGTTTAGGTAAAACAAAACAAAATAAACTCTAGGTCAGTCATGGGACTGGTATAAGTAAACAATTTAAAACAGTTGCGAAATAAATGATATCTCATAAGACCATGCCGTATAACACGGAACGGGTTTTTCCCTTGCGAGAATACAAAAACAATTGATTTTACATTCAAATCCTTTTGAAAGAAAACGAAAATCTTTATATCAAAACTCTTTTGATATTATAGTAGTGTCTAAATTAAATAATTAGAAATCTAGTGGAATGCTTTCATCTCATGCTCCGCATACATAATATACACTCAAAACCGCGAGCCCTTATTGGGTAATGAATTTCCAACTATGACAAGGTTTGGAACCAACTTCCAATAGTGTATCTCTATAGGTGATACACTTGGGTTCAACAAGAACATCTTATAACCCGACCACACATGACCGACCACTCATTTCGCTTGAGTATGTCGAATGTATATCACCAACGGTTGGGATCAGCAACCATTTTCCCTAATGGGACAACATCGAATAGAATAAGGAATTAAATGAATTTCTCTGGATAGGTGATAATACACCCAAATGGGAGCTAGCAACATAGCCATGCTGCCTGCCCGATTTTTGTCATTTCCCGGTTGTTGAGGCTTGAGGCTACGATTACTTATCATTCATTGATAACACAATCACTTTGAATGCCACATTGTTAGATCCGTTAATCTTTAATTGATTTGCGCAAATATATTCTGGATATTATGCTAAGAGAATAATTCTCCGCTACAATATATATTTATACAGAACAACATATGTGATCATTGGAAATACTCTGTCAGCCATTCGTCCATACACTTCATTCTAGGACTGAACGAAACCAAAGGCACAATTTCTATTAATAGAAAAAGCCCTTGCACTTTACTTCGTCTTGGATTATCTTCATATAATCTAATTCGTAACGTTACCGCCAATAGGAATGGTTCTCAGATAATAATCCAACCAGTCTCCCCATATTGACAACGATATTGGCAAACACTTCGTTAGTTGGTTATTTAACTATCGAAGAAAAACAAACATTCATTCATCCATAGCATCACACAATCACTAGGCCCGTTAACTAATACTTCATTAATTAAATCACTTCTCCATTTCCTTATCAACATTTGTTAATCAAATATTTCAACAATCATCTTGGCCTCTTACGCTATTTGCAAAACATTTCCATATATCTCCTTCTTTTATTTCTATACACAGAAAATATCTTCTATTTAATTAGGGAAAATTCCACTTACTTATCTCTTTCACGACCATTCATTTTCAGACTTAGGGAAATATTTATAATCATATTTCCAAAATTCCACTTATTGGATTAAAACGACTGTTGTGTAAAACATCGTTACAACAACCCAAAATACTGAATTCACTGTACTCTTTAAACATTTATCTTCGAGACTGAATCATCCTATTTATCGTTAATAATGAAATCAATCAAGTTGGGGTATAATTACCTCTCATACCTTGATGGAAAACATCCTTAACTTCAAAATAGACAAGACCACTATTCCCGAATAACCAACATCATATAAAACCAATTATTCATTTTTTAAAACATATACACATTTCTCTTTCTATTTCCAGATTATCGATTTCTTTTTTGTTTATAATATTCTATTTTAAGTTCGTTTCCTTATCGAATTCTAATATATTGATATATCAATTTCCAGTTACTAAAATTTCTTAAAAATATTCTAACTCCTAAAATTTCTAGAAAATTTCGCCATAACCTCCTTTGTACGGGTTACTCGGTAAAACTACAAAACGCCTCTCTAGGCCCTTTCCGTTCAAAAAGAAAATCAAAAAGGCAAGCGACTTGCCGATTCAGTGCATAAAATCTCATATTAAATTAAATATGTTCCTTTTGGTTGGGAATTTCAATTTATATCTCTTTATATACTTCATTCCAAACCTGCTTAACACATATCCAAATATTCCCATTTGGTTTCAACTCAATCCATTCGTCTTAACCCAATTCGCTAATTTATTTATTTTATTAGCTATTTTTCCTTTTTCACCTCTTTGTTTGAACATAATATATTCAAATATAATACCAACTTGCTTATATACAAATTGAATTCCATTTTCAATTCAAGTTCCCTTTTCGATTTCGAATATAATTTCTCAAATCACCAATGGGTTTTTGATTCGAGTGTCGAGTGATAGGAGTTGCAATTCATGAGAAGTTGTTAAATATACGTGCGATCTTGACTCCTATCTTGATGCATGCGACTGAACTTTGATACTAGATCAAGCGTGCTCCGTTGTTGTGAGTGGCTTTACAAAATGTATGATCCTTATCTCTATTGAGCCGCATTTCTCATAGCATATCATGCCATCTTCTTCGGTCACTGGTCGACTTGATTTGTCTTGGGTTTGGTACTTATGTCTTGCTCTCTGTGGTTGTGTCCTTTCCATTGTGAGTCATTTAAGTGCCTTGGACAACATCATGCATGACCAACCCTGATGATATCCATTCCGCATCCTTTGCTCAATGTGCATATGAGTTTTTTGAGGGATTAACACTTGCCCCTCGAAGTCCGTGATTTCTTTTAGCAAGGAATCACTGGCTTCGACATATTTGATCGCACATTGTCTGGTAGATTTGTCGAGGGTCAGTAGTACAAAAATTTGGGATTGTTTTGTTGTAGTGGACTGGTATTGTCTCTCTCTGTGAGCGAGAGGCTTGGTTTATCATTTTGGTTATTTTGTGGACAGTTGAATTTCGGGATGCCAGCTGGAGCTTGATGGGACGCTTTTTGCGTAATCGGGCACTTAAGATGACGTGGCAAGAATTCTCTGGATGTATGCCTTTTTATCTTCCTTAGTTACTTTTAACCTGGTTCATTCCACTTTTATCTTTTTCGAGAAATCCTTTAGTCATAGCTGTGCTTCCTCGAGAGTTTACCCGGTAGTCTATACTTGACATTTCTGCCTTGATTTTTCTTCAAAAGGTTTTGGCTTTCTCATTCCATCATTTTCCTAGTATTTGCAGCAACACCTGTTTATCTTGAGCGATTTCCTTTTGGCTCCAAAGTACCATGACCTTTCTGGGTAAGTTTCTTTTTCTTTATTTTGTTTTGGTTTGCTGGAATACTCATGCGTTCCCTAGTTAGAATGTTCCAAACATGACCTGACCGGCCTGTGTATGAGTTTGGAATTTGGGCAATAGCCAGGTTTTCGTGCAGCGTAGATACCGTTTCTGTAATCATCTTTGAAGAATATGAATCATCTTCTGGTTTTCTTTGAAATTTCGATGCTCGGTATTTGTTTGTAAATTGTTTGATGAAATGCCCTAGGGTTCTCCAGTTGAAATGTTTCTGTTTATGCCTGAGTCCGGCTAGGTTGTTTCCCCTTTTTTGGTTATTGTTTGAGTTCACATCGACCTCTTTTGAAATAGGTCGTCCGAGGATGGAATTCTTCATATCTAGGAGGCTTAGGAAAAAAATTGACAAGGAGGGCTGGTAGCAAAAAGATGCCCCAAGGTAAGGAGATCTTGGGCGCGACTGACATTCAAAGTCATTGTTTGCCAAATGAACTTCCTGACCCAGATATTCAGACTGCTCTTGGTTGTATGGCTTCTTCGTCCATCACTTTGGATCTCGCGACTTTCCCGGAGCCTCTTTCTGTTCCCAACCCTTGCTATCCTGAACTTGCTGAGGACTTTGTGGCTCAGTGTCCAGCTAGCTCGTGTTCCGGTGTGTATATAGACCCATTTCACAGATGGATTATTGCAGGTAAGATGGACCCCATGAAGGATTACATATTGGATGAGTTTAATTAGTTGCAAGAACATCCACATCTGGTTGAAGGCCTTATCGCAACTGTCAGAGATTACATTGTGGAGCAAATGGGTGCCTGGCATTCTCTTGTCGAAGATCTTCAGCGGCCAAATAAGGAGAATTTTGAATGACTTTATGCCTTGGAAAAAGGCAGGCTCGAACTTGTCGAGGCCCTTGAGTCTAGGGAGAGGATCATCTCTTACCTCACCTGAACACTGTGGCTTGATAATGCTTTTCCTATTTTGGTTTTTATTTAGAGTGGTAATTTTAGTCTGGCTTGTGTA
Source organism: Allium sativum (assembly GCA_030737875.1). Taxonomy (NCBI): domain Eukaryota; kingdom Viridiplantae; phylum Streptophyta; class Magnoliopsida; order Asparagales; family Amaryllidaceae; genus Allium; species Allium sativum. The sequence continues at coordinate 1,030,100,658 of CM060913.1, read as the reverse complement.
TGCGGGAGCCAGCCTTGCTTATTCTCGAATGCTTAGGTTTGTGACTTTTATGGTTTGTTACGGACCTCAACGCACTGCAGTTCTTAATATGTAACTCGTTTATTTTGGCGCGAGTGCGTCGCACATTGCACCTTTATTATCTGATTTACACAATCGGCTGAGCGCTTTATTAATCATTCGGTTTCGCTCGATTTTTTTTATTATTATTGGGATTTAGTTATCTTTTGAAGTTTCTCGCTTATCGAAGGTCATTACACATTTGTATTATTATAAGCGCATTTGGTATCTTTCATTTAGTAGTACTGAACCACGCGCCTGACTGACTTGGTAATCCAAGCCCTTCGGAGACTTGTTTTGAATACGTGCCCTGGGGAGGTCTTGGGTTATAGATTTTTTGATCCATGCCCTGTTTTATTGTTTTAATTATTCAAAAAGGTTATAGAATGGATACCCCTTTTCGGCTAGGATTTCTAACACCCCCTTTCAGCTAGGATTTCTAACACCCTCTTTCGGCTAGGATTTTTGTTTTGCACTGGTCCTTCCAGCATGTTTAATCCTTCCACTTTTTTATGCTTCATCTCGAGGAACGGACCCTAATTCATCTCATCGAGTTTTGACTCAAAAGGGATAAAATTCGTGTCCTTCACCTAACAAGTTGCCCCTCATTTTTTTGGATTGGCAATTTTTCCGTTTCGGGACATGTCGGTTTTTCCGACTTTGTGACTTGCCCTAGGAAACAGAACTGGTTCACCTCATTGATTTTTTTTTTTCAAATTTGGGAACCCGTGTCCAGTACTTAAGAAGGTGTTTCTTTGGTGGGCTCAGCGATTTTATCCGTGGGGCTTTAACCGTCGAACTTTTTGAGTTACTTTTACTCTGGCATTGAATCTTAGGAGGTGGACATCAATCCTTGCTACTGAATTTAACTCCGGTTTTAAGAAATTCATGTCCTGCATCTAAGAATGCGCCTCTTTAGGATTAGCAATTTTATCCGAGGGACAGATTTGGTAATATTCCTGTACTTTCAACGAAGCTTGGCGCCAGTCCTTTGCATGGGTGTTTGCTAAGCATTTATCATATTGCATAATGAGAGGTGTGGACTTTCGACTTATTGTCTGTATTAGAACAGCTTGTCCTTTTTGAGGTGATGTGTCTATTCATCCCGTGTGATCTTGCTTGATGTTCGCGATTCCCAAGCTGCTATGTTTAATGTATGCTCTGGGATTTTCTCACAGTCCAGCTGTGTATGGCGGTTTGCTTTTTACCATGCCTACATTCTAAGAGATTGTTTTTCTTTTAACGTGGACCAATAAGTATGTTACTCAGGTAGACACATAATTAATTTTTGGTGCACAAAGTTTTTGCGAGTAAACCATTACTTAATGCGAACATAGTGAATAATAAAGCAAGGTAAAACAGTCTTAATAACAAGATAAAACTAGGGGAGTAAAGCAAAGTAATGAGAGCTCTAGTTTAATGCTCCGTTACTGAGACATTAGTGACTGGTCCTCTTGATGAGCGTCCTCTGTGGATTGGTTTAAGCCTTTTTATTTTAAAGGCGTATTGCCCCTTGTTTGCGGAGAGTCGGGATAACTTTTATGATCTTATACATACTGTTGCAAATGGTTTTTTCTGATTAACCCCTCGATCACTGACTTCAAGTGCCTACATTCGTTGGTATCATGCCCTGGCTGTTTATGGAATTGACAGAATATTCCTGACTTCATATTGACATCTTTGACCTGTATTTGTTTCAAGATCGGATACCTTTCGGTGTTTTTAGTTGCCATGAAGATATTTCCCATGGTATCCTTAAGGAGAGTGAACTCGGGGTTCTTGAAAAAGTGCAGCTTCTTTTTTGCTCGACTGTCTTCTCCTTCATTGCTCCTTTTTTGATTATCAAGGCTGCCTTTTGCATTTCCATTCTTCTCTATCTATGTATTTTTTCCTTCAATACTTGCATATTTTTATGCTTTGTTGAGAAATCGTTCGAGTGTACTTGATTTCTTTTTCTTGATCCACTGTCTTAACTCGGTTTCTTTACATATGCCCCCTTAAGAGCCATTAAGATTAGGCCATGTTCGGAATTCTTGACTTTAGCCACTGCCATATCAAAGCGAGTGAGAAAAGCTTTGATGGGCTCCTCTGGTCTTTGTTGTAGTCCACTTAGCTCCGTAACATCCCGAGTTTTGAGTGCCTGGGATTTGAATTGCTTATTGAATAGTTTAACTAGGGTCACGAAATTGTCCACAGACTGCAGTGGCATCTTTGTGAACCATAAATAAGCCACCCCTTCTAGATAAGTTTGGAAATATAAGCATTTGATCTCATCAGTAGAGCATGCCCCATTCATATATTGGTCATATTTACATAGAAATATATTAGGGTCACTTGTCCCATCATAGGACTGTAATGAGGGAGGTTCGAATCTCTGCAGGTATACGGTCTTCTTAACACTTTCAGTGAGCGTGGTTTTAGTTGGGAAGGACTCCAATTCTCTTCGATCATCCTTCTCCTTTAAGATTTCCTTCACAATTGTTCGTGCCATTCCTAAGATGTTTTTCCGTTACTTGCTCGGATCCATGGACTGACCGCCTTCTTCATTACCAAATTTTGATCTAAATGTTCCCTCGTGAACTGGCGTAAAGGAATTTGGGCATTCTTTTGGAAGGGACGTCCTTATAGTAGTGGGACTGTCTTTCTGTTTTGTGATTACGTCGTCAACACGACCGCACACAGATGCTTTATTCCTTTCATAATTCAGATCAGTGTGATGCACAACCCTTTGAATGGAATCCTACCATCTTGAGCTTGAAGCGGAGAATTCTGCTTCTGGCTCGTGATTTGTTCGGGCTAGCGAGGAACATATGACATTTAATGTTGCTTTTGTGGTGGCGGCTTGAATGGCGAGTATCGAATCGAGCTTCGTCATCATTGCATTGTTTGCAATAGTTATTTGACTCGTTGATCCTATCATCGCCTCTTCCAATTTTTTCCTAGTTACAGTTTCTTCAACTTCAGGCAACTCCTCCGCCCCAGAATCGGTGGCAGACGGCGTGATGGTGTTAACACTATTGTTGGGGCTATTGACTTTGTCGGTGATTCCCCTTAGCATGTTCATATTTCTAAGTACAGTTCTTCTCAAAAAATCTTCTTGGATCCAAATGGGGAAAGAAGCTAATACGACCCCATGGTGGGCGCCAAAATGTTTACACCAAAATTCGACTAAACACCCAAGGTACTAAAACTATACTTCACCGATACGGTAAGAAATAAATGGAACCGTGTTTAATCAGCAATTGAAAATGGAAAATGCGAGAAAGGTAAAGTAGAGACAAAATTTAGAGTGGTTCAGCCGTTAATTAGGCCTACGTCCACTGTGAAGGTGATTTCTAGTCTTATTATGAGGATTACAAAATACATCAATTTTCTCTTTTCATACATCTCATTATTCACTCGATATACCCTAGTTTATATATTTCAATATTGGAATTATACAATAGAATGGTAGAATTTGAGGAGAAGAAGGATGGATGAATGATTGAGAAGGAGGATGCCTTCATTTTCCTTGATCACAAGATTGTACTTGACGCCATGGCCGAATCAGTAGTTGAGGGTATAATTTATCAGCACTTCGTGGTTTCCAAGATTCGATCCCCTTTATGTTGGCAGCCATGGAGTATTTATAGGTGAGCTTCCTTTGGGAAATGACTTGAAATCCATTTATGCAGGCTATGGATCGCTCATTCTATTAATTACAGTCATGCCACTACTAGCTATAGCCAGCTGTCTATGGCTGTATTCAGTTATCATGTGCAAGCGACTCAACGGAGCGAGTGTCTTGAGTAGTTAAGCGAGTGACTTCGGTCGGTGCTCTTCGGTCGCGTCTATTTCTAGCATTCGATGAGTAGATATCTGATTTTCTTGATGGCGAGATGAAGGAACGACCAATCATAGTTCCTTAATGTGGTTGTATCTGATTTGAGAGAGCGAGCGACGATCTTCATTAGTCTAGAGGCAACCGACTGAGACTTGCGACTTTGTGATGTGAATGTCCTCTTTCTAGGAGTTGGTATGCGACCTACCAATGGGTTTTTGATTCGAGTGTCGAGCGATAGGAGTTGCAATTCATGAGAAATTATTAAATGTATGTGCGATCTTGACTCATGTCTTGATGCGTGCGATTGAACTTTGATATTAGATCAAGCGTCCTCCGTTGTTGTGAGCGGCTTTACAGAATGTACGATCCTTATCTCTATTGGGCAACATTTCTCATAACGTATCGTGCCATGTTCTTCGGTCGTACCGGTCGAATTGATTTGTCTTGGGTTTGATACTTGGGTCTTGCTATGTGTAGTTGTGTTCTATCCATTATGAGTCGTTTAAGTGCCCTGGATAACATCATGCACGGCCGACCCTGATGATATCCATTCCGCATCCTTTGCTCAATGTGCGTATGGGTTTTTTGTGGGATTAAATATATATGTGAAAAAACAATTATAAATTTTGAGGAATCTAGTTGGATCCCTCCGGCTTGTTTTCCTGCATCCACAGACGTTAGCCAACATAAATAATACCCATCCTGCTTCGAGGCAGGATATCTTGGTATAAAAGGTCATCCACTATAATAGCGTGGGGCGCATAGGGTCATCCGCTAATGGTACTGCTGGCATCCGATAATGGTACAGCGGGAACTATCCAATCACCAATATATATATATATATATATATATATATATATATATATATATATATAATAACCACAAACACCAATCCTAAATAACTAATATATATTAATAGCCACAGTAATATTTAAATGAAACCAACAACCAACAAATTATCTTTAACGATAAAAATAATTTAAATAAAATTCTTGAGTGGGAATTACTCACTGTGATTTAATTAATGAATATCCGTTTAAATCTTGTAACGTCGCAGCTATGAATTGTCTCCAGTGAATTTACCTAACACCTACGATAATTTATTTTATTATTTATTGGTCAAACACTTATTTATTTAAATCAACTTATATAATAAATAAATTATTCTTTGTAAATTTAAATTCGTAAAACGAATACCTTATTTCATCTCTCCGCCTTACTGTCCTGACCTTCACTTCAACTACAATCATGTACAACGGTCACTGGCATTCGCCCATGCAACTTTGAACTTTCCCATTCATCATCACCCATAAATCATAGTGTCATTCATGTAAACAGTACCTGCACCTTACTGCCTTTACCTTGAAACCCACCTCCTTCATTGTCAGTCCCATTTCCAACCCATACTGTGACACCCACGGGGTTCGAACCTCCGACCTCCCGGAAAGCCACACCACGCACTAACCACTTGTGCGAAAAGACCTTTGTGTTAGCTTTTCGAGAGGGGTGTTACAGACTACCCCCCTTAAAGAGCCCAACGTCCGCATTGGCTCATATCACTCACCACCCAGGCATTGTGCATGTAACCCGCATCAGTACCACATCGACTGACATCCGCAGCATTACACACACAGTTCCGGCTGGGTAACCTGGCTCTGATACCAAATGTGACACCCACGGGGTTCGAACCTCCGACCTCCCAGAAAGCCACACCATGCACTAACCACTTGTGCTAAAAGACCTTTGTGTTAGCTTTTCGAGAGGGGTGTTACACATACGAGCTCCATTATTCTTACAATACATATCGCACTCTCCATTATTCACTAGTATCGAACATCGTATCACCCAGTAATACCACTGTATTGACCCTTCTGAAACTGTCATGCTTCTCAACTCATCGCAACTCCCAAATGCAAGCTTCAATCTGCAACACACGACTCCGCAAATTCTCTTCATTGTCAGCTATTCGGAAGGAACCGCAACCATGGCCTTGCTCATGCCAGTACAGGGCAAAACGCGAACTTCATTGACATCGACTTTTTCCTCCAGTTACAAGGCGTGATGCTTTTAGGCGTCGAACCTGTAAAAAACTACACAGTGGATCTCCTTTACCCCCCAGGCGTTCAACTACACACCCCATTCGACCTACTTCCTCCTCTTTCCGCATCGACTGTAAGCTCCAGGTCACCGCTATCTTCATGTCGAGCTCCCCTGTGATCATCGGATATCCCATCGAAGACTGAGAATCGAAGCTTCAGTCGATACAAGATAAAAATCAGGGTTTTGGGATTTTAGGAATTTGATTTGAATTGATTATGAATTTTTGAATCGAAAAGAAGGGTGCGGATTTTTGTTTTGATCAAATGAATTGTAGAGAAGAAAAGGCATGTATTCAATTTTCATTGCAGAAGAGGAAAAACAAAGAGGGAGCTTCGCGTTTTATAATTGGAAATGGGGAACAATTAGTACGTTTCCCATTAAATCTTGTTTTCCTTAGTTACGAAGGTAGGGAACAGATGGTACGTGATTTTGAAAGAATAGGGATAACTAGCAAGGGTAGGTTTACGGTGTCCTTTGTTTACTTAAAGAGGAAGGAATTTATTTTTAATATCAATTTTATTTTATTTTAGTTTGATTCGAACAGGTATCCTTTAATTTAAATTATCACATTGATTTCAACTCTTATTTGAGCCCAACAACAGGCCTTCTTAGGGTTAAACCACTATTCTGAACACACTGGATAAGTATCGAAGCCCAATTCGATCATATGGAGAAGATATAAATTTAAATTGATATAAATTAAATTTAAAGAAATTAAATTGCTCGATAGTAAATTAATATTATTATTCTAATTCAAACAGATGTTTGTATTGATCACCTGAACTATTTTCAATTTAGTTTTAAATTTTGAATTCAATTAAATTCATTTTCATATTACGATGATTATATATATTCGAAATAAATCGTATTCGATTATTAAATCGATAACTCATTATAAAAATTCATTTATATTACCCGTTCAATATTTAAAAACGTATTAAATATTAAAAATTAATTGACAAAAATCTGGGTCGTTGCAGGTCCTCTTCATACTCTCTTCTGTCCCCCATGTACAATCGTCATCATCCTCACTCCATTATGCCTTGACCAACTTAACCGTCTTCCTCCTAAGATGTTTCGTGTCATTCTCCACAATGCGAAGTGGCTTGCGAGGTTACGTAGCTATGGTCTCGACTTCTAGGTCTTCGTACTACTCCGGAGATACCACCATATTCGAATCATGCACATACTTCCAAAGAAACGACACATGGAAGACATTGTGCACATTCGACATCTTCTCGGGTAACTCCAACCTACATGCGAGCTCCCCAATTCGCTCGACTATTGGAAATGGTCCAACAAAACTTGGGGACAACTTTCGTTTGCTTTCGAATCGAACCACATGCTTCTATGGTGAAATCTTCACGAAAACCACGTTCCGACGCTTGTTGGCGTAACTCTTTTGATGATCTTGGGCTACCTTCATTCGTTGTAGAACGATCTTGGTACAATCCGGCGTTTCTCTTATCATCTCTGGCCCAAGTATCAACTTGTAACGATTTGGATTTTGCTCGGGCCTAATCGATCGCTAAAACTTCCAAGACCGTTCAAGTACCCGAATGCGCTAACTCTGGGCATACAACACATCAGAACAAATAAAAGAAGACTTTTATTACATCATAATAATGTTACATCAGAGTACATAATATCAGAGTACATTGAATAAAATACAGCGAAAGATAATTTACAATAATTTTATTACAACGCAGCGAAGCAAACAACTAATCACAACGAAAGACTATCAATGCTCTGAACACAGCTTTAAGCTTCGATCCAGAATCCTGCTCAATATATCTGCAAAATAAGCTACTCGACTACCAGTGTGGAAAGAGGGCACCCGAGTTCGCAAAGTGAAACAAACTTCGGATCAGTCGTGGGACTGGTATGAGAAATCGTTCCTAACTTATCTAATAATAAGGCTAATCTTAGGACCACGCCGCTAACGCGGAACGAGTTTACTCCATTGGATTGCCAGTGCATGAAATAAAGTAAATCGTTAAACAGCGCAATGCTTTTTAGAAAAATGAAACCATTATAAGACTCAAGTCGCATCACACAATGCAACACAAACCGTAGGATAGAGTTTTACCTTATAATGGTCAAAAATGCTTGATACGATAAAACGGATTTGATATTATTATTAGTGTATATATGGTTCAAAAACATTTCAATCATAATGTATCAATCATAGACAGCAAAGCTACCATATACTATGTCGCCATACTAGTTCTACAATCAAAACCGCATAGTATCGTATTGGAAATTGGATTTCCATCATGAGTCAAGGCTAGGGACGATCTCCTTACCGATTCGAGACACTCTAGCAATGTCTCAGGATTTGGACGTTGGCGAACCCTTGGATCCTGCATGGCCGGTCCACAAATACTTTAGTGGATTAGTTATGCCTAAACACACACTTGTCGGTCCTTTTGAACCTATAAAATGGTCACTATCGACCAATAAATCCGAGGCGCCTCGTTCCATCAGCCACATAATTAAAATGTTAGCGCTTGCAAAACCTGGATACTACATCTAGCTAGAAAGAAACGTGTGCACTCCCTACGTTCCCTAGTCCTGTTTCTGACTCATACCGGGGTGTGAGGCTCGCGAGGTAACGATATACACAAAGCTATGGCGAAATAGGCTATGCTTTGATCATCAACCGCATGGCTCTGCTTCTCAACAAAAGCCCTGATCATTTGCATCTTGGCATGCCACATTGACAATCCACGCCATGCGATCGACAACTACCAATATATAACCTCTGAGCTCGTGCCCAGAGAAGGGTGTTAAACAAGAGAATAAATTCTGTGCCACCACAGATATATAATAAATAGTGATCAATTTACATGGAATGTAATCCAATGTCAGACACACATCCATTTACAAGTCCATTCTGGGTCTGAACGAAATCGGAGACACCTTATTCCCCGTCCCGTATGTCCAATACGGAAGAGAGGTGCTCGCATATCCGGACAATCAACAAGTACGTCCGGACAACTACCACTTTAACCCTTTCCTAGGAGAGACCCAATTCAGGGCATCAGTATTCGCCCATTCGTTGTGAAGATCTGTAACAACCCGGAAAATCGAACTAATTTAAAATTTTATTTTAAGAAATTTTTTGTTAAAAACATACGATAAATGATAAACATAACTTAGAATGTCTTGGTTTAGAGAATTCAAGACATGAAATTGATTTATAATTAACACTTAGCTTTAAAAATATGTTAATTAGCATAGATTTGTAAACATGACATTTATTATGTAAACATGCTATTTTACATTGATTTTAAACATGTTAATAATTGGCATTGATTAACATTGATTTGTGAACTTGTAAACATGTTAATATAAACACAGTTTTGTTTGGAAGTTGGTAAAAATATAAAAATCATATCTTTATTGTAAATGTAAACATATTTTTGGAAATTTGCTATACAATAAAAATCATCCTTTTTTTTGTAAAATGTAAACACATGAATTTGGCATTTATTGCTAACACAAATAAGTAAATGATACATAAGCAAATGATAAAAGAATTTATTCACTTTAATTGTTTCTATTAAGAATTTTATGAACATTAAGACAAGATTTTTGAATTATTAATCCATGTAATTGATTTATGAATTATTAATGGAAATAAATTAACATTGATGATTTATTTAATGTTTGAATGAAAAGTGAATTTAGTTGATAAACCGTTACTAAAAAAATTCATTGATAAGTATAAATTTTATGAAATTAAATTATAATACAATAAACATAGGATTGATGTAAAATTGGAGAGAATAAGGTAACGATTATTGATATATTATAATAAATAGTTATCATTGATCGTATGGAATGTATCATTGATCATATGGAATGTATCCACACATGCGTTCCCCATAGAAAATGTAGTTAAATATCCATGTAAAAAAAAGGAAATGCTTAAATGTAACAGGGAAGCAATTTTAATAGATTGAATAATTGGAAAAAGGAATTTTCTTCACAAAGCATGTGTAATCATGGAAGTAAATTTAAATGCATTCCTTAAATCAACCCTTCGTTTATTCATTTCTTTCCGTTCACTCTCTCTCTCCCCCCTTGTTAATTACCTTTGAAATTTGAATGAATAAAAAAAAGGAAAGAAAATTTTTCTTTGTTTTGAAATTAATGTTTACCGCTTCATGTACGTTTCTTACTCCTATCTTTACTCTCCACTTATGTATTTTATCCTAATTTCCATTCATTCTTAGAACCACTCTGATTGACATAGAAATGTGTTTATTTTATGCTATTATATCTTATCTTTTGTATATAAATAAATATTACTTGGGTATTGTTTTGTTACTTTTACAGATATTCCAACCCAGCCCGCATGCAACCAGAAAAGTAGAGAAATGGAGATCAAATTGGTATATATTTACATTTTGAAGAATTGTAGATGAAGATCTCACATCTAGTTGCTGTTGGACAAGAAAATGATTGGTAGAAAGACCAAGAATTTCTCAAATCAAGGGAAGCTTGTCAAAGAACGAAGAGGAAAAGAAGGAAGGCCAAAAATTTAATAGATTTAACTAAGGCCCATCTATCATTGTATTAGGGTTAGGGTTAGGGTTTGGCTATCTATCCTATAAATACCCTTGTAATGTCATTGCAGCCACCATCTCATTTCTGTATTCCATTACTCTAATAAAAATTCTTCTTCTTCTTCCTTTATTTTCTAGTATTTTTTAGCAACTAGTGTCATCTACCCGATTAGATTCGGTAGAGTACTAGTTGTATTTTATATTTGTTTCATTAGTGATTAGTCGTTTGATTAGTTTCAACGACAATCCTAATTTATTTTTGTTCTTCTTCTTATTCTGCACTTTTATTTTCTGCATTGTTGTTCTTGTTTTGCAATTTACTTTCTTTAGTGATTAATCGTTGATTAGATTCAACGATAATCCTAAGTTCGCAATCTCAATTTGCTTTTATTTCAACAAAATCTCCAGGCTTCGTCTAACTCGCCCAAGAGATTAGATAAATAATTTAATTTTAATCTACCTCCCTGTGTTCGACCTGCATGCTACACACATGTACGCTTGCATTAATTATTTCTAAATTCGCGCTTTTCTAGTTCTTATGAAAGCGCCGAACAAGTTTTTGGCGCCGTTGCCGGTGAGGTAACGATTAAATTTTATTATTTATTTAATTTCTGATTCGTGTCAGTTTTTATTTTAATTTTTCATTTCCTTTTGTTATCTTGCATATATATATATATATATATATATATATATATATTAAAAAAATATCAATTAGTTGACTTGGTATTGATTGTTGATACTGTAATCTTCTACATAAGAGAGAAAAAAAATCCCTTTCCTAAATCTCCTTTACTTATTCCTTTCTTTTCTTCATTTATTTCTTTCCCTTTTTCAATTATTTTCCTTTCATATTTTCTCTCTCTTCTATTTTCAACAAAAAAAACTATCTTTTATTTTTTTGATTTCTTACCATTTTTCAATTTTCTTTCCAAATCTCTTTTACAATTCATTTCCTTTTCTTACAAATCTCTCTTTCCATCTTAAAAAAAATAATTACAAATTTCCTTTTATTTCTTTCTTCCTTTTGTTTGTTGTCTTCTCGTAGACCCAAATCCTTACGTTCTACGCATTTGCCCTTCATCACAGCAATCATCCACGTCCCCTTTCTGATCTTTCACCATCCCGAACTCCAAGCTCAACAAATCCTCCACCATCCTCATCACAGTCAACTCCTTCACCACCGATCAGCATACCCAGAATCCAACTCGAAATCCTACCACAACATTCAACTTGCCACTGCCCTCTTCGTTCAACTACATTGTCACAGTCACTCACCCCCTGACCATCACAACCGTGAAAACCCAATATTCAATTGTCTAGACCCGTAACATCTTCCCTACAGACCCACATTTCACCAACGTCCACACTTCAAAAAAAAATCCGTGCAAGCCAGCGCGAACACCACCCTCGCAACCTCTCATCAAGCTATCGACAACACCTACGCCCTCACCCAACCTTCACTGCCAAACACCAATTAACTACCATTCGAACTTTCCCAAACCATCCGCAACTATCCATTTCTCTACCCCTTTACTCAGCCTTCAACGTCCAGATCCACAACTGGACAACCCTCAGCCGAAGTACCCCATCTTCTAATACAAACGCCATCACAAAACCTCTCACATGTCCCTACATTAACCATGGCAGCACTCAAGTCTCCTCCTTCATAACCGTCGTCCCTCTCAATTCCTCACCCAGCAACAAATCACGTTCCCAACTACCACACAACCACCACCTCCACAATCTGTTCGCGGATCAGAACACACCACAGGCCATCAAAAAAATCACCTCACTCCCGATTAATACGTCTTCCACAAACCCACGCCTGCTCCTCCAATCACCGCGTGAATCACACAACAGCTTCGACCGAAGTCCCTCACAAATCGCATTCTCTTCATCTCATCCCCAGACCAGTTCGCACCCAATCAATCGGAAAACAGCAAAAAACCAAAGTCGCAATTCCACAAAATTTTGCAAATTCGAAAAAAAAAGAACCGAACTTGAATTCTGAAAGGAGAAAAAAGGGGCATGCTTTGATTTTGTGCCCAGACTTGAGGGAGCCGTGTTCTGCCAAATTTTGAGGGAATGTATTTGTTTGTGGACGCATTGGTTTCCAAAAAGAAAAGTAAAAAAAGTGCTGCGTTTGTTCTTTGTTTTGGTTTGGGGAACAAGAAAAGGGCGCTGAGAATAAAAAAAAGAGGGTGCGTTTTTTTTAGAAAAATAAAACGGGGGTACTTTGATTGTTTTGGCAATATTTCGTCATCTTTTAGGCGTGAGTTGATAACTTTCTGAAATTGGTGGCAAGGGGCATTTGGTCTAAAATTGGGAAAATGCTTATTGGTTGTATTCGACAATAGCGTAGGCTTTAAATTCCCTTTTGTTTTCTTTCTAATAAGTAAGTCGCGCCGAGTTATTTGTTTTGCCAGATTTGCTGTTTTATTTGTTCTATTTTTTTTATTTCTTTCCCCTTACTCCTTTTGTTTTTGTTTTTAATTATTTTTCTCTTTTCCCAATTTATTTTTGTTTTATTTTGTTTGATTTTTCCTTTTGTTTTGTTTCCAATTTATTTTCTTCAAACAAAAAAAAATCAAATCAAATCAAATCAAAAGAGGTCAAGAAATCTGCAACCAGTGAATTTTCAGCCGCTTACGCTACTCAATTTCTGGACGGACTGCCATACCCCATTGTAATATTTTTCTAACTCTACAGGTGCTGCGGCTGTAAAATATAGAAATTGCTTGTAAAAATCTTCTGCAGGGGCAGCGACTTGCTATGTACAATTTTTAATTTCTGTAATTATTCTGTCTGATTGTTGTGAGTTGAAATTTCCATAACTACTGTCATCACTCTCATCGTTTCTCAACAATAAAATCTGATTAGATATTTCAAAATAATATAATTGAAAAGTAGTGCTTTGTGAAGTTGATTGTCTCGTATAATTGGATCGCGGATATATAGTAGTTCAATTTATTGGACTATTAGCAAAAGAGGTTGCATACTACCCGTAAAACATTGGTCGTATCCCTTAGTATTTATACTACACGTGAACGACCATAAGACCCTCTTCCCCCTTCTAATTGAGTCAGTTAATTAATAGAGCGCAACTTATTATTTTATACTATTTTGAAGTGGGAATAATTTCTGTCTTGCTGTGATTTCATTTCAAATGTCTGATTCAAAAAATCCTTGAGAGAATTGTGGGATAATAGTCGAAGTAGACATCCACTTGAAGAGTATGAATACGAATTACAACTCATGAGGCAAGATTTTCCAAAATTTCGCGAGCCAAATGTCAACAATTTTCAAAATTTTCAAAATGACCAACATTTTCAAAGTTATGATCGAAATGACAACTTCAATTCAAATTTCAATAATTTCGATTATGGGCCACATCAACACCCAAATAGCTTTGAAAACCAAGATAGCTTTGATCAACATCGATATGGGGTTGTAAACCAAAATTTCCAAAGTTATAGCTCATATCAACATCTTGAAAATAACCAAAATTGCAATTTTCTGTCAAATTTCAACAGTTTTGGTTACGAACATAACTTTTAAGATCAAAATGATTTCCAATATCATTTTCAGTTTTCTGAAAATTCAAACAACTACCACATTGGAAATAATATTGATTATGAAATTGATGTGGACTATAATTTTGAAAATCAAGAAATCCAAAACGAGAGCTCTCAAATCAATGATTTTGAAGAATATCACCTTAACATTCTTAGAGAGAGGGTAGAAAAGCAAGATAGACAGCTTGATGAAAAAGATAGACATCTTGATGAACTTCTTTGTTTAATGACGTCTTATAAAGAACAACTCGAGCAACAAAATCAATTTCAATGCGATAAATCAGGAAATAATCCATTCTTTACTGATAGAGAAAATTTTCAGATAACAACTTTCGAAATTGAGAATAACGATCTAAATGAAGTTGTGCACAATTCAGCAAATGATTTAGACTTCAACTCTTTTCAGGAAAAAAATTAAGCTTAGATTTTGATCTTCCTCTTTCAAACTGTGAGAAACTTGAAATTTTTGAAGTTGAACAGAATGAAAATGTTGAAATTTTCAATTCAAATTTGGAAAAGGATTTTAATGAATATGATTTTTTGGGCTATACAAGGATGAGTTGCCAAATGAGGAAGAAGTGGATTCACATCACGAGTTCGAAAATTTTAACTTTGAGAAAATTTCAAACGAACTTGAAATTGTCAGTGTCAAAAATACGTTGTCAATTAATGATGAGAAAAGTGATCACATAGTCTTGAACAACACTCAGATTTCAAATTTCACTGAATTTATATACGATCACAAATTTTTGAAAAATTACACTGACAAATTTGTTGAACACATGAACTATTTTTGGAATGTTAGCTTTGTTGAAAAGCTTCATGTTAGGACGACCCTAGACATTTATCTCCTAGACTATAAATCTAGGTTTAAAGATGAGATGGTTTTCAAAACCCTTTGCTTGTTAGAAAACATGCCTAGACATGGTTGGAATGGGACTCATAGGGCTAAGTGTGGGGGAAAAAGATGATGGTATTCTTTGCATCGCGTGCACCGCAAACACATATATCATTGTATATATGATCCATTCTTACATATACTTAGATTGCATTTCATTCTACAAATAATTTTGCATCTCATTCACCTTTGGGTACGATCTTTCAAATTTAGGAAACGTTTACAGTGTGGACACTGTTTAGTTCTAGTGTGGGGGAGAGTCTGCATTTCATTCATTTTTATTTTCTTTATTTTTCTTTCTTTTCAATTTCAGCCATTTAAATAGGACCATCATGCATTTTAGACTATACTAACATGCCATTTTTTTCAAACATGACTAATTTTAGAATGATACAACAAAATAAGTTAAAGATTTTTAGTCAGTTGATAGTATTTTTTTCTCTCAATTTAAATCGAATAAGAAATATAATGAAAAGTTTAATTTTGAGGGATAATAGTGTAACCGGTACATAGGGAGATTCTTAGGTGATGGCCATGAAATCTATTCTATATTGTAGACTTAGTTTAAATAAGTGGAGGACTTAAAATACTTATAATGGCTTGTCAAATCTTTAAAACTAAGTTATGTTAAGTTGAATTCGCGTAACTCTCTTTTGTGCTTATACTTTCAATAATAATAATAGTAATCCAAGGGTAACCAACATTGCTTGTATATCAAGCGTTGGTGTGCAAACCCGCCAAGCTCTATCCGACACGTTGTTGACAAAGTCAGCGTTGGAATATCTTGGTCTCATTTTATGAGATTGGAAACCTAAGGATTACCGACACATTGTTGACAAAGTCAAAGTCGGCCTGCACAATCCGCCAAGCTCTTTACCCACTCTCCATTAGTCCGCGAGGCAGTGCATGGGTGGTAAACCTTGGTCTTCTAAGTTAGGTGTATGTACTTAATCATAAATTTTAAAATTTTATAGAATAAAGAATAAGAGATGACGCCCAAACACTTCTTGACCTTATTGAGTTGACTAGCCATACATGAGAAAATAATAATACCACTTTATAAACTATGCCAAGCAAACTAAGAATTTATTTCTGGCTGCACTATGTTATCGACCGAACTAATTGGCCAAACTGGAATTTAACATTTGAAAACTTGATTTATATTGAAAATTTGTGACAAGTTGAGGTATCTAAAATAAAATCAACTGACTAGAAATTGTTAACTTAATTTGTTGTACCACTTTCCTGAAACAATTCTTGTTTTCATTTTTTGTTTTTAATTTTGCATATGTCCATTGCATTCATGTAGTTTCATTAGAATCATAGCATACTGCATTTGGATTTTGTGGGTAGTATCCGCTGAAAACCCTCATGAGACTCCACTCGTCCTACTAGGGACACCTAGAGGTTTAACGGCTTGTTGCATACACTCAATGCAATTGTGTTTCCTACGAAAGTGTGACCTATCTAGTTAGTTTTTCATTTTTATTTTCTTTTTACTCGAGGACGAGTAAAAGATAAGTGTGGGGGTATTTGATTGACATAGAAATGTGTTTAATTTATGCTCTTATATCTTATCTTTTGTATATAAATAAATATTACTTGGGTATTGTTTTGTTACTTTTACAGGTATTCCAACCCAGCCCGCATGCAACCAGAAAAGTAGAGAAATGGAGATCAAATTGGTATATATTTACATTTTGAAGAATTGTAGATGAAGATATCACATCTAGTTGCTGTTGGACAAGAAAATGATTGGTAGAAAGACCAAGAATTTCTCAAATCAAGGGAAGCTTGTCAAAGAACCAAGAGGAAAAGAAGAAAGGCCAAGAATTTAATAGATTTAACTAAGGCCCATCTATCATTGTATTAGGGTTAGGGTTTGGCTATCTATCCTATAAATACCCTTGTAATGTCATTGTAGCCACCATCTCATTTCTGTATTCCATTACTCTAATAAAAATTCTTCTTCTTCTTCCTTTATTTTCTAGTATTTTTTAGCAACTAGTGTCATCTACCCGATTAGATTCGGTAGTGTACTAGTTGTATTTTAAATTTGTTTCATTAGTGATTAGTCGTTTGATTAGTTTCAACGACAATCCTAATTTTTTTTTTGTTGTTCTTCTTATTCTGCACTTTTATTTTCTGCATTGTTGTTCTTGTTTTGCAATATACTTTCTTTAGTGATTAATCGTTGATTAGATTCAACGATAATCCTAAGTTCGCAATCTTGATTTGCTTTTATTTCAACAAAATCTCCAGGCTTCGTCTAACTCGCCCAAGAGATTAGATAAATAATTTAATTTTAATCTACCTCCCTGTGTTCGACCTGTATGCTACACACCTGTACGCTTGCAGTAATTATTTCTAAATTCGCACTTTTCTAGTTCTTAGGAAAGCGCCGAACACACTCCCATTCTTTTTCTTCCTATTCATATTTACTGTGCCTCTTCTTTTATCACTTCCAATGAAAAATACTTTCTTTCCCAAATCATATTCCTCACCTAAATTGTTTTTCAATTTATTAGCTCTGTGAAACCTTCTTCTCACGTACCTCCCTCCGCCCATTGCAAATAAGACAGAAATGCAAACATAAGCTAGTGTGAGGTGGGTATATGTATTTGGAGAAATTACAACGGTGAACAATTTGGAGTGCAATATTAGTGAGTATTCTGAACTTTTTCTAAATTATTTTCTCTTGCCTTAAGAATCTTTGGATAAGCATGATTATTCTAAATCACTTAATAATTAATAATTTAATTATTTTATTGCGTTCATGTAATTCTTGTCTGTATATGAATGTTCTGATTGTGAGTATTCAATTTACAAAATAAATTTTAGATCTACTATCTTCTCGCTCATAAAATCATTTATGTGGATTACTGAGTCTGAATTGCGATGTTATGATTTGCCATTGATGATGGGATGTTTGGGATGACTTGAAAAATAGATCTAAGAATGAATTTCATTTTATATGTTTCTAGTTAGTGATAATTATATATCTGGAATTATAATTGGTTCATACACATGGATGTTGATTAAAATCCCTCCAGTTTGGATGAAAAACATTGATTCATGCCTACACCCCTAGATCTAGTTCCTATCATTCTGATTTATCTTCTTACCATAAGAACAATTAAAAAAAAGTTAAGTTTTGTGTTTTGTATTTATAAATCAATTAAAAAGATTAAGTTTTGCTTTGCGTTTATGAATCAATTAAAAAGATTAAGTTTTGTTTTGCGTTTATGAATCAATTAGAAAGATTTAGTTTTTTTTTGCGTTTATGAATAAATTAAAAAGTTAAGTTTTTGTTTTGCGTTTATGAATCAATTAAAAAGATAAGTTTTTGTCTTGCGTTTATGAATCAATTAAAAAGATAAGTTTTTGTTTCGCGGTTATGAATCAAATAAAAAAAAGAATGATATTTGTATCAAAAATAAAAGTAGCAATTTTGATGTTGTAGGAAAATTGATATTTGTATCAAAAATAAAAGTAGCAATTTTGACATTGTAGGGAGAATGAACTTTTATCAAAAATAAAAGTAGCAATTTTGACGTTGTAGGAAGAATGATATTTGTATCAAAAATAAAAGTAGCTAATTTGACATTGAGGTAAGATGAAATTTTTATTTAACAATAAAGCTTAGAATGTTGACGTCATGTAAAGATGATTTTTTTTTCTAACAATAAAAAGAGCAAATCAGACGAGGTAACAAGATGAAATTTTTATTGAAAAAGAAGAAAAGTGAAGTGGCAATTTTTATATAAAAAAATGGATTCTTAATGAATGGATGTTAAGAATATTAAAAGAATAAATGTTAACGTTATTAAAAGAATGAATGGATTTTTAACATTATAAAAAAAATGCACGTTGACGTTATTTAAAAGAATGAAATTTAAAACAATGTATATATTTACATTTTTTTAATGTAAATCAAAAGATGAAATTTAGAACGATGTTTATATTTATATTTTTAATGTAAGCAAAAGAATGTAACTTAAAATAGAAATTATATTTATATTTTTAATGTAAGCAAAAGAATGTAACTTAAAATAGAAATTATATTTACATTTTTAATGTAAGCAAAAGAATGAAACTTAGAATAGAAGTTATATTTACATTTCTAATGTAAATAAAAAGGATGAACTTATCGTAGTAAATTTAATATAAATAAAAGAATAAAATTCAACGTAGTATTTTGATTTGCATTTTAAAATGAAAAAGGATAAGAATTGAATTTTCAACTTGTATGTGTTTTAATGCAGTTTATGATGGTGTCGTTTGTGTTGAATTGTATGGCGTCGTTATTAAACGATCTATAGTAATATATATATATATATATATATATATATATATACACATAATTAAATTATACGAATGTTGTGCGGTAATTCACGTTTTCAGAATCTTGACTTCAAACGTTTACACCGAAAAACCCAACCATCGGATTTTCCCAAAACAGAAACCGATGGGTTCACTTTGGAAAAATCTATCCAAATATATTATCTTTGTTAAGATCCAATGGTTAGATTTCATGAAATGTCTAAATCAAATTTATTTTGATGACCTGTAACGTCGTTTTTATAAAACGAGTTATTTTTATTGAAATAAGGTAGGAATAAAATTGTTACAAATTAGTAATAACAATATGAAATGGGTTTTCAAATTAAAATGCGAGAGTTATTTGGGAAGTCTGACTTTTTCTCATTCCAAATAATTAAACACGTTTAAAATGCAAGATTGGAAGACGGCGATTGAAGACCGTCAATCTTCACATCGAATGGACGATGATGACTGTTGCCTTAGAATGGCTCGCTACCATGATAGGGTTAATAATTGGATTTTCCCAAACGTAGTGCGGATTTGTACGGATGTGCTTTCACTCAGACCCAGAGCATAAGCTTATAAATGGATCGTGTGTCTAACATTGTACTCCGTTAAATATCATGTTATTGATTTTTTGTTTAATATATAAATGTTGGTGGTGGAGAATTTATTCTTCGCTTAACACCCGTTTATATATTGATGGATGATCAATGGTATGGTATGGATTGACAATGTGGAACGTTAAGATGAAGATGATCAAGGCTTTGTTGAAAAGCAGGCCTTGTGGTTATAACGTTACTTCGCAAGCCTCACAACCTAGTCGAGTCTAAAACGGGAGAAGGGAACGCAGAGAGAGCAGCACGTTTCTTTCTAGCTAGAAGTAGTGTCGGTGCTTAAACTGGCTGATATTTACTTATGCGGATGATGGAATGAGGCGCCTCGGATATTAGGTCCTATAGGACCGGGAAACGTGGGTTCAGGAATTGCCAATCCTCAAAGCTGTATGTTAGGACCGGCCCTGCAGCTTTCCAAGGGTTCACTACGGGGGATCCTGAGACATTAGCTAGAGTGTCTCGAATCGGTAAGGAGCTCCTCCCTAGCCTTGACTCATGATGGAAACCCAATTTCCAATACGACCTCATGCGGTTTTGATTGTATTACTAGTATGGAGGCATAGTAGTATGTGATACTATTCTTCCTAGGATTGATATATTATGGTTGAAATTGTTTTTGAACATTTATACACTAATAATAATATCAAATCCGTTTGTATCGTACCAAGCATGTTTAATCACCATAAGGTAAAACTCTATCCTCTGGTTTGCGTTGCATTGTGTGATGGGACTTGAGTCTTATGGTGATTCCATTTTTCCAAAAGCATTGCGTTGTTTTACGATCTACTTATTTATTTGTTCAGTCACCTTATGTTGTGCACGACAGTCCATTGAATAAAACCCGTTCCATGTTAGTGGCGTGGTCCTTGGATTTGCCTTATTACTATTAGTTAAATTAGTAAGAATTCTCACACTAGTCCCATGACTGACCCGTTGTTTGTTTCCACCTTTCCAAACTCGCGTGCCCTCTTTTCCACACGGGCAGTCGAGTAGTTTGTCTACAGGTCTTTATCTCGAGCAGGATTCTGGATTGAAGCTTAAAGCTGTGTCCAGAGCATAGTTGTCTTCCACTGTCTTAGTTATTTTATTCTGCTGTATTGTATTATAATATTGTAATTTATCTTCCGTTGAAATTTTATTCGATGTACTATGATATTTTATACTCTGATGTGACATTACTGTAATGTTTATAAAAATCTGTTGTTATTGTTCTAATGTGTTGTATTCCCAAAGTTAAATTATTCGAGGATTTCCAACCTTTGGATCAGACCTGTGTGGTTTATGGTTGAATCAAAGAGCGGGAATTTTCAGGTCTTTACAGCTAGTATCAGAGCTTTGGTTAGCTCAAATCTTTGGGGTACAACTCGTTAGAATTAAACAAAAGACTCATCAAAGATTGGAATAGTAATATCCAATAAGAATACTCATTAGAGATAGGATCAGCAGTATTCTAGAATGAGAAAACTCATTAGAGATAGGGTTAGTAATTCCCTAGAATGAGTAGAGAGTGCCAAGCTTATAATTAACGTGTGTGTGATTATATATAATTTATTTTAGAAGATATGATTTCTAAATATATAAAAGTTATATATTTGAAAGTTAACCAACTAATAGAATTATTGAAGAAAATAAAAAAAAGAAAATTGGGTAGGATAATTAAACACTTTTAGCTTCGTTCCTTTTCGAGGATGAAAAGATTTTATGTGGGGGAGATTGTAACAACCCGGAAAATCGGAACTAATTTAACATTTTATTTTAAGAAAATTTTTGTTTAAAACATGCGATAAATGATAAACATAACTTAGAATGTTTTGGTTTAGAGAATTCAAGACATGAAATTGATTTATAATTAACATTTAGCTTTAAAAATATGTTAATTAGCTTAGATTTGTAAACACGACATTTATTATGTAAACATGCTATTTTACATTGATTTTAAACATGTTAATAATTGGCATTGATTAACATTGATTTGTGAACCTGTAAACATGTTAATATAAACACAGTTTTGTTTGGAAGTTGGTAAAAATATAAAAATCATATCTTTATTGTAAATGTAAACATATTTTTGGAAATTTGCTATACAATAAAAATCATCATTTTTTTTGTAAAATGTAAACACATGAATTTGGCATTTATTGCTAACACAAATAAGTAAATGATACATAAGCAAATGATAAAAGCATTTATTTGCTTTAATTGTTTCTACTAAGAATTTTATGAACATTAAGACAAGATTTTTGAATTATTAATCCATGTAATTGATTTATGAATTATTAATGGAAATAAATTAACATTGATGATTTATTTAATGTTTGAATGAAAAGTGAATTTATTTGATAAACCGTTACTAAAAAAAATTCATTGATAAGTATAAATTTTATGAAATTAAATTATAATATAGTAAATATAGGATTGATGTAAAATTGGAGAGAATAAGGTAACGATTATTGATATATTATAATAAATAGCTATCATTGATCGTATGGAATGTATCATTGATCATATGGAATGTATCCACACATGCGTTCCCAATAGAAAATGTAGTTAAATCTCCGTGTAAAAATAAAAAAAGGAAATGCTTAAATGTAATAGGGAAGCAATTTTAATAGATTGAATAATAGGCAAAAGGAATTTTCTTCACAAAGATGTGTAATCATGGAAGTAAATTTAAATGCATTCCCGAAATCAACCCTTCGTTTATTCATTTCTTTCCTTTCACTCTCTCTCTCCTTGTTAATTACCTTTGAAATTTGAATGAATAAAAAAAAGGAAAGAAAATTTTTCTTTATTTTGAAATTAATGTTTACCGCTTCATGTACGTTTCTTATTCCTATATTTTCTCTCCACTTATGTATTTTATCTTAATTTCCATTCATTCTTAGAACCACTCCCATTCTTTTTCTTCCTCTTTATATTTACTGTGCCTCTTCTTTAATCACTTCCAATGAAAAATACATTATTTCCTAAATCATATTCCTCACCTAAATTGTTTTTCAATTTATTAGCTCCGTGAAACCTTCTTCTCACGTACCTCCCTCCGCCCATTGCAAATAAGACAAAAACGCAAACATAAACTAGTGTGAGGTGGGTATATGTATTTGGAGAAATTACAATGGTGAACAATTTGGAGTGCAATATTGGTGAGATATTCTAAACTTTTTCTAAATTATTTTCTCTTGCCTTAAGAATCTTTGGATAAGCATGATTATTCTAAATCACTTAATAATTAATAATTTAATTATTTTACTGCGTTCATGTAATTCTTGTCTGTATATGAATGTTCTGATTGTGAGTATTCGATTTACAAAATAAATTTTAGATCTACTATCTTCTCGCTCATAAAATCATTTATGTGGATTACTGAGTCTGAATTGTGATGTTATGACTTGTCATTGATGATGGGATATTTGGGATGACTTGAAAAATAAATATAAGAATGAATTTCATTTTATATGTTTCTAGTTAGTGATAATTATAGATCTGGAATTATAATTGGTTCATACGCATGGATGTTGATTTAAATCCCTCCAGTTTGGATGCAAAACATTGATTCATGCCTACACCCCTAGATCTAGTTCATATCATTCTGATTTGTCTTCTTACCTTAAGAACAATTAAAAAAAAGTTAAGTTTTGTGTTTTGCATTTATGAATCAATTAAAAAAATTAAGTTTTGTTTTGCGTTTATGAATCAATTAAAAAGATTAAGTTTTGTTTTGCGTTTATGAATCAATTAAAAAGATTAAGTTTTTTTTTACATTTATGAATAAATTAAAAAGTTAAGTTTTTGTTTTGCGTTTATGAATCAATTAAAAAGATAAGTTTTTGTTTCGCGGTTATGAATCAAATAAAAAATAAAGAATGATATTTGTATCAAAAATAAAAGTATCAATTTTGACGTTGTAGGAAAAATGATATTTGTATCAAAAATAAAAGTAGCAATTTTGACGTTGTAGGAAAAATGATATTTGTATCAAAAATAAAAGTAGCAATTTTGACGTTGTAGGAAGAATGTTTTGACGTTGTAAGAAGAATGATATTTGTATCAAAAATAAAAGTAGCAAATTTGACGTTGAGGTAAGATGAAATTTTTATTTAACAATAAATCTTAGAATGTTGACATCATGTAAAGATGATTTTTTTTTTCTAATAATAAAAAGAGCAAATCAGACGAGGTAACAAGATGAAATTATTATTGAAAAAGAAGAAAAGTGAAGGTGCAATTTTTATTAAAAAAAATGTATTCTTAATGAATGGATGTTAAGGTTATTAAAAGAATAAATGTTAACGTTATTAAAAGAATGAATGGATTTTTAACATTATAAAAAAAAATGCATGTTGACGTTATTTAAAATAATGAAATTTAAAACAATGTATATATTTACATTTTTTTAATGTAAATCAAAGGATGAAATTTAGAACGATGTTTATATTTATATTTTTAATGTAAGCAAAAGAATGTAACTTAAAATAGAAATTATATTTACATTTTTAATGTAAGCAAAAGAATGTAACTTAAAATAGAAATTATATTCACATTTTTAATGTAAGCAAAAGAATGAAACTTAGAATAGAAGTTATATTTACATTTATAATATAAATAAAAAGGATGAACTTATCGTAGTAAATTTAATATAAATAAAAGAATAAAATTCAACGTAGTATTTTGATTTGCATTCTAAAATGAAATAAAAGGTTAGGAATTGACATTTTAACTTGTATGTGTTTTAATGCAGTTTATGATGGTGTCATTTGTGTTGAATTGTATGACATCGTTATTAAACGATGTGTATATATATATATATATATATATATATATATATATATATAAACTTAAATTATACGAATCGTGTGCGGTAATTCACGTTTCAAGAATCTTAACTTCAAACGTTTACACCAAAAAACCCAACCATCGGATTTTCCCAAAACCGAAACCGATGGGTTCGCTTTGGAAAAATCTTTCCAAATATATTATCCTGGTTAGGATCCAACGGTTAGATTTCATGAAATGTCTAAATCAAATTTATTTTGACAACCTGTAACGTCGTTTTTATAAAACGAGTTATTTTTTTGAAATAAGGTGGGAATAAAATTGTTATAAATTATTAATAACAATATGAAATGGGTTTTCAAATTAATATGCGAGAGTTATTTGGGAAGTCCGAGTTTATCTCATTCCAAATAATTAAACGACGTTTAAAATCCAGGATTGGAAGACGGCGATTGAAGACCGTCAATCTTCACATCGAATGGACGATGATGATTGTTGCCTTAGAATGGCTCGCTACCATGATAGGGTTAATAGTAGGAGTTGCCCAAACGTAGTGCTGATTTGTACGGATTTGGCTTTCGCTCAGACCCAGAGCATAAGCTTATAAATGGATCGTGTGTCTGACATCGTACTCCGTTAAATATCATGTTATTGATTTTTTGTTTAATATATAAATGTTGGTGGTGGAGAATTTATTCTTTGCTTAACACCCGTTTATATATTGATGGATGATCAATGGTACGGTATGGATTGACAATGTGGCACGCCAAGATGAAGATGATCAAGGCTTTGTTGAAAATCAGGCCTTGTGGTTATAACGTTACTTCGCGAGCCTCATAACCCGGTCGAGTCTAAAACGGGAGAAGGGAATGCAGGGAGAGCAGCACATTTCTTTCTAGCTAGAAGTAGTGTGGGTGCTTAAACTGGCTGATATTTACTTATGTGGATGATGGAATGAGGCGCCTCGGATATTAGGTCTATAGGACCGGGAAACGTGGGTTCAAGAATTGCCAATCCTCAAAGCTGTATGTGAGGACCGGCCCTGCAGCTTTCCAAGGGTTCACTGCGGGGGATCCTGAGACATTAGCTAGAGTGTCTCGAATCGTTAAGGAGCTCCTCCCTAGCCTTGACTCATGATGGAAACCCAATTTCCAATACGACCTCATGCAGTTTTGATTGTATTACTAGTATGGAGGCATAGTAGTATGGGATACTATTCTTCCTAGGATTGATATATTATGATTGAAATTGTTTTTGAACATTTATACACTAATAATAATACCAAATCCGTTTGTATTGTACCAAGCATGTTTAATCACCATAAGGTAAAACTCTATCCTCTGGTTTGCGTTGCATTGTGTGATGGGACTTGAGTCTTATGGTGATTCCATTTTTCCAAAAGCATTGCGTTGTTTTACGATCTACTTATTTATTTGTTCAGTCACCTTAAGTTATGCACGGTAGTCCATTGAGTAAAACCCGTTCCGCGTTAGCGGCATGGTCCTTGGATTTGCCTTATTACTATTACTTAAATTAGTTAGAATTCTCACACCAGTCCCATGACTGACCCATTGTTTGTTTCCACCTTTGCAAACTCGGGTGCCCTCTTTTCCACACGGGCAATCGAGTAGTTTGTCTACAGGTCTTTATCTCGAGCAGGATTCTGGATTGAAGCTTAAAGCTGTGTCCAGAGCATAGTTGTCTTCCGCTGCCTTAGTTATTTTATTTCGCTGTATTGTATTATAATATTGTAATTTATCTTCCGCTGTAATTTTATTCGATGTACTATGATATTATGTACTCTGATGTAACATTACTATAATGTTTATAAAAGTCTGCTGTTATTGTTCTAATGTCCCAAAGTTAAAGTATTCGAGGATTTCCAACCTTTGGATCGGACTTGTGTGGTTTATGGTCGATTCAAAGAGCAGGAATTTTCGGGTCTTTACAAGATCGCTGGCCTTCCATCACCGTCTTCAATGTCTTCGACCTTTAATCATCGTAGTAATTATTCAGAATGGGTTAAACCTGGTCTTTCCGAATAACTCGCGTATTTTATAATAGAAAATCAGGTGCTATAAATACACATCATATGCCTCATTCCAATTCAGAATATTCTTTTAATAAAATGTTCATATTCAAAGGGAAAGATTCCCCTAAATTTTATCGAAGATAAATTCTTTTAAATTTAATCTTTACTCTTCTTTTTAAAGATTCAATAAAACACCAATTTGATTTTAATATAAAAAATAATTACTTTATGATTATTCAACTTTTAAGAATTTAATCTTATCTTTAACTGGGTTAAAGAACCAATGTCGTTTAAAACAGAGTTCACGATAAACCAAAAATCATCTTCCATTAAATATGGAATTTCCATAGAAATCGAATCAGTATATAATCAATATAAATTTCCGTATTATACTAATAATATAAGTGGAATAACGACAAAGCCTTTTAAATTCCATATATAGTAATAGTTTTCTTTTACAGAAGACTATCTTGATTATTATCAAATCGAATTTCCACTCAATTCCAATTTAATATATTAAATTGGAAAACTTGACTTTGGGAAATTTCTTTTTAAATCTTAATGAAAAGATTTATAAATTCTAAATCATATTTTTACTGTTAATTGGGCTAAAGAACGAATGTCGTTTAAAACACAGTTCACAATAAGCCAAATTCACATATCAATTTATTCCAATCACTAAATATAATTGGAAACTCTAATAATCTTAATTAAAAGAATTATTCTTTTTATACGGGGTTTAAGAACAATGTTATTTAAGACATCATCCACGACAACCAAAAATCTAATTCTAATTAAATACTAATTAATTGGAAGACTTCATTAAATATTAATCTAAAAGATTTATTATAGTTAATAACTAGTTCATTTTGATAAAAATATGTTTTTATCTTTTGTCCATCCAAAAACGGACATAGAAATCATCATTTTATTCTTCGTTGAATATCATTTTAAAATATTCGTTATTTAAAAATATTCTTTATATAAAAAGGTTCTTTATGTAAAAATATTCTTTATATTACAATGTTCTTTATTTTAAGGTATTCTTTATTTAAAAGATATTCTGAATCGGAATGCGACTCAATCATTTACCATATGATTTCGGTTATGTGGATTTAACACATCACATGAACACGAAAATAATGATAAATAATCATTAAACAACCAATTCACATCCAGAGTGAAATTTACAACTATGCGAGCATTAAAATGAATAAATAACGCTCATCGCCGCCTGTCAATCCATCTATTGACATACAACTAAATATTGTGATTAGTGTATGTCAAATATCATCTCAATACCCGTGTGGGGTTTCCAGATAACAATAATTCATCTAAATAAATCATTGGTTAATGAATTTATCCAATTTTAATTTGGCTAACAGGTTGATGATAAATAACAAACATGTTATTATATTCCTAATGCCAAATGAAAATGTATTTTACTCGCAAAATTTCCCTACATGTGTCTAATGTATAATTTGACAATAAAAACATCACTTTGATTTGCATACAAGTTCTGTTGTATAATTTAATAATAAAATGTCACTTTAATTTACATACAAATTCTAGTGTATGTTTTGACAAACAAAATGAATCTTATATTTGCATATAAATTCTAATGTATGTTTTGCAAATAAAATTGATTCTTATATTTGCATACAAATTCTAATATATGTTTTAACAATTAAAATGATTCTTTATTTAACATACAAATTCTAATGTAGGTTTTAACAATAGAAATGATTCTTTATTTAACATACAAATTCTAATGTATGTTTTAACAAAAAAAATAATTCTTTATTTAACCTACAAATTCTAATGTATGTTTTAACAATAAAAATGATTCTTTATTTAACATACAAATTGTAACAACCCGAATTTTAATAACATGTTGAAACAAGAAATCAAGGCAGAATTAAATTTTAAAATAAGAATCAGGAAAAACGGGTTGCGCCATTATGTTCATCTCAGAATTCTGCATGAAATCGAGTCCGAGTTTTCAAAAATTGGAGTCGTATGACCAAGTTATGACCCTTCGAAGTTTCAGAAAATTATTGAACTAAAAACAGCTCGAAATTCAAATTCAAATTCAAATTCAAACCCCACAGCAGGCATGGCGGGAAAATTGCCAGGTCGACCTGGGGATCGACTACGGTGTCGACCTCCTAGGGCTAGGTCGACTGGGGGTCGACTTGCCTCCCGAAATCAGGTTTTTGTACCTGATGCATTCTGATGTATCTAGACTCGTTTCGCAACCAGATTCTTGACTCTAAACCTATATAAACACCCTCCTAGCCCCATTCTCTCTACACCAATTCTCTCTAGCCTTATGCTGCTCAAATTCTAGTTAAAGGACTACTTCTTCTCCATCAAGACTACGATAGAGATGTGCAAATTGGGTGTTTTCATTTAGAACACGATTAATCAAATAGAGATTCAACATCAACTTATGCTTTCTAATTCTCGATCCGCGCACTGTAAGTTCAAGTTACTTTTAGATTAAAACTATAAACTAAATATGGACATGTTATAGATTGGAATTGGACCTATGTATGATAATTGATTCATATCTATTCTTGTTCATCTTGGATCTTGGCTTTTGGGAATATTGCTATGAAATTAATTTAGGCCTATTCATGTTGTAAATCAAATCCTTTCATGTCCATAATATTATCATGCCTGTGATGTTGAATCAGTTGTTATAGACAAGTTTGGATTATCACCTTAATCATGACTATCACCTTATTAAGCTAGATCTATAATCCTAATGTTGTGGGACTATTATTCTATATGCCAGTGATGTTATAACCAATTATCTCAAGCTACATCATGCTAGATTTGTCACCATGTGCTCGTTCTTTTACCTATGATAGTTTTAATGTCATTCCCTTTCATTTTGGATGGGTATTTACTTGTAATCTAGATCGATTCATGTTTACGTGCAATGGGAATACGATTTGGGTAGATTAGGCAAAACATGAATTGTTTATGAATATGAAACATGAACATTGTTATAACTTGAATCTGGAAATGGACATGAAACTTGCCTTGAAACTTGACACGAACTTGACATGAAACTTGAACATGGACATGACACTAGAATGAACTCGAAAATGGCCAAATCGAGGTTGGGTTGAGTTTGCAGTGTAATTCTGCCCAGAACCGCTCGGTAAATCCAGTGACTGCAAACAATAGGATCCAATGTGGGTAGTTGGTCATGTCGTGCTTGAAACCCGAGGTCAGACTGAGTTGTGGTGTAAATCTGCCCAGAACCGCCCGGCATATCCAGTGACCACAACAACAGGTCTGATGTGAGAGGTTTGGGTGCATTAATTTATTAATGCCACATGATAGGGTTAAGTCATGAACATGAAAGACAACACTTAACCAACTTGACACATGATTAGTGGGGTTGAGTCATGAGCCGCTTGAATATACTTAACCAACTTGACACATGATTAGTGGGGTTAAGTCATGAACTGCTTGAATATACTTAACCAACTTGACACATGATTCGTAGGGCTAAGTCATGAACTTGAACGACAACACTTAACCAATTTGACATGACACGTAGGCGGGTTAAGTCACGAACTTGAATGATAACACTTAACCAACTTGACATGCTAGACTGATAAGGGTTAAGTCACGAATTTAAATAACAACACTTAACCCGTTGGACGGAAACCCTAGTTATGCGGTCCATTTCAGCAGTAACCCACTAGATGTATCATGGTAACCTAGAACTAGGCAGGGTGGGGCATGATTACTGGGCGGATTGTTTGTGACCAGAACGACTGCTGAGTTAGTGCGCCAGTGTAGGTTCATGCGGACTATGGTCGTGCACGTACTCCGGAGTTGAAAAAGCAGGCATTAGGCATCAGTAGGTCTACACTGTGCATGCTTGATTCGTGTCGGCGATTGGCACCCTACGGCTTGATACACCCTATGGTGGACCTAGCACAGGTAACTACATTCGTGATAGGGCCGTATGACACAGACACATGAACGAGCTTGGACTTATAGGGAGCCGATCGATTAATAGATCGTTCGTGGGACCAAGTAATGGGTCATTTCATGACATTGGGCAAGGGATCATTTTATAGTCAACACATGACACGGGTTGGGATACAAGTACGGGTGGTGCAGAGTAAATAGATATCATAGAAATATTTTAATGACGAAGCAGAGAAATCTTGCGATGTTTGATAGAAATCTTGCAAAATTATACTTAGTTTATCTTGAATGGGAACCTTGCGATGTTATACTTGACAAAAATCATATGATGTTATTATTAGTTATCGTGCATGTAGCTTATCTCGTCATCATGCTTATATTTACTTTCAGTTTATTCATGCCATGTTATTTTTACCTATTTTTATGCTGAAAGTCACTAGGACTTACTCAGTCTTTATGACTGACCCGTTTTCTTTCGCCTCTTTTTCTTCCGTTCCCCCCTCCCCCCCCCCCCCCCAGCTTTGCAGGGTGGGAATACAGCTTAGTTCGAATGTTACCAAGATCCCAGGCTCTTTAGTGTACGACTTGGATCTCTCTTGGCTATGGCTTGCTTTGCTTTATTGGGGAACACTACAATTTATTTCTATGCTTCTTTGTTTTTGAGCAAGACAGATATTTTAGCTATGTAATTGGGTATTGGAAGTTGATGAACTTTTACTGTAAACAATTATATTTAATAAATGACTTGAAGTACTTCTACTTTACCTTTCGCTGTTTTATATATGTCTATCTTGTAATATTTCTATTCCAGTACCCATAATGCTCCATTGAAGTTAAGGCATTCCCTTTGTGAGTGACCTTAACGGATGTGGGGTGTTACATTTGGTATCAGAGCAAAAGGTTACCAGACTGGGCAAAAGCTTTTAAAAAACCTTCTGAAAATATTTTTAAAACGCTTACAAAGAAGCATTTTTCTAAGAAAATTTTTGTTCTACGAAAGGCATATTCCCCAAGGCCATATGCAATATCTTTTGATTCTTTCTTTGAATCCCTTCTTTCTTTCTCTTTCGCCATAATTTTGTAAGTGTACAACACAAGTCGGAGGGCAAAGAAGTGCCCAACCTCCATTTGTAGCCGCAGTAGTTCCATCTGCGACTAATCTTATTTCAAGCTTTGTAAGGTTGTAGTGTTATTGACGTAGCTTTCGAGAAACCGGACAACAAACTATACAAGGATAGTAAGAACGAGGATAAAGAACACAAGCCTAAGGACAAGATCGTCGAGAGTGCAATTGTATGCTCTCACTACTAGCATACCTAAGAGAGGTGGTAACAGTTCTGTTAAAAATGTAGCTTTTCTTTTCGATCATACCGTGGGAACTTTGTTTTTGTACATCGCATCCTATTAATTCTGCTTCGATAGTTGAGTCTCTGCACCTTAGTACAAGCGTGGTAGAGGATCCCATTTTTGTCTCAAATCCTGTTGGGGAGTCGGCTCATTTATTCATGACTTGTTTGGATTTGAGAATGTCTATGCTAAGTGTTGAGTTTAGAGGTAATGCTTATGTTTTTGGGCTATGGGTTGATTCTAGGGATGGAGTGGTTATCCAGAAATGATACCGTTCTCGAGTATGAAAAGAGGGTAGTTAGACTCTTGACTTGCCTCGGTAATGCCCTCGAAGTCAAGTGTAACCCTTAGGGTTCTGCCATGCTTAGTTACCTTGAATCTCTTGATACATTTATTGATCCGCTCGAGTAGTGTTCACCACTAAGGCGGATGGTTCATTTCGCTAGTTATATAAAATCACCTTTGTAAGTATATGGTTGACGTCTGTTTATTTTCAAGATATGGTTCTTCTACGTGGAATACCTCATAGTGAGTAAACGTGATCCAGGATTCACTAGTGAATTTTGGAGAGCTTGCATGAAACCATGAGTACACAGTTATGTTTGAGCCGAGTATACTAGAAAAAGAATAAGTGAAAGTGGAACGAAAGGCGACAGTGAAATGAGTTCCAACTCATACTTTGGAATTAGGAATTAAGAAGCTATGAAATTATGAAGTTAAAGATGGTCAAAGCACAATGGAGTTAAGCTCAAGAAATGCGGCTTAGAAGATTGAAAACTAGATACGCGCATCATATCTCTTTTTAAGAGTATATCCTTGATCCCTCATTTCCTGTAGAGCTTACTTGCATGCTACCTTTTAAATATATCCTCTCGGTCCTATTCTCAATCCTATTTCTATTGCAAACCCCATAGGGAGTTTGACTCATCTGTCAGTAATACATGTTGGGGCTTGAAGGTGTTTGTTGGGTTGACTAAACTTTTTGGGTGTTATAGAATATGGGTTAGTTTTAGGAAGGGATTCCTTGTGACCTAAAAGGATTCCATCATGCTTAGTTTCCTAGAAACATATATATTAGTTGGGTTGAGAAATTCTTTGGGTATCAGTCTGATGTTGATTTCGGTCTTCGGGGCGGGTGCTTAGGGAGTTCTTCTCCTAATCAGTATATATGTGACGTAGATTTCCAGTTTTGACATTGCCTAATGGGCACAAAGTTTTTATTTTCTTCTATCATTTGACTATATCTTCAGGTAGGAACAATTGGGTGTAAACATGTGTTTGAGACATGTTATGATTGATGGTTGCAAGTGGTTGCAAGTGGTTTCTCGTGGATGCATATACATGCACATTAGACACTAAATCGGCTCATTCACCTTTCATATTGCATATGCATGAGTGTTTATACTTGTTTAAAGATGAAATTGAATGTGTTATCATGTGGATGTTGCATATGGATGGATGTTTGTGCACACATATTGTGTTTATGTGAATATGTAACAACCCGTAAAATCTGGGCCAGTTTAAAATTTTTATTTTGGCAATTATAGCGAGTTTTGATTATTTAAAATGAATTATTTTAAATAATATCGACGAGAAATTTATTTTGAATATAATTCGACGTATATATTTATATACGTCGTCGTTAGAATATAAATAATTATATATAATTATAAAAGGAATTGAAAATGGCGCGGTAGTTCGAAAATTCGATTTCTAATTTCAAATGAATATACAGAATTCAATATAAGTCAGAATTGAACGAAACAAGAAATATTTGAATCTGTATAACTATATCTTTGGAACGAAGTTAACAAACTGAAATTTCATTTTAGAAATGATAAGATATGTCCAGTTGAAAATTAGAAATAGTCGCTGTGGAATTTATATATATTTTTATATATATAAGGCCCTTAAAAATAGCAATTTTGCAAACGTCCTCGGATTTCGACGAAACCACTTTTGTTGGGTCCGTGATGTCGAGTTATTGCTAGATTTCAAATTTCATAATTTTTCGAGTCAATATGTGAGCGTGGCAAAAGAAAACGCGTTTGACCAGTTTCAGTTGATTTTAATCGACTGGAAATTGGCCATTTTTCCAACGGTCTCAGAATTCGACGAAACTAGTTTTGTTAGGACCGTATCATCAATACGAAGCTAGAAAATATTTTTCTGGAATTTTTCTAGTTAGTATGTGACCCCGGTAATTTGAAATGTACGTTTAAAATTCAATATAGAGATTTAAATGTAAATTCAAAAGGAAACTGATTGAAACGATCAAACCAGCTTACGATACATATCCCATTGTGTTCGGAATGGGGGTAATACGCTATGGACGACAGGCGGTGGGCCTCGTTCAGGGATCGTATGTAAAAGTCAACTCTTTGCGAAATAAAATAATTAAAAAAAAAAAAAAAAGAAATTTCTCCCCCTATTACCCTCTGCCCCCCCCCACCCGTTCAAAACTATTACAGAAATAAAAAAAAAAAAAAAAGAAACCTAAAACCCGAATCGGGATTGTCGCCCCCCTTTGCCGTCGACTGCGCCTTCCGCCGCCTCTGGCGTTGACCTCCCCCCCCCTCCCTCGACGAAGCCGCCGAACCCCCCTCCCTCGATGAAGCCGCCGAACCCCCACATCGCGAAGCCCAAGACCTCAGCGCCGGCCACCAGCGGCCTCCACCCGCCTCCGACTCCTCTGGCCTTCACCAACCCCGACGGCAGTTTCCCCCTGTAAGTTACTTTTAATTTATTTTTTTTTATTTTTTTTATTTTTATAAAGCAGAATTTAAAACAGAAAATGTTTAAAAGAAAATAAAAAAAAACTGATTTTGGTTTTAGGAGTTAAAACTGATTTTTATTTAAGTTTTTAAAACTGATTTCAAAAAGGTTTTAACTTTAAATTGAAAAAGGTTTTAACTTTAAATTGAAAAAGGTTTTAACTTTAAATTGAAAACGGTTTGAACTTTAAAATGTAAATGGTTTGAAATAGAAAAATATACTTTGTTTAGAAAATAAATATAAAGAAAAAAGCATTGTGTTTAAAAATAAAATTTCGCTTTGTCTACAAATAAAATAGCTTTGTTATGGAAAAGAAATTTGCTTTGTTTTTGAAAGATAAAATAGAATAGACTCTAAAAATAAAAGTAGGATGCTTAGAAAAATAGATTTTAGAAAAATAAAAGAAATCTGATTTTATATATATATATATATATATAAAGCGAGTTAAAAATGGGATTTTTATATATTGAACTTCGAGTCAAAAATGGAATTGAAATGGAAAAGGCGCGATTTTTACATATTGAACTTTGAAATAAAAATTCGATTTTTATATATTGAACTTTGAAATAAAAATTCGATTTTTATATATTGAACTTTGAAGTAAAAATATGATTCTTATATATGGAACTTCGAAATAAAAAATATGATTTTTATATATAGAACTTCGAACTGAAAATTCGATTTTTATATATTGAATAGCGAACTAAAAATTCGATTTTTATATATTGAATAGCGAACTAAAAATTCGATTTTTATATATTGAATAGCGAACCAAAAATTCGATTTTTATATATTGAATAGCGAACTAAAAATTCGATTTTTATATATTGAATAGCGAAGTAAAAATGTGATTTTTACGTATGTAGTGAAAGCAGCAACGAAGGTGACAAAAAGGCGAAACGACGAAGACTTCTGCAAAGGAGTGCCGTGGAGCTAGGATAGCTATATGTGAGAATTTCTCACCTTTCAATTTACTTTTCTAGTTATATATATATACTAGGATGCAGACGGTGTTTAGTAGCACCCGACACAATCGTCCACAGACCATGGACTTGTTTGTTTGACTGTTTGGTGATTGATTGCGATATTGGTTTGAATGTGGTTTGTGGTGTGAAAAATCGAATCGATAAATTGGTTAGGATTAGACGTGCGCCGTTATAAGGCGAAGGAGTAAGGCTAGGTTAGACCCTTACTCCAAATTTTGTGGTTTGCATAATGAAATTGATTTGATTGATGAGTGAATGGCGTGGGCCTTCACTAGACCGGGGATAAGGCTAGGCCTTGTCCCGTTTCTAGTATCGTGCCGTTATGCCGCCGAAATTTTCTAAAATTAGTTAGAAAAATAAAAATAGCATTTTATTTAAAGAATGAACTGAATAGAAATTCATATGTTAAAATAAAATGTGTTATCGTTAAAAATATAATTTTTAACGTGAATGTGAATAAATAAATATTCATTTACAAACCAGACGGTTTGCTTATGTACACCTATTTGAATGACGTTAATTGGGTCGATAAATTTTACACATCGCCCAACAGCACAAATAAAATATGTGTTTGATTGTTTGAAACCCCACACGGGTGTTGGGATGAAATTTGAAGTTCACTCATCCCGATTGATTGAACATGTCGATCGGTTGATTGACAGGCTGTTTTAAGCGTTGGATATCTATATTTGATGCTTATACAGTGTAGTGCACTTTGGTTGATGGTTGATTATTTTTCCATGCTATTATATACATGTGTTGTATGAAAATCCATATAATTAACTTTATATGGTAATGGATTGGGCCTCATTCCAGTTTTAAAATAGAAATATTTGAAAAAGAAATATTTGAAATAGAATATTTGAAAATAGAACTTTATGAAGCCGTGTTGATTAGATTGACGCCATTTTGACGTGATCGATATTTATATCGATTTTGAAAACGATTTCGAAATGAATTGAATTGAAAACGATTTCGAAATGAATTGAATTGAAAACGATTTCGAAATGAATTGAATTGAAAACGATTTCGAAATGAATTGAATTGAAAACGATTTCGAAATGAATTGAATTGAAAACGATTTCGAAATGAATTGAATTGAAAACGATTTCAAAATGAATTGAATTGAAAACGATTTCGAAATGAATTGAATTGAAAACGATTTCAAAATGAATTGAATTGAAAACGATTTCGAAATGAATTGAATTGAAAACGAATTCGAATTGAAAGCGAAGTGAAATAAATTCAAATTGAATTGAAATTTGAATTGAATAGAAATGGATTTTAAAACGAATTTATAAAGAAGAATTCAATTTTGATTTGAATTGAAATGGAAGTTGAAAATGTTTTTGAAACGAATTCAAAACTATTTATATAATTCGTTTTAAATAGAAATCGACGATATATATATTATATATATATTATATATAATATAATGGCCTGAATAGAACGCGCCGCGCCGCGGCAGTTCGCGAATTTCGACCATTTATTTCAAACGGGCATTACGGGAGATCCGACCGTCGGATTCTCCTAAAACCGGAACCGTTGGGTTCGTATCGAAAAGAGCTTTCTAACGAATGTGAGAAATTTGAAATCTAACGGTTGGATTTGGAGACACGTCCAAATCAAATTCGAAAAAGGTCGCTGTAAGTGCAGTTCGATGGCCATTGATGGAAATCGACTGTACGGGCCTTGATAAAATTATTAAAAATAGTAATAATTTGTGTAAAATCATAAGAAATGATTTGTGAAAGTTTGGGATGAAAAACTCCATATTTGAAAAGATAAAAATAGATTTTTATCGAAATGAACTAGTTTTGAACTAGAATTATAATTCTATTTATTTTTAAATAAATAAATTGAATTTGAAATGGTTTTGAAAATAACCAAAATTTCCAATGATTGCATTGGAGTGGATTTGAATCGAAATTGTCTTCGGAATATTTCGATGTTGGAATTCGTGATATTACAGGTGTTGTTATGGAAATTTGAAAGATATATATTTATATCGTTATTTCCAATACGACATTTGTTAATCGTAGAATTTGATATTGAATATAAGCCGATATATTTTCTATTCAGAGCCTTATATTGAATATCAAATGGGATTTGGGTTTGTCGTGAATGGTGTCTTCACTAACACTGTTCTTGAACCCAGTTGAGAAAAGATTAAATCTTTTTATTTAGATTTAATGAAGTGTACCAATTAAATGATATTTAATTGGAATTGAATTGGTATTGATTTTTGGGTTTATCGTGAACAGTGTTTTAAATAACATTTGTTCTTTAACCCGATAATTAATGAATGTGATTTGGGTTTGTCGTGAATGGTGTCTTCACTAACACTGTTCTTGAACCCAGCTGAGAAAAGATTAAATCTTTTGATTTAGATTTAATGAAGTGTACCAATTAAATAATATTTAATTGGAATTGAATGGATATTGATTTTTGGGTTTATCGTGAACAGTGTTTTAAATAACACTTGTTCTTTAACCCGATAATTAATGGGATGTGACTTTGAGTTTATCGTGAACCGTGTTTTAAATGACACTGATTCTTTAACCCAGTCACAGATTAAAACTAAGTGGAGTTTTAATGAATCTTTAATTAGATTGAAAAGATCGAGAATGGAGTATCACCAGTTTTGCTCCAGGCGATAGTTAAATCTTTAATTAGATTTGAATGTGAAATTTAGAAACTAACTGTCGGTTAGCCAAGCAGAATGGTTTTCTGGATATTGATCTGATGTCGGTTTCGGCCTTCGGGGTTAATATTTGGGGAATTATTCTCTTGATTAATTTACGGTTAGTGACTAATGAATTGGAATGAGGCGTATGTTGTGTTTGTGTAACACTTTTATAATATATACGCGAGTTATTCGGAAAGTCCGGGTTTATCCCATTCTGAATAACTGATACGACGATAAGTCGAAGATGAAGACGATGGTCGAAGACCGGAAGTCTTCACGTCGTTTGGGTGATAACTGATGATCTTGATTGGGCTGTACACCCAAGAAGATGGAAACAGTTAGTGATCGTCCAGACGTACTTGGAGATCGATGGATATGCGGGGTACTAGGTGCCTCCGGTTTCGTTCAGACCCAGAACGGACTTGTAAATGGACTGTGTGTCTGACATCGGATTTCATTCTGTGTGACTGATATCGGTTGCATAGGATGGCTTGCCTGTGTGGCATGCTAAGATGCAAATGATCAAGGCTTCTGTTGAAAAGCAAAGTCTTGTGGTTGATGATCAAAGCACGGCGTTTGTGGCGTAGCTTTGTGTAACGTTTGATTCGCGAGTTTCACACCCGGTATGAATCAAAAACGGGAGACGGACCTCAGGGAGGGCATGCGTTTCTTTCTAGTTAGAAGTGGCGTCAGTGGTTTTACACGCCCTGACGAGTTTGACTTATGTGGTTGTTGCTGTTGCGAGGCGCCTCGGATTGATCGGTCGTTCTCGAACCGATGGAGTCATTCGTTGGCTCATTGACACCCCAAAGGGTGGGGAAACGCAGTGTTCAGGCATTTTAATCCACATCGGTGGACCGGCCCTGACGATCCAAGGGTCACTCGAGCTCTGATCCTGAGACACGGGCTAGAGCGTCTCGAATCGGTTGAGGACTATCTTTTGCCTCGGTTCATAGAAGGAAATCCAATTTCCAAATACGTGACTTTGCGGTTTTATTTGTAAACCTATATATGGCGACATGATATATGGTACCCATGCCGCCTATGATTGATACTTATGATTTGAAGTTGTTTTATACACTATGCACTTATAATAGTATCAAATGATTTGTTTTAGACGTATCAAACATGCTTTGGCTGTTATAAGGGAAAACCCTATCCCCCGGCTTGCGTTGCATTGTGTGATAGGACCTGGGTCTTATAACAGCTTCATTTTTCTTTATTTAGCATTGCGCTGTTTGTTTTTATGCACTGGTATTCTTGGGAGGAAACCCGTTCCGTGTTATACGGCGTGGTCCCTTGATTTACCTAATGATTTAAAATAAAGATTAATAACTGTTTTAGTTCTCACACCAGTCACATGACTGACCTGGAGTTTATTGTTTTAACCTAAACTCTGGGTGCCCTTATTTTCGACACGGGCAGCTAGTAGTTTTGGTTTTGCAGATTTATATTCACAGGATCCTGATTTACAGCTGGAACGATATCCGGAAAGCTTTGTATCCGTATATCTCTTCTAGTTGTGTATTGTATTATTTTCCGCTGCTATGTATTTAAATGTAATTTAAATCTCTGATATTTCTGTGTAATATTCATTTATACTCTGTATATTCTTGTAATCTGATGCATTGTTGTAATAAGCAATGAGATGTTCTTCTGTATGCGTTCTGTTTTGTCCTGTTCTCAAACGATAGGGCGTTTCGAACGGCCTGGATCGGTTTAGCGACTGGTTCGGACCGAGCGAAATTCCTTGCCGTCACAGTTGGTATCAGAGCTTTGGTTTACAAAGCTCAGAGAACAAGGCACATTAGAACCATACGAAAGAATTCATCAGATATTGGATTAGCAATATCCAATGGGATGACTCGTTAGAGATAGGATCAGTAGTATCCTAGAACGAGTGTGAAGAGTATATTTTTGAAAATGAAAACAAATTTTTGTTTTGAAAATTTAAATCAATTATTCGTAGTTGATTATTTATTTATATTGATTTGGACAGTCCAGTATATATAGACTTTGCGTATACGTCTGATCCACGTGTAGTTGAAGTTTTAATATACTGGATAGTTATAGAGTCACACTCTAGTCGCCCGGAGACGATTCTGATGATAGTCTAGACATCATCAGAATTGGTATTCGAGTCTCGAAGGTGTGATTTTCTATATATTTCCATTAGACTGGTGTGAGAACCAAAACTTATATATAGCTAGAATACATTGTTGTGAATTGGCATCAAAACATGATTTTCAGTATATATATCAAAATTAGGAATTTGAAACTCTAATTCACTAATTGATTGATGTTTGTGTTGTATGTTTATTTGTTTGATAATTTTTAGCCATTATGCCTAATTTGAATCAAATATTGAATTGTATTGAAAATTGGTCGCATCTGCTTGCATATACATATATATCTTTGAACAGGTCATAGCAAGGAGGCTAGAGCAGAGAATAAAATTTGTTTGCCCGACAAATAGGTACATGTTTACTACATAATTTCCTGTTTTGTTTGGGTGATGATGATTTTGTGAGCCTATTGGCTAGCCGCTTGGCTTTTTCTTTTTCTTTTTGAGATCTGAAGGACCGGGGAAGCTATTTGAAATTCCCCGATGCTCCCGGTGCAGGGGAGGTTATGGCGAAATTTTTCGAAAATTTAGGGTGTTAGCCAAATTTTTGAAGTTTTGAAAATTCTCAGAAACTAAAGGTTGGAGAATGGAAGCCAGATCGAACGTAGAGTTAAATAATCAAACCACTTTCGACTTTGTTCCTTTTCGGGGACGAAAAGTTTTAAGTGGGGGAGATTGTAACAACCCGTAAAATCTGGGCCAGTTTAAAATTTTTATTTTGGCAATTATAGCGAGTTTTGATTATTTAAAATGAATTATTTTAAATAATATCGACGAGAAATTTATTTTGAATATAATTCGACGTATATATTTATATACGTCGTCGTTAGAATATAAATAATTATATATAATTATAAAAGGAATTGAAAATGGCGCGGTAGTTCGAAAATTCGATTTCTAATTTCAAATGAATATACAGAATTCAATATAAGTCAGAATTGAACGAAACAAGAAATATTTGAATCTGTATAACTATATCTTTGGAACGAAGTTAACAAACTGAAATTTCATTTTAGAAATGATAAGATATGTCCAGTTGAAAATTAGAAATAGTCGCTGTGGAATTTATATATATTTTTATATATATAAGGCCCTTAAAAATAGCAATTTTGCAAACGTCCTCGGATTTCGACGAAACCACTTTTGTTGGGTCCGTGATGTCGAGTTATTGCTAGATTTCAAATTTCATAATTTTTCGAGTCAATATGTGAGCGTGGCAAAAGAAAACGCGTTTGACCAGTTTCAGTTGATTTTAATCGACTGGAAATTGGCCATTTTTCCAACGGTCTCAGAATTCGACGAAACTAGTTTTGTTAGGACCGTATCGTCAATACGAAGCTAGAAAATATTTTTCTGGAATTTTTCTAGTTAGTATGTGACCCCGGTAATTTGAAATGTACGTTTAAAATTCAATATAGAGATTTAAATGTAAATTCAAAAGGAAACTGATTGAAACGATCAAACCAGCTTACGATA
Organism: Allium sativum; assembly: GCA_030737875.1. NCBI lineage: Eukaryota > Viridiplantae > Streptophyta > Magnoliopsida > Asparagales > Amaryllidaceae > Allium > Allium sativum. Next base: position 1,030,058,531 of record CM060913.1, on the reverse strand, counting down.
CATATCCCATTGTGTTCGGAATGGGGGTAATACGCTATGGACGACAGGCGGTGGGCCTCGTTCAGGGATCGTATGTAAAAGTCAACTCTTTGCGAAATAAAATAATTAAAAAAAAAAAAAAAAAAGAAATTTCTCCCCCTATTACCCTCTGCCCCCCCCCCCCCCGGTTCAAAACTATTACAGAAATAAAAAAAAAAAAAAAGAAACCTAAAACCCGAATCGGGATTGTCGCCCCCCTTTGCCGTCGACTGCGCCTTCCGCCGCCTCTGGCGTTGACCTCCCCCCCCCTCCCTCAACGAAGCCGCCGAACCCCCCTCCCTCGATGAAGCCGCCGAACCCCCACATCGCGAAGCCCAAGACCTCAGCGCCGGCCACCAGCGGCCTCCACCCGCCTCCGACTCCTCTGGCCTTCACCAACCCCGACGGCAGTTTCCCCCTGTAAGTTACTTTTAATTTATTTTTTTTTATTTTTTTTATTTTTATAAAGCAGAATTTAAAACAGAAAATGTTTAAAAGAAAATAAAAAAAAACTGATTTTGGTTTTAGGAGTTAAAACTGATTTTTATTTAAGTTTTTAAAACTGATTTCAAAAAGGTTTTAACTTTAAATTGAAAAAGGTTTTAACTTTAAATTGAAAAAGGTTTTAACTTTAAATTGAAAACGGTTTGAACTTTAAAATGTAAATGGTTTGAAATAGAAAAATATACTTTGTTTAGAAAATAAATATAAAGAAAAAAGCATTGTGTTTAAAAATAAAATTTCGCTTTGTCTACAAATAAAATAGCTTTGTTATGGAAAAGAAATTTGCTTTGTTTTTGAAAGATAAAATAGAATAGACTCTAAAAATAAAAGTAGGATGCTTAGAAAAATAGATTTTAGAAAAATAAAAGAAATCTGATTTTATATATATATATATATAAAGCGAGTTAAAAATGGGATTTTTATATATTGAACTTCGAGTCAAAAATGGAATTGAAATGGAAAAGGCGCGATTTTTACATATTGAACTTTGAAATAAAAATTCGATTTTTATATATTGAACTTTGAAATAAAAATTCGATTTTTATATATTGAACTTTGAAGTAAAAATATGATTCTTATATATGGAACTTCGAAATAAAAAATATGATTTTTATATATAGAACTTCGAACTGAAAATTCGATTTTTATATATTGAATAGCGAACTAAAAATTCGATTTTTATATATTGAATAGCGAACTAAAAATTCGATTTTTATATATTGAATAGCGAACCAAAAATTCGATTTTTATATATTGAATAGCGAACTAAAAATTCGATTTTTATATATTGAATAGCGAAGTAAAAATGTGATTTTTACGTATGTAGTGAAAGCAGCAACGAAGGTGACAAAAAGGCGAAACGACGAAGACTTCTGCAAAGGAGTGCCGTGGAGCTAGGATAGCTATATGTGAGAATTTCTCACCTTTCAATTTACTTTTCTAGTTATATATATATACTAGGATGCAGACGGTGTTTAGTAGCACCCGACACAATCGTCCACAGACCATGGACTTGTTTGTTTGACTGTTTGGTGATTGATTGCGATATTGGTTTGAATGTGGTTTGTGGTGTGAAAAATCGAATCGATAAATTGGTTAGGATTAGACGTGCGCCGTTATAAGGCGAAGGAGTAAGGCTAGGTTAGACCCTTACTCCAAATTTTGTGGTTTGCATAATGAAATTGATTTGATTGATGAGTGAATGGCGTGGGCCTTCACTAGACCGGGGATAAGGCTAGGCCTTGTCCCGTTTCTAGTATCGTGCCGTTATGCCGCCGAAATTTTCTAAAATTAGTTAGAAAAATAAAAATAGCATTTTATTTAAAGAATGAACTGAATAGAAATTCATATGTTAAAATAAAATGTGTTATCGTTAAAAATATAATTTTTAACGTGAATGTGAATAAATAAATATTCATTTACAAACCAGACGGTTTGCTTATGTACACCTATTTGAATGACGTTAATTGGGTCGATAAATTTTACACATCGCCCAACAGCACAAATAAAATATGTGTTTGATTGTTTGAAACCCCACACGGGTGTTGGGATGAAATTTGAAGTTCACTCATCCCGATTGATTGAACATGTCGATCGGTTGATTGACAGGCTGTTTTAAGCGTTGGATATCTATATTTGATGCTTATAAAGTGTAGTGCACTTTGGTTGATGGTTGATTATTTTTCCATGCTATTATATACATGTGTTGTATGAAAATCCATATAATTAACTTTATATGGTAATGGATTGGGCCTCATTCCAGTTTTAAAATAGAAATATTTGAAAAAGAAATATTTGAAATAGAATATTTGAAAATAGAACTTTATGAAGCCGTGTTGATTAGATTGACGCCATTTTGACGTGATCGATATTTATATCGATTTTGAAAACGATTTCGAAATGAATTGAATTGAAAACGATTTCGAAATGAATTGAATTGAAAACGATTTCGAAATGAATTGAATTGAAAACGATTTCGAAATGAATTGAATTGAAAACGATTTCGAAATGAATTGAATTGAAAACGATTTCGAAATGAATTGAATTGAAAACGATTTCAAAATGAATTGAATTGAAAACGATTTCGAAATGAATTGAATTGAAAACGATTTCAAAATGAATTGAATTGAAAACGATTTCGAAATGAATTGAATTGAAAACGAATTCGAATTGAATTGAAAGCGAAGTGAAATAAATTCAAATTGAATTGAAATTTGAATTGAATAGAAATGGATTTTAAAACGAATTTATAAAGAAGAATTCAATTTTGATTTGAATTGAAATGGAAGTTGAAAATGTTTTTGAAACGAATTCAAAACTATTTATATAATTCGTTTTAAATAGAAATCGACGATATATATATTATATATATATTATATATAATATAATGGCCTGAATAGAACGCGCCGCGCCGCGGCAGTTCGCGAATTTCGACCATTTATTTCAAACGGGCATTACGGGAGATCCGACCGTCGGATTCTCCTAAAACCGGAACCGTTGGGTTCGTATCGAAAAGAGCTTTCTAACGAATGTGAGAAATTTGAAATCTAACGGTTGGATTTGGAGACACGTCCAAATCAAATTCGAAAAAGGTCGCTGTAAGTGCAGTTCGATGGCCATTGATGGAAATCGACTGTACGGGCCTTGATAAAATTATTAAAAATAGTAATAATTTGTGTAAAATCATAAGAAATGATTTGTGAAAGTTTGGGATGAAAAACTCCATATTTGAAAAGATAAAAATAGATTTTTATCGAAATGAACTAGTTTTGAACTAGAATTATAATTCTATTTATTTTTAAATAAATAAATTGAATTTGAAATGGTTTTGAAAATAACCAAAATTTCCAATGATTGCATTGGAGTGGATTTGAATCGAAATTGTCTTCGGAATATTTCGATGTTGGAATTCGTGATATTACAGGTGTTGTTATGGAAATTTGAAAGATATATATTTATATCGTTATTTCCAATACGACATTTGTTAATCGTAGAATTTGATATTGAATATAAGCCGATATATTTTCTATTCAGAGCCTTATATTGAATATCAAATGGGATTTGGGTTTGTCGTGAATGGTGTCTTCACTAACACTGTTCTTGAACCCAGTTGAGAAAAGATTAAATCTTTTTATTTAGATTTAATGAAGTGTACCAATTAAATGATATTTAATTGGAATTGAATTGGTATTGATTTTTGGGTTTATCGTGAACAGTGTTTTAAATAACATTTGTTCTTTAACCCGATAATTAATGAATGTGATTTGGGTTTGTCGTGAATGGTGTCTTCACTAACACTGTTCTTGAACCCAGCTGAGAAAAGATTAAATCTTTTGATTTAGATTTAATGAAGTGTACCAATTAAATAATATTTAATTGGAATTGAATGGATATTGATTTTTGGGTTTATCGTGAACAGTGTTTTAAATAACACTTGTTCTTTAACCCGATAATTAATGGGATGTGACTTTGGGTTTATCGTGAACCGTGTTTTAAATGACACTGATTCTTTAACCCAGTCACAGATTAAAACTAAGTGGAGTTTTAATGAATCTTTAATTAGATTGAAAAGATCGAGAATGGAGTATCACCAGTTTTGCTCCAGGCGATAGTTAAATCTTTAATTAGATTTGAATGTGAAATTTAGAAACTAACTGTCGGTTAGCCAAGCAGAATGGTTTTCTGGATATTGATCTGATGTCGGTTTCGGCCTTCGGGGTTAATATTTGGGGAATTATTCTCTTGATTAATTTACGGTTAGTGACTAATGAATTGGAATGAGGCGTATGTTGTGTTTGTGTAACACTTTTATAATATATACGCGAGTTATTCGGAAAGTCCGGGTTTATCCCATTCTGAATAACTGATACGACGATAAGTCGAAGATGAAGACGATGGTCGAAGACCGGAAGTCTTCACGTCGTTTGGGTGATAACTGATGATCTTGATTGGGCTGTACACCCAAGAAGATGGAAACAGTTAGTGATCGTCCAGACGTACTTGGAGATCGATGGATATGCGGGGTACTAGGTGCCTCCGGTTTCGTTCAGACCCAGAACGGACTTGTAAATGGACTGTGTGTCTGACATCGGATTTCATTCTGTGTGACTGATATCGGTTGCATAGGATGGCTTGCCTGTGTGGCATGCTAAGATGCAAATGATCAAGGCTTCTGTTGAAAAGCAAAGTCTTGTGGTTGATGATCAAAGCACGGCCTTTGTGGCGTAGCTTTGTGTAACGTTTGATTCGCGAGTTTCACACCCGGTATGAATCAAAAACGGGAGACGGACCTCAGGGAGGGCATGCGTTTCTTTCTAGTTAGAAGTGGCGTCAGTGGTTTTACACGCCCTGACGAGTTTGACTTATGTGGTTGTTGCTGTTGCGAGGCGCCTCGGATTGATCGGTCGTTCTCGAACCGATGGAGTCATTCGTTGGCTCATTGACACCCCAAAGGGTGGGGAAACGCAGTGTTCAGGCATTTTAATCCACATCGGTGGACCGGCCCTGACGATCCAAGGGTCACTCGAGCTCTGATCCTGAGACACGGGCTAGAGCGTCTCGAATCGGTTGAGGACTATCTTTTGCCTCGGTTCATAGAAGGAAATCCAATTTCCAAATACGTGACTTTGCGGTTTTATTTGTAAACCTATATATGGCGACATGATATATGGTACCCATGCCGCCTATGATTGATACTTATGATTTGAAGTTGTTTTATACACTATGCACTTATAATAGTATCAAATGATTTGTTTTAGACGTATCAAACATGCTTTGGCTGTTATAAGGGAAAACCCTATCCCCCGGCTTGCGTTGCATTGTGTGATAGGACCTGGGTCTTATAACAGCTTCATTTTTCTTTATTTAGCATTGCGCTGTTTGTTTTTATGCACTGGTATTCTTGGGAGGAAACCCGTTCCGTGTTATACGGCGTGGTCCCTTGATTTACCTAATGATTTAAAATAAAGATTAATAACTGTTTTAGTTCTCACACCAGTCACATGACTGACCTGGAGTTTATTGTTTTAACCTAAACTCTGGGTGCCCTTATTTTCGACACGGGCAGCTAGTAGTTTTGGTTTTGCAGATTTATATTCACAGGATCCTGATTTACAGCTGGAACGATATCCGGAAAGCTTTGTATCCGTATATCTCTTCTAGTTGTGTATTGTATTATTTTCCGCTGCTATGTATTTAAATGTAATTTAAATCTCTGATATTTCTGTGTAATATTCATTTATACTCTGTATATTCTTGTAATCTGATGCATTGTTGTAATAAGCAATGAGATGTTCTTCTGTATGCGTTCTGTTTTGTCCTGTTCTCAAACGATAGGGCGTTTCGAACGGCCTGGATCGGTTTAGCGACTGGTTCGGACCGAGCGAAATTCCTTGCCGTCACAGAATAGGACTATTTGCATACATGTTGAACTCATGGCACTAAACATATTTTGCATTAAGAAGATCAATCAGGCCTGATCATTTGCATTAGATAAGGAACATATACACACACCTTCTGCATATGTTCATACAACATTAGAAATCTTTTAAGGACAATGATTTCTTGTGGATGATGTTTTGAGTAGATGGATGATTGGATAGTAGGACACGTTCTTCTTAACCTGAAGATTTCGGGGATGAAATCCTTTAAGGAGGGGGGAATGTAACAATCCGAATTTTAATAACATGTTGAAACAAGAAATCAAGGCAGAATTAAATTTTAAAATAAGAATAAGGCAAAATGGGTTGCACCATTGTGTTCGTCTCAGAATTCTGCATGAAATCGAGTCCGAGTTTTCGAAAATCGGAGTCCGTATGACCAAGTTATGACCCTTCGAAGTTTCAGAAAATCTAAGAACTAAAATCAGTACGAAATTCGAATTCAAATTCGAATTCAAACCCTACAGCAGGCAAGGCGGGAAAATTCCCGCCCAAGGCCAGGTCGACCTGGGGGTCGACTATGGTGTCGACCTCCTAAGGCCAGGTCGACCTGGAGGTCGACTTGCCTCCCGAAATCAGGTTTTTGAACCTGATGCATTCTGATGTATCTAGACTCGTTTCATGATCAGATTCTTGACTCTAAACCTATGTAAACACACTCCTAGCCCCATTCTCTCTACACCAATTCTCTCTAGCCTTATGCTGCTCAAATTCTAGTTAAAGGACTACTTCTTCTCCATCAAGACTATGCATAAAGAATTGCAAATTGGGGGTTTTCATTTAGAACACAATTAATCAAATAGAGATTCAACATCAACTTCTGCTTTCTAATTGTCGATCCGTGCACTATAAGTTCAAGTTACTTTTAGATTAAAACTATAAACTTAATATGGACATGTTATAGATTGGAATTGGACCTATGTATGATAATTGATTCAAATCTATTCTTGTTCATCTTGGATCTTGACTTTTGGTAATATTGATATGAAATTAATTTGGGCCTATTCATGTTGTAAATCAAATCCTTTCATGTCCATAATATTATCATGCCTGTGATGTTGAATCAGTTATTATCCACAAGTTTGGATTATCACCTTAATCATGACTATCACCTTATTATGCTAGATCTGTAATGCTAATGTTGTGGGACTAATATTCTATATGCCAGTGATGTTATAACCAATTATCTCAAGTTATATCATGCTAGATTTATCACCTTGTGCTCGTTCTTTTGCCTATCATAGTTTTGATGTCATTCCCTTTCATTTTTGATTTGGATTTACCTGTAATCTAGATCGATTCACATTTACGTGCGATGGGAATACAATTTGGGCAGATTAGGCAAAACATGAATTGGTTATGAACACGAAACATGAACATTGTTATAACTTGAATCTGGATATGGGCATGAAACTTGCCTTGAAACTTGACACGAACTTGGCATGAAAATTGAACATGGACATGACACTAGAATGAACTCGAAAATGGCCAACTCGAGGTTGGGTTGAGTTTGTAGTGTAATTCTGCCCGGAACCGCCCGGCAAATCCAGTGACTACAAACAATAGGATGCAATGTGGGTAGTTGGTCATATCGCGCTTGAAACCCGAGGTCAGACCGAGTTGTGGTGTAAATCTCCCAGGAACCGCCCGGCATATCCAGTGACCACAACAACCGGTCTGATGTTAGAGGTTGGGGTGCATTAATGAATTAATGCCACATGATAGGGTTAAGTCATAAACATGAAAGACAACACTTAACCAACTTGACACATGATTAGTGGGTTTAAGTCATGAGCCGCTTGAATATACTTAACCAACTTGACACATGATTAGTGGGATTAAGTCATGAACCACTTGAATATACTTAACCAACTTGAAAAATGATTCGTAGGGCTAAGTAATGAACTTGAACGACAACACTTAGCCAATTTGACATGACAAGTAGGCGGGTTAAGTTACGAACTTGAATGACAACACTTAACCAACTTGACATGCTAGACCGATAAGGGTTAAGTCACGAATTTAGATGACAACACTTAACCTGTTGGACGGAAACCCTAGTTACGCGGTCCATTTCAGTAGTAACCCACTAGATGTATCATGGTACCCTGTAACTAGGCAGGGTGGGGAACGATTACTGGGCTGATTGTAAGAGACTAGAATGACGGCTGAGTTGGTGCACCAGTGTAGGTTCAGGCGGACTATGGTCATGCACGTAGTTCAGAGTTGAAAAAACAGGCATTGGGCATCAGTAGGTTTACACTGTGCATGCTTGATTCGTGTTGGTGGTTGGCACCCTAGGGCTTGATACACCCAATGGTGACCTAGCATAGGTAACTACATTCGAGATAGGGCTATATGACACAAACACATGAACGAGCTAGGACTTGTAGGGAGCCGATCGATTAATAGATCGTTTCATGGGACCAAGTAATGGGTCATTTCATGACATTGGGCAAGGGATCATTTTATAGTCAACACATGACACGGGTTGGGATACTAGTATGGGTGGTGTAGAGCAAATAGATATCATAGAAATATTTTAATGGCGAAGTAGAGAAATATTGCGATGCTTGATAGAAATCTTGCAAAATTATACTTAGTTTATCTTGAATGGGAACTTTGCGATGTTATACTTGACAAAAATAATATGATGTTATTCTTAGTTATCGTGCCTGCAGCTTATCTCGTCATCATGCTTATGTTTACTTTCAGTTTATTCATGCCATGTTATCTTTACCTGTTTTTATGTTGAAAGTCACTAGGACTTATTCAGTTTTTATGACTGACCCGTTTTGTTTCACCTCATTTTCTTCCGTTCCCCCCCCCCAACGTTCGCAGGGTGGGAATACAGCTTGGTTTGAATGTTACCAAGCTCCGAGGCTCTTTAATGTACGGCTTGGATCTCTCTTGGCTATGGCTTGCTTTGCTTTATTGGGGAATACTTCAATTTATTTTTATGCTTCTTTGTTTTTGAGCAAGACCGATATTTTAGCTATGTAATTGGGTATTGAAAGTTGATGGGCTTTTACTGTAAAAATATATTTAATAAATGATTTGAAGTACTTCTACTTTACCTTCCGTTGTTTTGTATATGTCTGACTTGTAATATTTCTATTGCAGTACCCATAATGCTCCATTGAAGTTAAGGCATTCCCTTTGTGAGTGACCTTAACGGATGTGGGGTGTTACACAAATTCTAATGTATGTTTTAACAATAAAAATGATTCTTTCATTTTTGTTGACGATTCTATTTCAACAAAATGATTACAAATGATCTTTTCATTTTGTTTGAAAACTCTATTTCAACAAAATGATTAAAAGGGATAATTCTATATTGTTAACAACTCTTATTTTAACCAATTGAACAAAAGTGATAATTCATATTGTTCACGATTCTAATTTAACAAAATGGATAATCAATGATAATTCATATTGTTAACAATTCTAATTTAAAAAAAATGAACATAGATGATTCATTCATTTTTGTTGACAGTCCTAGCTTCAACAAAAATGACAATTCATTTTTGACAATTTTAATTTAATAAAATGGCATATTTATTTACGTACATTTTTCTATGTATTCTAATGACAAATAAAAGAATTATTTATTTGCATACATTATTCTGTGTATTCTAATTATAAATAAAAGAACAATTTATTTGTATACATTATTCTATTCAACATAACAAAAAAAATGATAATTTTATTTGTTTACAATTTCAATATAACAAAAATGATATTTTTGTTTTATCACAAATCTATTTACCAAATATATTTTTTTGGTTTCACTCAAATCTAATTAACAAAAATGTTATTTTTGTTTTAACTCTTATCTAATTAACAAAAATGTAATTTTTGTTTTCAACCTAACTTCTTTGCCAAAAATGAATATTTTTGTTTCACTAAACTACTTTGACAAAAATGATTATTTTTGTTTCACTAAACTTCTTTGATAAAAATGAATATTTTATTTCAACTAATATAATTTGACAAAAATGAATGTTTTGTTTCAACTAATATAATTTGACAAAAATGAATGTTTTGTTTCAACTAATATAATTTGACAAAAATCAATGTTTTATTTCAACTAATATAATTCAACAAAAATGATGTTTTGTTTCGACTAATATAATTCAACAAAAATGAATGTTTTGTTTCAACTAATATAATTCAACAAAAATGAATTTTTTTGTTTCACTCTTTTTAATTGACAAAAATGTTCATTTTTGTTTCACTCTTTTTAATTGACAAAAATGAATATTTTTGTTCCAACTAAATTATTTGACACAAAATGATTATTTTTATTTCAACTATCATGTTTGACCAAAAATGTTTATTTTTATTTCAACTAACATGTTTGAAAAAATGTTTATTTTTATTTCAACTAACATGTTTGAAAAAAATGTTTATTTTTATTTCAACTAACATATTTAGCAAAAAAGTTCGTTTTTATTTCAACTAACATGTTTTACAAAAATATTTATTTTTATTTCAACTAACATGTTTGACAAAAATGATTATTTTTATTTCGACCAACATGTTTGGCAAAATCGATTATTTTTATTTCAACTATTACATATGACAAAAGTAACAAATTTGGTTTCAACTATTATAACTCAAATTTATTTAACAAAAATGTAATCTTTGTTTAACTCTAATCTTATTTAACAAAAATGTAAATTTTGTTATGTTCAATCTTTTTATTGAAAAACTATGAACGATAAAAATATAATCTTTCATCTTACTTCTTTTTCTTTAAACAAAGTGAAAATAAAAAACATGATCTTTAATAACTAATCGTTTTATTGCAACAAAAATGACAATAAAATCATATCTTTCCATTTTACTCTTTTTATTGTAACTACAGTAACAGCAAAAACACATCTTTTAATTCTACTCTTTTTATTGTATTAAACAAAGTGACAACAAAAATGAAATCTTTTTTGTATTAAACATAGTGACAAAAAAATGAAATCTTTTTATTATAATCTTTTTATTATAATATCTTTATTATAATCCTTTTATTTTAATGAAAACAAAATTTTGACAAAAACTATGTTTCATGTAAAGAATAAAAATGAGATTTTTATTGCTAATCTAATTTTGAAAAAACCTATTTTTAACATGTCATTCTTTTTATCAAATCAAACATGAACATCTTTCTTTTTATATATACAATAAAAATAGGGTTTTTTGGTATGCACTAATTTTGACTAACCTAAAATTTTATTTTTATATATACAATAAAAAGATGGTTTTTATTGTATACACAAATTTTGACAATCATGAATATTATATATTTTATATATACAATAAAAATATGGTTTTTATTGTATACACAAAATTTTGACAGACATGAATACACACAATTCAATTCAGAGGTTCATCGCAATCACAAAACAATAAACAATGCAATAAATATATACAACACGAACATGAATTTTATATTGAATAAATATAAATTTCAAATTGCAATAAATAATTAATTTTATTTTAAAATAGAGATCTAACTTTACTTTTTGTCTGAATTTTCAACAAGCTCTGTTTCAGATCTGGTCTGCTCCATATTGTAATGCTTGTCAAGAGGTTTACAACACACTTCGTTTTTCTGAATTTCGATGTCGTATGAAATACTCACGATATTTTAAAGTTAGAATAGGATTAAATTTAAATTAAATTAAATTAACTGTAACACCCCGAGTTTTCGGTTAACAGTAATTTGAAAATTTTAGTATACTCAATTCAAAACCTAAGAATTAAGGGAAACGGGTTACGCCATTGCGTTCGTCTCGAATTTCTGCTTGAGATAGAGTCCGAGTTTGCGTAAATCGGACTCCATACGAAGGAGATATGACCTCCAGAAGTTTCAGAATTTATTTGAAATTCAAACAGCACGAAAATCGGATTCAAAATTCAAAAATAGGACCAGACCCGAGCTGGGCAGGAGAATTCCTTCCCAGGGCCTAGGTCGACCATAGAGTCGACCTGGGGGTCGACCTGGTGGACCCAGGTCGACCATAGGGTCGACCCCCTATCGACCTGGCTAGGTTTGGCTGGCCTGGTCTGTGTTCTGGTCGAATTTCTGAGCCATAGTGTGTCACTAGGGCTGACATGTCGGCATTTGATTGGCTCCTCTTGACGTGTATGGTGTAGATTCCTTCTATCTTCATCTGATGGCTCACATCAACTTGAAACTCTATAAAAAGGACATAACACTCAACCTAATTCACATAAAAAAACTAGGGCCGCCATGCCGCCGAGAGGAATTTGAGAATAGCCGTCAGGAGGAAAAGCTTAAGAGGCGAGCCAGTTCAAGAAGAAACAAAAGTTTAATCTAATTTCTACGCATTGTTTTCTACTTTAAGGGAAAGCTTTGCAAATTCAGAATAACAGAAACCAGAAAACAAGTTTCAGCGCCCGTTGTAAGTATAGTGGCTCTTTAGATGGGAATGCGATTAATACATGATTTATTGTAAATTGTAATATGGAATTATATCAGTATTAACGATGTTGTTTTATATTTGTTATTTGTGATAATTTGAATGATTGTGGTGATTGAATCTTTTATGTATTGTGAATCAAACAATCAACACCTTATGCGAATTGTATGTATACAGTTAGATCTAAATATATGCTTATGCAAGTTATAGGTTGCAAGTTAGATTTACACAAATGTTTATATCATTCATGTAGGCTCTATGCATATATGTTTAAACCAATTGTGCCTACATGACTAGAATAGATCTATATTCACATGTTTTTATGCAAGTGAGAACTTATAATCGGATCCATGTCAAGATCCGTTTAGGATTCATATGAAAGTTTATTGTTAGATCTATGTTTATACATATGTGTTGCAAGTTCACACCCTTAAGTGGTTGTCAAAGTTATACATATAGTTTTGTCTTACGCCAGTTTTATGTTTGAGGTTATGCCTAGACTTATGCATTAACATGTTATACCATGTTGTAGTGGATTCATATGACATCTATTAGATTATACTATGTTATACCTTTATGTTTGGCTATAACTATATGATTCATGTGACACCTATTTAACTAGGCCCAATATTTATATGCAAGTTTGTGGCATGTTATACAATGTTATGATATTCATGTTGATTATTTTGCAAGTTCACACCCATGATGTTCATATTGACTATGTTGAGAATGCCAAGTTTACACCTGTGACATGTTTATGTTAATGAATTATTTTTATGCCAATTTTGTGTATGCTAAATTAGGCTAAGTTTTTAGCCTAATATTATATGTCAAAATCATGCAGACGAAGAATTAGGCTAAGATTGTTAGCCTAATATTTAGACGGGGTAACGTTGGGTAAAATTGGTAATTATAGGAAACTTGACGTAAATGGGTTAAAAATCACATAGGTGATTTATGGCATGAAACGGTATGAATTATATACCTAAATTAATGAACTTGATTAGAAATAAATTTGGGCAATGACATGAATTCTGGATAATTTACATAAAATAAAATGTAAATTTAGACAATACGAATATGCTTAACCCGAGGTTGGATTGAGTTGTGATGTAAACCTGCCCGGATCCGCCTGGCTGTCCAGTAATCACAACAATACCTATCCAATGTGAGAGGTTAAGGTATTGAGCCCAATAAAGACCCGAGGTTAGACTGAGTTGTGGGGTAAGACTTCCCGAAACCAATCGACATACAGACAACCACAACAATACCTGTCTAATGTGAGTGGTTGGTGCTTTAATAAGACAATTAAAGCTAAGTTAGTATTGGTAGGGTTAAGTTAACTAAATCACTTAACCAACTTAACATGTTAACAAGACAAGACTTGTAGGGGTTAAGTAACTAAGAAAACACTTAGCCAATTTAACATGTTAACTAGACTAGAAGGTGAGGTTAAGTAAAGTTAATACACTTAACCAATTTAACATATTAACTAGACTAGAGGGTGAGGTTAAGTAAATTCAGGACACTTAACCGTTATCACCTGATAATTAGATAAGTGGGTGAGGTTAAGTAAGTTTAGAATACTTAACCATTATAACACGTTAGCTAGATAAGTGGGTAAGGTTAAGTAAATACACTTAGCCAATTTAATATGTTAGCTGGACTAGAGGGTAGGGTTAAGTAAACTTAGAACACTTAACCATCATAGTGAAATAAATTGAACAGGGTTAAGTTGAAACATGAAGGGACAATACTTAACCATTAGAACATGTTAATTAAACAGATGTTCGGGTTAAGTTAACTAAGGGAACACTTAACCGTTATAACATGTTAGTTAAAACAGGTGGGCAAGGTTAGGTTAAAAGGGACACTTAACCAATACAAGATGAATGGGTAGGGTTAAGTAATAAGAAATACTTAACCAATATAACTTGGTTTGTGATAGGGTTAAGTCAACATGAACTACTGATAACACTTAGCCAGTTTAATATGACAAAGGAATGGGTTAAGCTAACTTGAATTGACTAATGACACTTAACCAATCCAACTTGACAAGAAAGAGGGCTAAGTTGTAAACCTTATTTAAGAAAACGACGATTCTTAAAACTAAGTTGTAAACCTTAGTTAGGTAAACTAAGTAGTAATTCTTAGTATAACACGAGGAGGAGCGAACGTCCATCTGATCTTAAAGAAGGCTCCAACGAATTGGGTTACGAAGCCCGAGGCTTCGAGTGGACGTTAGGGTACCCTTGGTATCCCTCTGTGAGGCTGTAGATGATCCTCCTAGGCTCACAGAGGTTAAGGTCTGCATTAGGAGAACCAAGGGTATGCCTTGGTTGCAATATAAGGCAACCTAATGACTAGTGTGGACCAGCGTGTTTCGGCGAGACCAGTAGCCCTGTGATAGCAACTCGTCGTCTACATACCATCTTGAATCAATCGAGATACATGAAGCGGAAAGGCGGAGAACTCCAACAGACCATATACTCGCTATCTAGTTATGGTTGCGGATGGCCATAGGTTAGTAGGGCATAGGGGGGCCTGCGTATAGTTCTCATTTTTCAAGGTGTGCCTTTCATTAGTTGAGGGAGGAGTCAGGTGGGACCATAGCCACTGAAAAAACAGACCTTAGCATCTGCATTGGCAGATATCTGAAAGCTCCCGACCGAGTTCCGTGTTTCTTAAATTTGCCCTGCCACGAGACTCGGGTCGCACGTATAGAGGACATGTGCAGCTAGATATATAGCACGTTTACGATACGATTGGTGTAATAGCCCATAACTTCCCCGTGAAGGAAAGCCCGGATTACCTTGAGAACACGACCAATCAAAACGCAAACAGAAGAACATTTCATTGTATATTACAACAATTCCATCAGAATACAAGAATATACAGAGTATGAATTAATTTTACACAGAAAATATCAAAGATTTAAATTACATTTAAATACATCGCAGCGGAAATAATACAAAACACAACCAGTAGAGATATACGGATATAGAGCTTTCCGGATATCGTTCCAGCTATAGATCAGGATCCTGTGAATATAAATCTGCAAAACCGAAACTACTAGCTGCCCGTGTGGAAAATAGGGGCACCCAGAGTTTAGGTTAAAACAACAAACTCCAGGTCAGTCATGTGACTGGTGTGAGAACTAAAACAGTTATTAATCTTTGTTTTTAAAGTTAGGTAAATCAGGGAACCACGCCGTATAACACGGAACGGGTTTCCTCCCAAGAAAACCAGTGCATAAAACAAACAGCGCAATGCTAAATAAAGAACAATGAAGCTATTATAAGACCCAGATCCCATCATACAATGCAACGCAAGTCAGAGGGTAGGTTTTTCCCTTATAATAGCCAAATATGCTTCATACGCGAAATTTCATCTTATATTATTACTATAAATGAAGAAAACAACTTCAAATATAAATGTATCAATCATAGACGGCATGGGTAACATATATCATGTCGCCAATACTAGGCTCTACAATCAAAACCGCAAAATGTCATATTTGGAAATTGGATTTCCATCATGGTGGCTCCTGATTCGAAAGATCGATCGCGTAGTGCCATCTACAACGGCTTACGTCTCAGCTAGAGAAAACACCGTAATGCTCATCCGCACTTTTGGGAAATCGAGTATCACTGCGGCTTACGTCTCGGCGAGAGAAAACACCGCTTACCCTATCCCTCTGAGCACTAAGCTCAATCTTGGTCGACCGAATCCACGACACCACGAAGGTGCCCATCCTCTAAAAAGCATACTGATCAAACCATCAGTTTACCACCATACCGGGGTGTGAGGCTCGCGAATCAACGCTATACACAAAGCCGTGATATATTAAAGCTGCG
This sequence comes from Allium sativum, assembly GCA_030737875.1. Classification (NCBI taxonomy): domain Eukaryota; kingdom Viridiplantae; phylum Streptophyta; class Magnoliopsida; order Asparagales; family Amaryllidaceae; genus Allium; species Allium sativum. The sequence continues at coordinate 1,030,042,271 of CM060913.1, read as the reverse complement.
CTTTGATCATCATCCACCAAACTTTGCTTTTCAACAAAAGTCTGGATCACTGCATCTCAGCATGCCACACTATCAATCCATATCGTACCACTGATTTCTGCCAATATATAACCTCTGAGCTCGTATGTCTCAGAGAAGGGCGTTAAGCAAGAGAATAAATTCTCCACTGCCAAACAGATATATATTTAGCAGAGATCAACGAATACAATATAAAGGAATACAATGTCAGACACACCATCCATTTACAAGTCCGTTCTAGGTCTGAACGAAACCGGAGGCACTTTCCTCGCATATCCGTCGACCTCCAAGCACGTCCGGACGGCTACTACGTTAGGCCCCTTCAAGGTAGCTACTCCCATCGTGAGCATCAGTTGCACCCATCAATTCGATGTGAAGATCGTCGGTCTTGCACCGTCTTCAATCTCTTCGACTCGTCGTCGAATCAGTTATTCAGAATGGGTTATACCCGGACTTTCTGAATAACTCGCGTATCTTAATCAACAAGTGCTATAAAACACAATATACGCCTCATTCTAATTTAGAATATTCTTTTATTCAGATATTGACACCCCTAAGGAAATATTCCCATTAATTTTATCAAAGATAAATTCTTTTAAATTTATTCTTTAATCTTCCTATGGATGTCATTTCAAACTATATTATGGTTTTCCAAACTAGTCGGGATTAGCGAACCACACCGATGTAATTATTTATTTTATTTCCCAATCCCAACCTATTCATCCCATGGAGCAAAACTGTTATTACCCCGTAACTAACACCATGGTTTATCGGTAAATTTAATTACCATTTCACGTTCAAATCTAATTAAAGATTTAACTATCGCTAGGAGTAAAACTGGAGATACTCCCCTTTCGATCATTACCCAATTTTGATAATTTAAATTATCAATCCACATTTCAATCTAATTAAAGATTCATTAAAACTCCTTTTACTGGGTTAAAGAACTAATGTCATTTAAAACACAGTCCACGATAAACCCAAATCACATTCTATTTCAATTCCAATTAAATATATTAGAAATTCTGGTTATTTAAAACCCATTTCAAATTCAATTTATTCTAGTTCAAAACTAGTTAATTTCGATAAAAATCTATTTTTATCTTTTCAAATATGGAGATTTTCATCCCAGATTTTCCCAAATCATTTCTTACGATTTTACACAAATTATAGATATTTTTAATTATTTTATCGAGGCCCGTACAGTCGATTTCCACCTACGGCCATCGAACTGCACTTACAGCGACCTTTTCCAAATTTGATTTGGACATAATTCCAAATCCAACCGTTAGATTTCAAATTTCTAATATTCATTGGAAAGCTCTTTTCGATACGAACCCAACGGTTCCGGTTTGAGGAGAATCCGACTGTCGGATCTCCCGTAATGTCCGTTTGAAGTCAATGGTCGAAATTCGCGAACTGCAGCGGCGCGACGCGTTCTATTCAGGCCATTATATTATATATATAAATAATATATATTTTGTCGATTTCTATTTAAAACGAATTTTATAAATCGTTTTAAATTCGTTTCAAAAACAATTTCAACTTCCTTTTCAATTCAAATCAATTTCAATTCGATTTCAATTCAATTCTATTCGAATTCAATTTCAATTCTATTCTATTCGAATTCAATTTTAATTCAATTCTATTCGAATTCAATTTCAATTCTATTCTATTCGAATTCAATTTTAATTCAATTCTATTCTAATTCAATTTTAAGTCAATTCTATTCGAATTTAATTTCAATTATATTCTATTCGAATTCAATTTTAATTCAATTCTATTCGAATTCAATTTTAATTCTATTCTATTCGAATTCAATTTTAATTCAGTTCTATTCGAATTCAATTTTAATTCTATTCAATTCAAATCCGTTCTCTATTTTATTCATTTTGAATAAATTTGAATTTATTTTCAATTCTATTCAATTCAAATTCATTTTAAAAACGAATATAATCGATATCAATATCCTTCGCATCAAAATAGCGCACCTCTAATCAACACGGCTTTATATTATTCAATAACTTCGTTATTCTATTCAACAAATGAATATTCATTCTATTCAACACATGAATCTATATTTCTTTCACCACATGACTAATCTCAACAAATGAGTACTGTCAACATGTTAATGTTTATTTTAAAATATTCTTTATTTTCCTAATTGGAATGAGGCCCAATCAATCACCATATAATGTTAATTATATGGATTCCATAAAACACATGTATATAATAGCAACGATATATAATCGACCATCATCCAAAGTGCACCACACAACTGCATAAGCATTAAATATAAATAATTAACGCTTACACAGTCTGTCGACCAATCAATCGACATACAATTAAATAATTGGGATTAGTCATGTACGCCAAATATCATCCTAACACCCGTGTGGAGTTTCAAACAATCAAACACAGATTTTATTTGTGCAGTTGGGCGATGTGTAAAATTTATCGTCCCAATCAACGTCCTTCAAATAGGTGTACATAAACAAACCGTCCGGTTTGTAAATGAATATTTATTTATACAAATTCATGTTAAAAATTATATTTTTAACAACCAAATTATTTTGTTCAACCTATGAATATTCTATTCGGCTCATTTATTAAATAAAATGATATCTTTATTTTTCTAACATATTTTAGAAAATTTGGGCGGCATAACGGCACGATACTAGAAACGGGACAAGGCCTAGCCTTATCCCCGGTCTAGTGATGGCCCACGCCATACACATATCAATCAATTCAATTGCAATTCACCAAACAACCAAATCAAATCAAATAATCTAACTAACTACACAGCCAAACAAACAAGTCCATGGTCTGTGGACAATGGTGTCGGGTGCTACTAAACACCGTCTGCATCCTAGTATATATAATAATATAACTAGAAAAAGAAAATTAAAAGGTGAGAAGTTCTCACCAAAAGCTAATCCAATTCACCACGACTCTTCATATGTAGGAAATCTTCGTCGTCATTCTTCTTGTCACTTTCATCGTCCCCATACACTACATATATAAAAATCACATTTTTATATTCTCCCGTATATAATGATCATATTTTCAACTAAACAAAGTTGATATATTTTTCTTTACAAGGACGATATTTTTACTTTACAACACCTATAAAAATTATATTTTTAACCTTTCTATGATATAAAAATTATATTTTTAATATGCCACTTCTATTTTTACATTGCTACTATATAGATAAAAAAATTCTATTTTTTTTACATCGATGTTCATATAATAAAGATTATATTTTTATCATGCTATTCCCTATATAAAGATTTCCCCTTTTCAAATATAAAGATTTCGCCTTTGCAAATATAAATCAAATCTCTTTGTTTTAACAAAATTAAATCTTTTTGTTTAAAAATCAAGTCTTTCACAAAATAAAAATGAAGTCTTTCTCTTGTTAAAAATTAAACCTTTATCGTGTTAAAAACCAAATCTTCTTCATTATAAAAAGAACATACCTTTTCATAAACAAAAATCAGTTTTTATATAAAAGAAATAATTAGAAGAAACTGGAAGAAATAAACTAAAATAAATAGATTTGACCTTGTTTTGAAAGGGGAAGGGGTTCATCACCGGAGTTGACGGCTGTGGAGGCGCGGGTGGCAGGTCCTGGGGGGTTACGCCGTCGGTCTTGCAGGTGGTGGCCAGCGGAGGTCTCGGCATGGCCATAGGAGTGGTCTGCAACTCGAGCTAGGCCTCTAGGGGGCGTTCGAAGGGGTTGGAGGAGGGAGGATCGGGAAGAGGGGCCTCAGGCGATCGACGGTGTCCATCTGGGCGCTGGCGGCTGATGGGTTCGGTGGCAAGGCCCTTGGGGTCAACGGGGATCTCAGACGAGCGAGAAGAGAGTAGGGGGGTTTGGTTGACGGGGTGGCGCGACGCCAGGTGGGGGCGTCGAGCGCGACGGCTCCCCTGGGGCGATCGCGATAAGGGTTTGTTATTTTAAATTTTTTTCCATCGATCTGAATGAGGAAAGGTAGGAGAGAGAGCAGACAAAAGGGGGCGCGTTGACTTAGTGGGTAGGGGGAAAAGGGGTTTTTATTTTTATTTTATTTAATTTCAAAATCCAAAAAGTAACTTTTATTTTCGAATTCGAAATAAAACCCACCGACTGTCGCCCCTAGCTAATTACCCTCGTTCCGAACACAATGGGATATGGATCGTAAGCTGATTCGATTGTTTCGATCGGTTTTCGTCAAATTTGCATTTAAATCATTATATTGAATTTTAAACGTACATTTTAATTTACCGGGGCCACATACAGTCTCTAAAAATTCCCGAAAAATATTTTCTAGCTTCGTATTGACGATACGGTCCTAACAAAACTAGTTTCATCAAATTCTGAGGCCGTTTGAAGAATGGTCATTTTCCAGTCGATTAAAATCAACTGAAACTGGTCAAACGCGTTTTCCTTTGCCACGCTCACATATTGATTCGAAAAATTATGAAATCGGAATCTAGCAATAACTTGACATCACAGATCCAACAAAAGTGGTTTCGTCGAAATCCGAGGTCGTTTGCAAAATTTCCATTTTTAAGGGCTAGAATTCCAAAGCGACTATTCTGAATTTTCAACTGGACATATCTTTTTATCCCCGCTACGAAATTTTGATTTCCCGGATTCGTTGGAAAGATATTATCAGTTAGAATCAAATATTTTTGGTTTCGCTAAAATCCGGTTTATTTTGCACCCGGTACATTTATTTGAAATTTGAAATCGAATTATCGAACTACCATGCCATTTTCAATTCATTTTATAATTAAAATAAATATTTATATTCTAGCGATGATTTATATAATATACACGTTCGAATTCTATCAAAAATAAATTTCTCGTCGTTATTATTTAAAATAATTCATTTTAAATATTCAAAATCCGCTAAAATTACCAAAATAAATTTTTTAGATTGGCTCGCATTTTACCGGTTGTTACAATTGGGACGTCAAGTCTAGGAACACTATCACTCCGGGTAGTGTGCCCTAGACTAAGGGACATCGTTCGACAGGTAGCATAATCCCTAGTTGGACCTCGGTGGCATAAACCCTGAATCCGAGAAGCGTTAAATAGGTAACATAAACCCTAGTTCGATCTAGGTCGTGTAAACCCTGGTTAAGTCTAGAAGGCTCTCAATAAGAAAACCCTATATTAGATCTAGGTAATAAATAATAGATGTACACCTAAAGGCAAATGCAATTATAGGGATTGGGATTACGTTATCATCTTTATACAGATTACTAGTTGGGATACTAGTTAGGTGGTGCAGAGATATAGAATGGGGTGTGATAGTATATTCGGTTTAAACTGTCTTGCTTTGGTTTATATTAGTCTGTTATTCTGGTATTGTCCCATTTTCCAGTTTGCTCCTTTCATGAACTTTATCCTGTTCACATGCTAAAAGCCACTAGACTTACTCAGGCTTTATGTCTGACTCTATTTTTCTTTCGTCTTCTTTTCTTCCGTTCACCCCCCCCCCCCCCCCCCCCAGGTAGTCAGAGAGGGAATAACTCTGCTTAGTATGGACTGTTACTCTTTTCAAGCTTGAAGACTCTTGGATATATCGCTTCAGACTCTCTTTTCCGCTGCTATGGCTGGCTTATGCTACATTGGGGAATATAAATGTTATTTTATGCTTCTTTATTTTGTAAGGCAGATGATACTCTGGTATTGGAAAGAAATTGTTGTACAAACTATTTTATCAATAAAGTAAAGATTTATTTTCCGTTATTTTAATTTTTTTCTGTCTTGTAATTTATTTGCATCTTTTACCTTAAATGCTCCACAGAACTTATTGCATTCCCTTTGTGAGTGACACTAACGGATGTGGGGTGTTACACGTGGTATCAGAGCTGAAGGTTACCGGATCAGATAAGACTTGAAAAATTATTTTCAAAACGGGTTTAAAAGAAGCATTTTCAAAAGAAAAGTTTTGTTTTAAAGGCTTATTCCCCAAAGCCATATGCACTATCTTTTGATTCTCTGTTTGAGTCCTTGTTTCCTTGTTTCTTGAGTCTCTGGGGCTCCTGGCTTTCTGTGAGGTAACCTCATCGAAAGGCGAAGTAGTGCCCGACTTCCATCTATAGCCGTAATAGTTTCACCTGCGGCTAGTTTTCTTTCAAGCTTTGTAGGGTTTTCTGTACGATGGAGGCAGCTTTCGAGAGATTTGTCAACATGATTACACAAGGAAGAGGATGAGGAGTTTGGCTAAGGGGCACAACCCAAGGATGAGGAATTCATGGATACAGACTCGACTCATGAAAGAAGAAGGAATTATAAAACCTAAGACAATAGGAAGTAGCCTTTCTATGGTATAATAGGGCATATAATAAAGGACAAGGGCAAGGACGAGGGAAAGGATTTTCAGGAGGACGAGTGCGTGCTTTCACCACCAGAATACCTGGGAGAGAGATAGTAAAAGTCTCCATTGGAAAAGTTTAGCTTTTCATTTGATCAACCTGTTTGTACCCTTTTGATCTTAGCGCTTCGCATTCGTTTATACCTGCTTCCATAGTTGGGTCTCTTCACCTAAGTACTTATATATTAGAAGATCCCAATTAGTCTCAGATCCAAATTGGTGGTTCGACCTATTTACCTTTGGTTTGTAGGGATTTGAGAATGACCACATTAAGTGTTGAGTTTAAGCGTAATGTTTTGGTTCCATGGGCTATGAGTTGATCCTAGGCATGGGCTGGTTGGCTAGTAATTCTAAAAGTTAGACTTTTTTGACTTGCCTTGGAAATACCCTCGAGATTTCGTGATCATAAAAGGATCAGTTAGGCTTAGCTATCTAGAATCGCTTAATACATTTATCGACAATTTGAAATCCGTTAGAATAGTCCATGAGTACGCAGATGTTTTGATTAGGTTAGGGGTTTACCCCTAAAACGCGGGATAGATTTCGCATATATCTAGTTGACAATGAAAAGCCAGCTATCCGTTCAATGACAGTTTTGGAAATGGAGGTCAAGAAGCTTCACAATCGTGAAGATTAACTAGATAAGGTACGGTACAGAGAAGCTCAAGAAGATGCAACTTAGAAGACTGAAGACTAGATACGTGCATCATACCCTTTTTCTTAAGGGTATATCCTTTCTCTAGGAGTTTTATGCCTACTTGTTTCTAGCTTTTAAAGTATATCCTCTAGGACGTATCACCGATCCTTAGGTAGAAGCCAATGGATGTAAACATGTATTTGAGACATATTGTGATTGATGGTTGCAAGTGGCTGCTTGTGGATGCATATACTAGACACTAGGTCAGCTCGGACACTTCCATATTGCATTTACATATATGTATTTGTTTATGAATTGAACTTGATGTGTTATCATATGGACGTTGCATTTATATGAATGAATGTGCACTCATGTAGAAAATCTTGAGTAAGAAAAATTTGCATATATAATGGACTCAATAGCACAGACATAATTCGCATTAAGGAGGTCAACTGAATCAGTAGACCGCCTAATTTTGCATTAGACAAGGACATATACACACACTATGTATATGATCATGAAGCATTAGAAGACTTTTAAGGACAATGCTTGCCTGTGTTTGATGGTTGGGTAGATGGACGATTGGATGGTAGGATATATGTTCTCCCAGACTTGAAGATTTCGGGGACGAAATTCTTTATGGAGGGGAGAATGTAACACCCCGAGTTTTCGGCTAAAAGTAATTTGAAAATTTTAGTATACTTAATTCAAAAAATAAGAATTAAGGGAAATGGGTTACGCCATTGCGTTCGTCTCGAAATTCTGCTTGAGATAGAGTCCGAGTTTGCGTAAATCGGACTCCATACAAAGGAGATATGACCTCCGGAAGTTTCAGAATTTATTTGAAATTCAAACAGCTCGAAAATCGGATTCAAAATTCAAAAATAGGACCAGACCCGGGCTGGGCAGGAAAATTCCTGCCCAGGGCCCAGGTCGACCATAGGGTCGACCCCCCTATCGACCTGGCCAGGTCTGGCTGGCCTGGTCTGTGTTCTGGTCGAATTTCTGAGCCTTAGTGTGTCACTAGGGCTGACGTGTCGGCATTTGATTGGTTCCTCTTGACGTGTATGGCCTAGATTCCTTCTGTCTTCATCTAATGGGTCAAATCAACTTGAAACTCTATAAAAAGGACATAAGACTCAACCTAATTCACATAAAAAAAAACTAGAGCCGCCATGCTGCCGAGAGGAATATGAGAATAGCCGTCAAGAGGAAAAGCTTAAGAGGCGAGCCAATTCAAGAAGAAACAAAAGTCTAATCTAATTTCTACACATTGTTTTCTACTTCAAGGGAAAGCTTTGCAAATTCAGAATAAAAGAAACCAGAAAACAAGTTTCAGCGCCCGTTGTAAGTATAATGGCTCTTTAGATGGGAATGCGATTAAGACATGATTTGTTGTAAATTGTAATATGGAATTATACCAGTATTAACGATGTTGTTTTATATTTGTTATTTGTGATAATTTGAATGATTGTGGTGATTGAATCTTTTATGTATTGTGAATCAAACAATCAACACCTTATGCAAATTGTATGTATATAGTTAGATCTAAATATATGCTTATGCAAGTTATAGGTTGCAAGTTAGATTTACACAAATATTTATATCATTCATATAGGCTCTATGTATATATGTTCAAACCAATTGTGCCTACATGACTAGAATAGATCTATATTCACATGTTTTTATGCAAGTGAGAACTTATAATCGGATCCATGTCAAGATCCGTTTACGATTCATATGAAAGTTTATTGTTAGATCAATGTTTATACATATGTGTTGCAAGTTCACACCCTAAAGTGGTTGTCAAAGTTATACATATAATTTTGTCTTATGCCAATTTTATGTTTGAGGTTATGCCTAGACCTATGCATTAACATGTTATACCATGTTGTAGTGGATTCATATGACATCTATTAGGTTATACTATGTTATACCTTTATGTTAGGCTATAACTATATGATTCATGTGACACCTATTTAACTAGGCCCAATATTTATATGCAAGTTTGTGGCATGTTATGAAATGTTACGATATTCATGTTGATTATTTTGCAAGTTCACACCCATGATGTTCATATTGACTATGTCGAGAATGCCAAGTTTACACCTATGACATGTTTATGTTAATGAATTATTTTTATGCCAATTTTGTTTATGCTAAATTAGGCTAAGTTTTTAGCCTAATATTATATGTCAAAATCATGCGGACGGAGAACTAGGCTAAGATTGTTAGCCCAATATTTAGACGGGGTAACGTTGGGTAAAATTGGTAATTATAGGAAACTTGACGTAAATGGGTTAAAAATCACATAGGTGATTTATGGCATGAAACGGTATAAATTATATACCTAAATTAATGAACTTGATTAGAAATATATTTGGGCAATGACACGAATTCTGGATAATTTACATAAATTAAAATGTAAATTTAGACAATACAAATATGCTTAACCCGAGGTTAGATTGAGTTGTGATGTAAACCTGCCCGGGCCCGCCCGGCTGTCCAGTAATCACAACAATACATATCCAATGTGAGAGGTTAAGGCATTAAGCCCAATAAAGACCCGAGTTTAGACTGAGTTGTGGCGTAAGACTACCCGGAACCGACCGGTATACAGGCAGCCAAAACAATACCTGTCTAATGTGAGTGGTTGGTGCTTTAATAAGACAATTAAAGCTAAGTTAGGATTGGTAGGGTTAAGTTAACTAAAACACTTAACCAACTTAACATGTTAACAAGACAAGACTTGTAGGGGTTAAGTAACTAAGAAAACACTTAGCCAATTTAACATGTTAACTAGACTAGAAGGTGAGGTTAAGTAAAGTTAATACACTTAACCAATTTAACATATTAACTAGACTAGAGGGTGAGGTTAAGTAAATTCAGGACACTTAACCGTTATAACCTGATAATTAGATAAGTGGGTGAGGTTAAGTAAGTTTAGAATACTTAACCATTATAACACGTTAGCTAGATAAGTGGGTAAGGTTAAGTAAATACACTTAGCCAATTTAATATGTTAGCTGGACTAGAGGGTAGGGTTAAGTAAACTTAGAACACTAAACCATCATAGTGTGATAAATTGAACAGGGTTAAGTTGAAACATAAAGGGACAATACTTAACCATTAGAACATGTTAATTAAACAGATGTTAGGGTTAAGTTAACTAAGGGAACACTTAACCATTATAACATGTTAGTTAAAACAGGAGGGCAAGGCTAGGTTAAAAGGGACACTTAACCAGTACAAGATGAATGGGTAGGGTTAAGTAATAAGAAATACTTAACCAATATAACTTGGTTTGTGATAGGGTTAAGTCAACATGAACTATTGATAACACTTAGCCAGTTTAATTGTACAATGGAATGGGTTAAGCTAACTTGAATTGACTAATGACACTTAACCAATCCAACTTGACGAGAAAGAGGGCTAAGTAGTAAACCTTAGTTAAGAAAATGACGATTCAGGAAACTAAGTGGTAAACATTAGTTAGGAAAACTGAGTAGTGATTCTTAGTACAACATGAGGAGGAGCGAACGTCCATCTGATCTTAAAGAAGGCTCCAACGAATTGGGTTACGAAGCCCGAGGCTTCGAGGGGACGTGAGGGTACTCTTGGTATCCCTCTGTGAGGCTGCAGATGAATCTCCTGGGCTCACAGAGGTTAAGGTCTGCGTTAGGAGAACCAAGGGTATGCCTTGGTTGAAATATAAGGCAACCTAAAGACTAGGGTGGACCAGCGTGATTCGGCGAGACCAGTAGCCCTGTGATAGCAACTCGTCGTCTACCTACCATCTTGAGTCAATCGAGATACATGAAGCGGAATGGCGGAGAACTCCAACAGACCATATACTCGCTATCTAGTTATGGTTGCGGATGGCCATAGGTTAGTAGGGCATAGGGGGGCCTGTGTATAGTTCTCATTTTTCAAGGTGTGTCTTTCATTAGTTGAGGGAGGGGTCAGTTGGGACCATAGCCACTTGAAAAACAGACCTTAGCATCTGCATTGGCAGATATCTGAAAGCTCCCGACCGAGTTTCGCGTTTCTTAAATTTGCCCTGCCACGAGACTCGGGTCGCACATATAGAGGACATGTGCAACTGGATATATAGCACGTTTACGATACAATTGGGACGTCAAGTCTAAGGACACTTATCACTCTGGGTATTGTGTCCTAGACTAAGGGGCATCGTTCGACAGGTAGCATAATCCCTAGTTGGACCTAGGTGGCGTAAACCCTGAATCCGAGAAGCGTTCAATAGGTAACATATACCCTAGTTGGATCTAGGTCGTGTAAACCCTGGTTAAGTCTAGAAAGCGGTCGATAAGAAAACCCTAGATTAGATCTAGGGAATAAATAATAGATGTACACCTAAAGGCAACCGAAATTACATGGATTGGGATCACGTTATCATCTTTATACAGATTACTAGTTGGGATACTAGATAGGTGGTGCAGAGATATAGAATGGGGTGTGATAGTATATTCGGTTTAAACTATCTTGCTTTGGTTTATATTAGTCTGTTATTCTGGTACTGTCCCATTTTCCAGTTTACTCCGGTCATGAACTTTATCCTGTTCACATGCTAAAAGCCACTAGACTTACTCAGGCTTTATGTCTGACTCTGTTTTTCTTTCGTCCTCTTTTCTTCCGTTTCCCCCCAGGTAGTTAGGGAGGGAATAGATCTGCTTAGTATGGACTGTTACTCTTTTCAAGCTTGAAGACTCTTGGATATATCGCTTCAGACTCTCTTTTCTGCTGCTATGGCTGGCTTATGCTACATTGGGGAATATAAATGTTATTTTATGCTTCTTTATTTTGTAAGACAGATGATACTCTGGTATTGGAAAGCAATTGTTGTACAAACTATTTTATCAATAAAGTAATGATTTATTTTCCGCTGTTTTAATTTTTTTTTCTGTCTTGTAATTTATCTGCATCTTTTACCTTAAATGCTCCACAGAACTTAGTGCATTCCCTTTGTGAGTGACACTAACGGATGTGGGGTGTTACATTAACTATTTAATTAAAATAATTCCCTCACCCCTGTTCCATGTGACAGCTCCCTTCTTCTTCTTCAAATCGTGTATTCCTGTAATCAACATACCCGAAGTCAACCCATCATCGTTCCTTATACCAATCCGCCATAGCCACCACAATTGACTGGAATCCCATCAAAGTCTCTCCTTCCGACCACCTTGCTCCGCCCTACCAACTCCCACGATAGCACCCAACTCAATGGGCTACAGTGCCTCGAAACCGCCCCCAAAGTTGCTGCGTTTGCAGCCAAAAATCGGCCAATCCCTGATGTCATTTTCCATCATTACTGTTCAACTTAACGAGCTTGACGAGGCTAACGTTTTCACGTATTTGGTTTTTGAAATCACCGAGTGTATTTAGAGAATAAGAAGAAGAAGTTCGAAGCATTTCAGCCTTCAAAGGAGAAGATGGCGGTTGTTCCAATTTAGAATTAGGGTTTAATTTCCTATGCCATTTATAATATTTCAATATTTAATTCTCTCGTTTTGCAAATAGACCCGTTAAGTGTCAGTAGCTCCAATTTCAGCCCAACAAGAGTTGTCCCTAGGCAAATACCCCAATTCCGGACACAATGGGCTAGGTCCCGTCAGCCCATTTGCTTGTCTCAGCCCACTTTCTTTATTTTAAAATATAAATCATTTAATTATTTAATTTATTTGTATATTTTAATTTACCAGGGCCACGTACTGACTCTAAAAATTCCAAAAAATTATTTCTAGTTATGGTTTGACAATACGGTCCTAACAAAATTAATTTCATAGAATTTGGAGACCGTTTGAAAAATGGCGATTTTCTGGTCGATCCAAATTGACTGAAATTGACAAAACATGTTTTCTTTTGCCACGCTCACATATTGATTCCAAAAATTATAAAAATTGGAATCCTTCAATAATTTGACATTCCGGATCCAACCATGGTGGTTTTGTCGAAAACGGAGGTCATTCGTAAAATGACTACTTTTAATATATATATATATATATATATATATGTATGTATGTATATATGTATGTATATAAATTCTATAGCGACTATTCTGAAATTTAAACTGGGCATAACTTTTGATTCCCGCTATGAAATTTCAATTTTTCAGATTCGTTAGAAAGATATTCATAAATAGATTTAAATATTTCTAGTTACACTAAAATCTGATTTATTTTGCATCCAGTATAGTCAGTCAAAGTTTAAATTTAAATTTTCAAACTACCGTGCAATTTCTAACTCCTTTTATAATTAAATTAAAAAAAATCATTCTAACTTCGATTTAAATAAAATTTTAATCATTATTATTTAAAAAAAATTATTTTAAACAATAAAATTCCATTAAAATGTCTAAAATAAAATTTTTAAATTGGTTCTAAAATTCCGGGTTGTTGCACAACTTATCTCCAGTCTCTAACCAACATGACGGAGAATTACAAGATCTTCCTTAAACGCTTCATATGGTGCTATTCCAATTCTTGACAGGTAGCTATTATTACAAGCAAACTCAACTAGATGTACATGGTCCTCCCATGATCCCCCAAAGTCTAACATATAAGCCCTTAGGAGATCTTCCGAAACTCGATTAACCCTCTTGTTTTGACCATCAGTTTGAGGATGATTAGCCGTACTCAAACACAACTCGGTTCCCCAAGCTTCTTGCAAAATTTTCCAAAATCCACTTGTGAACATTGGATCTAGATCACTTACTATGCTCTTCGGGATACTATGGAATTGAACTATCCATTTTATATAAAGCTCAGTCAACTTTGATTCTGTCCTAGTTGATTTGACATGAATGAACCTTGCACTTTTGGTCAAGCGATCTATGATGACCCAAATTCATTCATTTCCTGCCCTATTTCTAGGTAGTCCATCAATAAAATCCATCAATGTCTGCTCCCACATCATCAAAAGTATTTCCAATGGCTGAAGCAATCAACTCGGCTTCTTCTGTTCAGCTTTCGCCAACTGACGGTTCATGCCCTTGGATATAAACTTTCTAATATTGCTTTTCGTCCCTTCCTAGTAGTAACTCACTTCATGTCTTGATACATCTTATTACCATAGGGATGAATCATCAACTTTGAGTGATGACGTTCTCTCAGAACCACATCCCTCAATCTGTCAATATTAGTAACAACCAATCGCTCTTGCTTTCAAAGACAACTTTATTGATTGACCTTGAACTCCTTTTCCTCTGGTTCCAACTCCTAGATAATCTCGACAAACTTTGCATCTCGCTCTTGGCTCTTGCCAATCCTTTCGATAAGAGTAGGCATTAGCAATAATCTTGCCAACATTTCAAGTTATAATTCACAGCTTGGTCTGAAATCAAATCCCGTAAAATACTCGAGGCTCTTCCATTTTGGAAACATCGCTCCCAAACTGGCGTATCTTCGACATAACGCATCTGCCACTGCGTTACCTTTACCAGGAGTATAGGCTATACATATATCATATGATTCCGAAAACTCTAGCCTCCATTGTTGTTGAAGATTCAAATCATTTTGGTAGAAAAGATACTTTAATGACTTGTGATTTGTAAACAACTCGAATCGAACTCCCAACAGATAATGTCTCCACATCTTTAGAGCAAACACGATCGCTGCCAACTCCAAATCATGAGTTGGATAATTCCTTTCATGTGTCTTCAGTTGTCGACTTGCGTAGACCACAAGTCCATCCTTTTGCATTAGCACTGCTCCAAGTCCAGTACCGCATGCATCGGCGTATACCACCATCTCTTCATTCCCACTCGGAATGATCAAAACAGGAGCACTCGTCAGTCTCTCCCTCAGGATTCCAAAAGCTTGCTTACACTTCACATCTCATGTGAGTACTTGATTCTTCTTCATCAGTCCTGATAATGGTGCATCAATCTTGGAGAAATCCTTGATAAACCGTCAGCAATGACCATCCAATTTAAGGAAACTTCTCACATTTGTCGCATTCTTAAGTCTATCCAAGTCCTGGATTGCTGCCACCTTAGCGGGGTCAACAACTATTCCATTACCGAAAACAACAAGTCCTAAGAATCTCACTTCGCTCTTCCAGAAGTGACACTTTGAAAACTTAGCTCTTAGTTGATGCTTTCGCAAGATTTCTAAAACAACTCTCAAGTGTGTCTTGTGCTCTTCCTCATTCCGAGAATAAACCAAAATACCATCGACGAACACAAGCATGAACTTGTTCTATTGATCTCTGAAAACTCTACTCATAAGATCCACAAAATATGATGGCGCGTTAGTTAACTTAAATGGCATCACCAACCATTCGAAGAAACTTGATGGTGTCCTAAAAGCAGTCTTCAGCACACTATCATTTTCCACCCTCAACTGGTGGAATCCTTTTGCCAAATCCAACTGAGAAAACACTTTGGCCTCATGAAGCTGATCGAACAAATCATCGATCCTCGACAATCGATACTTATTTTTCTTATTTACCTTGTTATGCTCACGATAGTCCACACACAATCTCAACGAGCCATGTACCTTGGTTGCAAACATGACTCTTGCACCCCATTCGAGAACACTTTTCCAATGAATCCTTTTCCCAAAAGGTCTCTAACTTGCACCTCTAACTCTCACTGTTCCTTAGGTGCCATCCTCCTAAGAGACATAACGATTGATGTAGCACCCTCGAGCAAATCGATTCCGAACTTAATCTCACGGTGCGGCGGCAACCCTTTGACCTCATCAAAGACATCCTTGAACTCATTTTCGATTAGCACCGATGACAAGTCTACCTGTGGAATCACAATCGAATATAAATAGCTCACGAAGACCCCGTCTTCGGGCTTACATCATCAACACCTTTCGCCCTTCCACATCCCCGACTCTCACCTCAGGCTTCTTGCAATTCACGCTTGCCGCATACCTCTTGAGCCAATCCATGCCTAAGATGATCCGAAACATAGCGAAGTTCAAAACAAAGCAATCACGTACAAAAGAGCAATCATGACTTGATAACACAAGACCACAACAAATCATACACAAATTGGACAAACACCAACTGCATTAGTCACAATCAATGGTCTATCACAAATCTTAGGTTCTAAACCCAAATGGCACACAAGCTCATTACAGATGAATGAATGCGATGCTCCAGTATCAAACAACGCACAAACTGAAACGCCCTAAATAGAAAGAGTACCTAGAAACGCCCAAGGTACGAGGCCCTTCACGACTGCCCAAAGTACCCCTGCTTTGAGTCTGCTAGAACATATGACAATGATAATCTCTTGGCCTTCGCATCTCCATCCATCAACCTCATGACCATTCACAAACTCAAGTCCCCCTTGAGCAACCATTATCCATAACTCAACACCCTTGAGTTGTCTTCACATTCCTTGATTTACACAGATCAATGAGCACATTACATCGCTTCGAACATCCCCACCTGGATATACATCGATGTCTCATCATCATCGAACCAAACAACGTAAGTATAAGTGTGACCCCCCACGTCCATTATTGTCACTCACTAAGGGAATGCATTAAATTCCGTGAAGCATTATAGGTAAATAGACACAGAATATTACCAGAAAAATATAAATGAGATAGCAACGGAAATTTAAATTTTTATTTCAAACATAAATAATAACATCGTGGACCAAAATTCCATAAGTCACAAAACCATTACAATAATATAACTTCTGTCTTGTACCATCAGAGTACATAAATATAAAAAGCATAACATAATTCCCCAAGAAAAAGAGCTAAGCCATAGTAGAGATAAGAATTTGAGACATACTACAAAAGCAGCTCCTAGCAAGATGATAACAGAGTCCTGACTAAGCCTGAGTATTCCCGCCTTGAGAACCTAGGGGGAAATGGAAGACAAAAGAGGATACAAAAAGGGTCAGACATAAATTTTGGCGGGTCTAGTTACTTTTAGCAAGTAAATAAATAAAAGCAGCATGACAGGCATATAAAGTGGATAAGAGAGATTTCTACATAAAAGGCAGGTGTGACAAGGTAGACAGGATAAGGTGTTTACGCTTCTAATGATTACTCTGCAATATTGCTAGTACAACCAAAATGAGATGATCCCTTCCACTATAAGGTCGTAGAATTAGGCATATGTCCAAGTGTACCCAAACAACTACCCTAATCGATCGGCTCCCTAATCCGCGTAGATACTCTGTGCCGGCCCCACCATAGAATGTATCACGTCCTAAAGTGGCAACCCCTCGCTGATACTTATAGCCCCATATCTACAGGTGTCACGGTCGTTTTATACCCTTCTGGTCGGCTCATGCAAGCACATGGCCCGGTCGGTTCGCGCCGCCCACACCAAACTCCACGTTTAGATCTCTTATAGTCAGTTCAGTAAGCGTGCCCCTTCTTCGACCTAGTTTGGAGTACTCTACTTGACACCTACATCGGGCTACTCGCTGAAACGGGCCCTACACAATATGATACAAGCCCTCCACTTTGTCTTGTATCCCCCACTAGATTTTCCACAGGTTATATTTAACCTAAAGGTGTCTTTAATTATATAACCACAATCTCCCTACCAGTTATGCTTACCTCTAGGTGTCTTTAATTACATAACCATATTGGGCTTGGTTTGTGGGCCTATATGTAAATATTACCCATTCCCTCAGATTTTCTTAGCCCACCCACTGTCCATCCAATTTAATTTAACCCTAACTTTAGTTTATAGTCATACAATCCCTATAGATTAGATTAGATTAGGTTAAATAGTACAATTCATTACTATGTCCATTTATGGTTTATAATGGGTTAGACCTCCTACATTAGGTCTACAATTTGTGGATGTGGGATATGCCGGTTGGGTCTGGGCAGACTACTTCCACAAGTTGGGCCTAACCTCATGTCTTTGCCTGATTCGTATTTGAGCACTTAGGCCTCTCACATTAGGTTCAACATTAGTGGCTGCTGGATATGCAGGTCGGGTCCGGGTGGACTTCCACCACTAATGCAACCTAACCTTGTGCCATAAGTACAGTTACAATTTCTAATTGTAATCCTAGGCATTCATTATTAATCAATTAATTAAAACTAGCCTTTATAGGTGTCAATACCCATTTACCCCATTATAGAATTATATGTCTAATTCATATAAACATCATTTAAATTATGCCAATTCTAACTCTTTTCCCCCGTCCCCTAATTAGCGCATTCGCATAATTTGCAGCATGCCTTGGCTAGATAATAACCTAGTTATAAACGATAAAATGGGAAAAGTGATGAGAATAAGATAGAGGTGATTGTTCCGTCGTAAACATAAACCAACATGGTGATATGGTGGACATATAAGCATGAATATGATGAACTTGTGGTAGCTAACTAATTCTAACATAACTATTATTTTATAATAAGCATAGTAAGATCTAAATTATCAATTTAGATTTCTAACTAGTTTAGATCTAACATGATAGGCATAAGGTGATAAACAAGATCTGATTAACAATTCATCATAGAATGCACAAAAGTTACGATAGACCCGACAAGATAGAAATTTAGATCCAAGTCACAACCAATTTAGAATGTCATATGTTCACAGTTTACAATGGATCCAGTATAATATTGGCACATGAAAAAAATCCAAACTATTGTAATATCACGTTTACTTTGAAATATTTAAATCTAAAAGCAACTAGGAACTAACAGTGTTTGGATTAGGAAATAGAAGAAAATAGCAGAGGTTGGATCTAAACTTGAATCTCAAAATTTGATTTGCAAAGTAGATTATTGAAGAAGATAGGATCTGTCTCAGTTCAGACACCTGCAACATTTGGCCTCCATTATTCTCAATGAAGAAAACGGGAGAAATGGAGACGTATTTATAGCTGCCAGCCACCCATAAACCGACTGCCACGTCAGCCCAAGGGGTATCGACGCCCTTATAGGTCGGTCGACCCCGTTGTCGACACTCCTTAAGGGGGGTCGACTCTAGTGTCAACACTCCTCTAGGAGGGTCGACCCCCTAGAGCGGGAAAACTGCCGCCTTAATATTTTTTCACATTTAAACGGTTTTGGATGGGGTCTGACTCATATCTGACTCATATGTTTATATATAATTCTTCTGCGCGTATACAAACTTAAAATCCTCATAACTTCTTCATACGGTGTCCGTTTTACGCAAACCAATGTCTATCTTGACCAGAATTTCGAGACGAACGCAATGGCTAGTCCATTTCCCTTAATTCCTAATATTAAATTAGTTATTATTTAATTTATCCTCTTTTAGTGTTGTTAGAATACAGGGTGTTACATTCTCCTCTACTCAAAGGTTTCGTCCCCGAAATCTCCAAGTTAAGATGAATGTATCCTACCATCCGTCATCCATCTACTCATCCACCAATCACAGGCATCCATTGTACTTAATATTTTCTAATGCTTGTATGAACATATGCAAATGTGTGTGTATATGTCCCAATAATAATGCGAATGATCAGGCGGTCTACTGATTCAGTTGACCTCCTTAATGCAATGTATGTTAGTGCCGTGTATCCAATATGTATGCAAATAATCCTATTATAACATGTAAGTTTTATATGTGTGCACGTTCATTCGTCCAAATGCAACATCTATATGCTAACACATTCATTTCCATCCATAAACGAAAAGAAGATGCACGCACATCCATATGCAGTATGAGAGTGATTGAGCCGGTCTTGTGTCTAACGTGTGTGTATATGCATCCATAGGCAACCACTAGCAAACACTTGCATCCACTTGCATCCGTCAAACATAACATGTTTCAAACACATGTTTGCATCCATAGGATTCCTATCTAAAGGTCGAAGATACTATGGATAAGATACATTCAAATGATAGAAACAAGCATTCATAAAACTCTGGAAAAAGGAGTTTAGATTATACCCTCGAAAAGGAAAGGGTACGAAGCACAAATCTTGTCTTTGGTCTCCCAAGTTGCATCCTCTGGGTTATCTACCCATTGAACCTTTATCATCTTGATCTCTTTATTGCGTAGCTTCTTAATTTCTGATCCAAGGATATGGGTAGGGGCTCGCCTGGCTGTCGCCTCCTGTTCCACTTCTACCTCTTCCAATATACTAAGCTCCACAACTTCCGCAGTGTCATGCAAGCATTTCCGCAGATGAGAAACATGAAAAACATAACGAACACTATATAAATTTTCTGGAAGCTTTACTCTATAGGCCATTTGACCAATCCTCTCGGTTTTGGTAAATGGTCCCACAAGCCTAGGTGCCAACTTCCTTACCGATCCGAAGCGAACCACATTCCTCGGAGGTGATACCTTGATAATAACTAAGTCTCCCATTTCAAATTCGATGTCAGTCCATCTCTTGCATGCATAGGAATTATGCCTATCTTGAGCTGTCTTTATCTGCCATCAGATAAGGTCAATCTTTTCGAATGTTTCTATAACCATATTTGGTCCAAGTAATAATCTTTTTGTAGATTCCCACTAATAGGTGATCTACAGGGTTGTCCGTACAATGCTTAGAAGGGTGCCATGCCAATGTTGGCTTGATAACTATTGTTATAGGAAAACTCTATTAAAGGAAGATGCTCTTCCCAAGTCCCTCCAAAGTCTAGGATAAACAGCCTCAAAAGATCTTCTAGAATTCTGTTCACCCTCCCCGTCTATCCATCAGTCTGAGGATGATAAGCGGTGCTCAAACATAACTGTGTACCTAATGCTTCTTGCTAGCTCCTCCAAAATTCATTGGTAATGTAACGTCCCTCTTTTTCGTACCAATTTAAGCTGACATTTTACTTCCACAGTCAACCCAAATTATCTAGAAAAGCAGAATGTTAAGAGAAAGAAGTTAGAGGATGAGAAGTAGAAAGATAGAACTAATAAAATAGAAGAGTAACAAGAACATCTGAATCTCACAACGGAATTTAACAAATACAATATCACAGAATATATTACATATCAGAGTTTGTTACATCACAGAATACTTCATACATCTTACATGGTTACTGGCTGAATACAAACATTCATCTTAATACTTGGATATAGATATGACTAATAAGTTGACTTCATGATTTCCAGTCCAAAATACTCCAACAGATTCCGGTAGTTACCTGAATCACTTGTCTATCCATAACAATTGTTATGAGTACCCAAGAGTTTAGGAAAAACTCAGAAAAGTAAACTCAGCGTCAGTCAGGGGACTGGTGTGAATAAACAATTTTTAAACAGTTCAAATGATCAATTCTTAACACAGAACGGGTTATTCTCTTATGAGAACAGATTGTTTTAACGTTCGAAAACCTTTCGAAAGAAAAGACAATAGTAAGACCAGCCTACACATAAATATGGACGGTTTTTTCCTTACTATAACCCAAAACATTTTTGGTATAAAAATCATCTGATATTATAATAGTTTTTATTAAATAAATAACCATCTAGCGAAACACTTGCATCTCACGCTCTACATATATATAATATAAAATCAAAAACTGTGGGTTCTTATTGAAGATTGGATTCCAACTATGACAAGGTATGGGACCACCTTCCGATCATTGTAATCTAGAGGGGATACGCTGGGGTTCAACAAGAACATCTTGCAACCCGGCCACACATGACCGACCACTCATTTAACTTGAGTGTACCGAATATATTGTCACCGTTATGGCTTTTGTCGCGACCACCATGATTCATGGGAGATAAAGAATCGAAAGAAGAACAAATAAGGATTTCCTCTAGATTGGCGACAATACACCCTGCTTGGGAATGACCCACCTAGCCATGCTTCCTGCCCAATTTCTATCATTTCCGGGTTGTGAGGCTTAAGGCTATTTCCGTTCTTTTGACAGATCACTTCTTCAATAACTTTGGATGTCACACCTCGTATCTGTTAGAACACACAATTTATTTTCTCAAATACATTACGGGCATAAAGCTAAGAGAAACGAATTCCTCTGCCACCAACATAATATACTTATGAAAAGTTGATGTGTAAGATCTGATAGATATATGTTGTCAGACACCCAACCATACCAGTTGTCCTGGGACTGGACAAAACTGAAGGCACTATTCTGTAAAACAAAATAGCCCTTGCATATCTCTGTCTTCAATCATCTTCAATACTTCTGACACACGACGTATAAATCAAATCGAAGTGGAATATTAATTCCGGACTCTTCAAAATGATTCACGTAATGTCTTTTCTATCAATTTATACTTAAGGACTGCGTTTAATATTCACTTGATCCAAAGCATTAGCTATTAGTTTAGGCTGGACTAGATTAAGTATAATTTAATTTCTATTCTATGATCTTTAACCAACAGGAAAGGTATATGACTGTATTGTTTAAACCCAAAGGTTTTGGTTATCTTTTATAAATGAACAACTAAAGTTTGAGCATGTACATGGTAATTTATTTATTTTTGACCATCATTTGAAATTTGACAAAACAAGCGTGTGCGTTGCGCATGATATTTTACTCCGTTTTGTCAGCTTGGTTTATACAATAAATACCTTTGTTATATGTGTAAATTACCTTCTTACTTCTGATTAATCATAAATAATTTAAATTTATCTTTATGATTTCCATTTTATTTTTATTTTAACTTGTCGAACTTCCAAAGTCATACTTCTGTATTCGATCTCCGTGCTACTGTCTTTTCTTCCACTTGCCTTTGATATTTGGTTTTTATTAAATAAAAATCTCTTTTTATTTAACATGACTGCTAAATGAAATTAATTTTTTCTCCATACAGTAAACGACAATTACAGATTAGCCCTTGCTAATATTAAATGAACCGATGGCTCATTATTAGAGTAGGCAGCTGAGCGACACCATTTCCCAAAAAAACAATGATGGTGATTACTGCATGGAGGAAATTTTTACTGCATTTAGCACCACCCTTATTTAATTATCACTTTGCTTCTTCCTTTTTATTTTATTTTCTATTTTATTTTCGAACTTGACTTAATTAAACTTCATCTAAAATCTCCTTTGTTTGCACATTTGCCAAAGTACCACTTTTGTCAAAGTGCCACTTCCAAAACTCCATGTTGCGCCTGCTAATCCCCTCTAAAACACCACACCCTAGCCCCTTTACCAAGTACCTGAACGTCCTTTGACCCAAAATACCACTTTTACCAAGTACCGCTTCCAAATCCACATGCTGCACACGTCTGCCCCCTTCAATTTCTCATGCACTGGCCAAAATACCAAATACCCAAGTACCAAAGTACCCTTTCATCCAATGCCAAAGTACTAGTTTACCCAAATGCCAAAGTACCAGTTGCCGCACTCGTTCGTTCACCTCCAAATCACGTGAAAATTCCTTCTCAGCCAACTACCACCTGGTAGTACCACTTGCCAAAGTATCACCCCCAGATCTCGTGCCACACTTGTTCGATCACCATGAAAACCCAATGCCCTCTCCTCCTTTTTCTCCTTCATTTCACTGATGCACACACATTTACACGTGCACGTGCACACGTCATCAAGCCACCACTGACCACCTGCAATCGTCCCTACACGTCATAGTCACCTCCTAGTCTCGCCACTATGCTCCACTCTGACCATCAGAGTTGCTACAGTGTTTTCACTGTCTTCTTCCACCATCAACGAATGGGTTACATTGGAGAAACCTTCGACTGTTCCATCCTCCATCCACAACACCTTTTCCAACTCTGCCATGTCACAGTGACATCCCCATGCATCGATCCACCCTGGTGCGCAACCACCCAACGCCTCCGAGGTGGTGCAGTTCAGACGAGAACAATGGTCACCCAAAACAAACCTATTTACCCTATTTTTGCATCGTTTACAAAACCTATGCATTTGAAAAATCATTTTCTATTTTTCCTATGATCTAGTAACCCTCACGCTTCTCTACGCCTCGCGCTATGATGCTCGACCCACAGAATCGTCGGAATTCGAACCAACAACATTTTCCGATCATCACATCATATCTCGACCATCCTATCATTAAAAATCACGAAGCTACCACTAAAAATCATCATTTTGTATTTCGAGTCCATTCATATGTGTAAAACTCGATTCTGAAATGTTTGGAAATTCATGATTTACAGTGTTGGTTAACAGACAGTATATTTCTTGGTTTTCTTGTATATATCATACTACAAAGGTTTCATTTCTATATTCCTGAAGTTTTGGACCACCTAAGTACACATGCGATCCTTATATTCAATTGCATATCATGTGATCATCTGGTATGATTATTTTATGGTTAAAAGGGTGTTCATAACCAGTTTACTTTATAACAGGATAATCAAAACATCAGTATTCCTCATTAATGAAATAACAGTTTGGGACAACATATAGTGATAAAAGTTGCAAACATCAACTGACCACAAATGTTTGTGTTATAGCAGCATGTTTCAGATCCTAACATGATAGCAGTCCATAGTTTAAACACGTACAAATATTGATATTAACACCTAATGGCAAAAGTAGTTATAGATTAAAGATTTAAACAAATTAGTTTACTCACCAGTCCTGTTCTCCTCTGTTCTTAGTATTTTGTTGTCTCTAGTTCTATTGATTTTTGCATGAGATGTGCATATGTGTATGGTGTATTTGTAGACACATTATAGTATTAAACTATTAGCTTTATTAAATGCCTATAGGCTCATTACCCTACATATTTAATGTAAGATAATACATGATTTTATGACACCTTTCAGTTTCAGGTTCAGTTTTGACATTACAAAACATATCATTAAAAAGATTTGTACTTTTGTTTTAAAAATGGCGTACATGTTTTACAGCCAAATCTTTCTTTGGTTTGACAAAAATATACCACATCTTTTCTAAGGTAATAACTATTAAATGCAGCCGAATGGTTTCATTAATGTTTGATCTCTAATTGCCAATATAATATGGGTACATAGTTTTTAGACCAAAAAAATGGTTCTAACACCCAAATCATTGTATTTCGAGCAAATAATATGAAGAAATAACTGAAAATAAGAGGAGAAGCAAAGAAATAGGATTTTTATAGTGGTTCGGCGTTAACGAGCCTATATCCACTTCACATTTTCTCATTTCATTCGAAGATTACAATTACAATGAATATTGCCTCTCATTCGCTCGAATTCAATGAATAATTCTCTCCAAATCCATTGAATTTTATTGAACAAGATGGTGATTATCTATGGAGAAGTGTTAGCTATGGTAGCCATGGATGTTGAGATATCAAAAAGTCCCTTTAAAATCCTTCAAACAGTGTATTTATAGTTGTAGGAGAGCTTCTGGGAGAACCGATTCGTGATGAGGCACGTGGCACCCGATCCGGGAAAGTAGCCTTAAGAATAGGTCATAATTGTGTGCAAAAGCAGGTTCGGTCCAGGCGGTTTGTGACCACAGTGTGCATCATGAACCGGGTCATGGTCAGGGGGCACCATAAGCTAAGGAGGCTTCATGAGCCGGGGAGGCGGCGAGCCCAAAGGGGGCGAGCCGGTGTCATGGTCTGAGTTTTGGATGCTAGTTTACACCTGTTCATGGAAATGGGTATAACTTCCAAACTGTAAGTCCGATTGAGCCAAACAAAAGCTCTACCTGAAGCTAATTCAAAGGGCTACAAGTATTTGTTGTTTTAGTCCCAAATGAGGAGGTTTGATAGGGGTTCGGAACAATTTTTCCATATTCTTCCACTCCATCCAAGCAATTGCTGATCAATACATGTTCATATTCAAATCCTTTGCTTCGGATAGCCTGGTCACAAAGCAGGCTAACATTTTGCCCCCCAAAGAACATCTTATCGCAGATGAGATGTGCTTTGAATATGTTGAGCTAAATCTCTTTGGAACATCATTTATCATTGAGAAGGCTTTATATAATTGTTGCATTGCTGCCATAGGAGCTAGTCAGGCCAAGTTCTATGGGAGGATTGTTCGAGATGATCAAGTAATTGTTTAAACCTTGTCAAATCAAGAAGTCAAATTCTTACGTCAAAAGTCACGCTGGATCGTTGACTCCCGGGCATGATTCTACACGTCCGGGTTGTTGCCAAACAATGTCATCAATCTACGCAAGCTAAGCGCATTGTCAAGTCAGACTTTCTTTTACATATGAGTCAATACATTAAGTAGCCATCCAAATCATTGAGTAGTTCAAGAATCCTCGATCTTTAAGTTTGTATCTGGATGGTTGGGACAAAGCACATTA
The DNA here is from genome assembly GCA_030737875.1 of Allium sativum. Classification (NCBI taxonomy): domain Eukaryota; kingdom Viridiplantae; phylum Streptophyta; class Magnoliopsida; order Asparagales; family Amaryllidaceae; genus Allium; species Allium sativum. The sequence continues at coordinate 1,030,016,100 of CM060913.1, read as the reverse complement.
GAATCAACATATGACTTTGTCATTTGTACTCAAGTTTTGACTATCTTGATATCTTGGTGTTGACCAGGATCTTAAAATCGCATTGAATCGTAACAGTAAGGAATCTGAAAGCCATGATCACTCGGGATCGTGCTCAATGGAATCCACAATCACTCTGGATCGCTTCGTAATTTAACAATCTCATGCAAGTCAGTAAGAAACGTAGTTGAAATCATGTGAACTAGTGCTCGTATGATCGTCACTATCGTAAGGCAGTGGAGGAATTTGTTACAACTTCCATTCGATGTAGTTTGAGTCTTTGTATTAACATTTAACCAACAAGCTGGCTCGCTTGGTCGGGGAAGACGAATCAGGTCATACTCCAGAGGCATATTGTACATGTTTGAATCTTGCTCCATGCCAAGATTGTCTTCAGGGTCAGTCCACGAATCAATGATCCTGCCCTCAGTACCATCAGAGGGCAAGCAATGTCAGGGCTTATGCCCCCAGCATCAATGGGGGTTGAGTTGAGTCAATAAGGCATCAAATCTTGAAGATTTTATACTTCCCATCATTGCATCTGGTAAGGTTGCAGGTTCAACAATCTTAGTCGAGCCAGATCATTCTGTACTATTTCTCAATTTAGCAAAAGTTGGAATTTCATATGCGAATGGTCGAAGCACATTTGCTTTGATATGATCTCTTCTCTTTAGTCAGATAGTGAGGATTGCCTCATCGTCGGCAGCGAATTCGGTTACTCTCATCAGATCAGTTGCGAAGTTAAGTAAGTTTGTTAAATGCGAGTGAACAAATGTCATTATGAAGTTAGTTGGGCCCCTCCGTTTATGCTTCAGCATAGTCCGAAATGGTCATCACAATCTTGTTGAGTCTCTTTATCATGCTTGATTCAATTCATCTTGGCAAACAAGATCATGGGCTCGATAAGTGGTATAGATTTTCTTTGGAACTGCACATTCTTATCATTCTTTTCCAGGGCTTTTCCCTTGTCCTTATCGTTTTAGGAATTGGAAGGTGCTCCATTCTTTAGTCAGAAAATCATCAAGATTGCCCGTCTCGACATTAACGGCTTCTTGTCACAGATGTATGTCCACCTCAAGGTTGAATTCATCAAAGCTTCTGAGCAAATCTTGTTATAGAGAAAATTTATGGTCCGGGGGAGTAATAGGGTATCCTGATTTCCCATGTGAAAAGGCTGCGATTGTCGTTACACACATCATCTTGAGAAGTACTGCTTCTCGAGAAGTGCCAAATCAAACTTGTAACAACCCGTATTTTCAATAACCTGTTATAACATAAATGGAGGAAGAATTAAACTGTAAAATCTGAATCAAGGGAAACGGACTTTGCCATTGCGTTCGTCTCGGAAAAATACGCGAAATAGAGTCTGAGTTTTCGAAAATCGGAGTCCGTATGACCAAGATATGGCCTCGCGAAGTTTCACGAAAAATTCCCAAATTAAAGTATACTTAATTAAGTGAAATGGGTTGCGCAGAGAAATATATATATATTGATATATATATATATAATTGAAAATTTAATAAATAAATATGCAAAAATGTTCAAAACAGCGAATTGGGAGAGGGGAATTACCGAACCGGCCGATTTTTGAGGTCGACCTGAGCTCGCTGGGTCGACTAGGGGTTAATCCAGGGTGTTTGGCTGTCAACCCGTGGGCCGATTCGCTCAAATGCAGATTTTGCATTTGGATGGTTCTCATGGTTCATCTTTAATCTAAAGGCCCTAGATGGTTCCTACACTTGACTTCTTCCCCAAGACAAGCTTTGATGGCTTGGATTGAATCTAGGTTTAATCCTATGGCCTAAAACACTTGCCTAATCTATAAATAAGACCCTAACCTATCCTAAACCCTCATTATTCATTCATGCAACTAAACTATGGCAAAATTGCTACTCTCATGGCCTCCACTCAACTATCCTAGCCTCCACTTCATTTCTATGAGAGGTTTCATGATCATGAGAGTATTAGAGAGTCCCTATGTTAGTATGAGAGCTTCTCAAGTTGATCTCAAGGCTAAAGCTTTGATCTTTGTTCATAAAGATGGGGTTTTTATTGATTTGGAGTGTTCATCTTTGGGTTTTTGGGTGATGGCATGCATAGGATTCATCACAATCTTTGTTTTGCATTTCGATTTGTGCCTTCATAACAATGTAAGCCCTTTCCCTACTCTTAGATATTAACTATGAAGTTAAATGTTCATGTTGCAAGTTTGGGTTTGATCATTGAGAATGATACATGCTATCATGTCATGCAAGCTTATGAAGTCATTATCTTGATCTTATGAGCTAAAAGCTACAACCTTTATGTTGAAATGTTGCATTATGCAACATGAGAACCTTCATAATCTTTATGTCAACTTGCATATGAAGTCATAACCCTTATCTGATGATACATGCGAGTTTCTAGTCATCATTCCATGTCTTTTGTCACCATGATTCGTTTATGTGCCAAGTTTGGGTTTATGCATGATTTTGAGGCTTAAGAATTTAACATGCAAGCTAATGAACACATTTGTGCCTCATTTGCCACCATGATTAACTTGTGGCTTAATATCCATTTTTGTCATGCCTTTGCCAAGTCTCTTCTTTTAATCCATTAAGTTGTTGCGAACGTATATGCGAGTTTAAAAGCGTTGGGTTATGTTATGGGTAATTTCTAATGACATGAAAATACAACTTGAAAACATGACTTGAATCATAACATGGAAGTTGACATGTAAGTATGCATAAAAACATAAGCTTGGGAATTTACCTATTAAGTTAGGTCTACCCATTGGGAATTTACCTATTAAGTTAGGTCTACCCAATTGCTTGAAAACTTGACTATGAACATGACACAAGACTAAACATGAAAGTGGCCAACTCGAGGTTGGGTTGAGTTTGCAACGTAAAACTACCCGGAACCGACCGGCCTAACTAGTAGTTGCAAACAATAGGACCCAATGTGAGAAGTTGGTCATGTTGAGCTTGAACCCGAGGTTAGACCAAGTTGTGGTGTAAAGCTACCCGGAACCGACCGGCTTAACTAGTAACCACAACAAAGTCTAATGTGAGAGGTTGGGGTGCATTAAGTAATTAATGCCACATGATAGGGTTAAGTTAATTTGATTAATGACTCTTAACCAAATATGACATGGGTAAATGGGTTAAGTAAATTGGTTAGGCTAATGATACTTAACAAAACATGACAAGGTTGGGTAGGTTAAGTGATTTGATTTGCCTAATGACGCTTAACCATTTTTATACGACTAGTGGACGGGGATTAAGTTAACCAACACTTAATCAATCCAACATGATAATTTGGCAAGGTTAAGTAAGTTTTCTTAATGACACTTAACCATACAAGATGATTAGGGGATGGGGTTAAGTAATTTGCACCTAACTAATCCGACACGGTAATTAGATGGGGTTAAGTAATCCACACTTAACTAATCTAAACACGGTAATTCGATAGGGTTAAGTTAAACACTTAACCAATTTAAACTCGGTAATTCAATGAGGTTAAGTAACCAATACTTAACCAACTTAACGTGATAATTTAATGGGGTTAAGCAACTTATACTTAACCAATTATACATGATGATTTGATGGGGTTAAGTAACTTACACTTAACCAATCTAATACGCGGACCTGATAAGGTTAAGTCACTAGACCTTTTTAGAATATACTTAACCATTGTAGTACGATTAGAGGATGGGGTTAAGCCAACCTATACTTAACCAATCCGACTCGATAATTTGATGGGATTAAGATAATCTATGCTTAATCGATCTAGCAAGATAATCCGATAGGATTAAGGTAAGCTAGTACTTGACCAATTTGACTTGATAGGGTTAAGTCATGAGCCTCTGGGTACACTTAACCAACTTGTGGGACTAAGTCTTGAACTTAAATACTTATCCAATCTTTGACGTGATTCGTGGGCGGGTTAAGTCATGGACTTGAATGATAACACTTAACCCAATAGATAAACCCTAGCTAGAAGAACTAGGTAGAAAACCGTGGTTAATCAAGGATAACGGGAAAGGAAGCTAAGTGGTAAACCTTAGTTAAGGGTAACTAAGTAATAATTCTTAGCTAAGGACATAGGACTAATTCTCAAAACGATGAGTAACCTGATACGGTAGGTCATCGCTTAGTATACGAGGGGGAGCAAGTTATCTGACTTGGATAAAAGCTCTAGCGCACTGGGTGCCGAAGTGGAAGCTTCGGGGGACGTGAGGATATTCTTGGGATCCCTCTGTGGGCTGCCAGGTAATTATACTAGGCCCATGAGAGGTTAAGGTCTGTGTTAGAAGGACCAAGAGTATGCCTTGGTTGCTATGCGAGCAACCTAAAGACTGGGATGGATTAGCGTGGAGTCGACGATTCTTGTTTTTGCCCTGGATAGCACATCGCCGACTACCTACCATCTTTAGTCAATCGTGTACGTGCGGAAAGGCAGGGAACCCCCAATAGACCATGTGCTTGCTATCGAGTCATGGGTGAGGTTGGCCCGTAGGAAAGTGGGCTATAGTGGGGCCGTGGAGTGGTTCTTATACATGATTTTTCTTGGATTGCCTTTCAGTAGTTGAGGGAGGGGTCACGTGGGACCATAGCCACGGGTACAAAAACATACCTTGATATCTGCATCGGCAGACGATTTAAAGCTCCCGACCGAGTTCCGTATTTCTTGATTTGCCCTGGCACGGAACTCGGATGGCACATTGGGGAACATGTGCATCTAGACATGGAAAACGATTCACGATACATACGTGGGATCAAGGGCGCGGTTGACGGGTGGCGTAATCCCTAGTGGTCCTAGGTGGCCAAAACCCAAACCGAGACACGGAAACGTTCATTAGGTAGCATAATCCCTAGCGGTCCTAGGTGGCATAAATCCTAAGTGGACGCGCGATAGTTCATGGTAAGGAAACACAACTAGATCAAGGGTTGCAGTCCAAAACAACTTCAAGGATAAACCGTTTACATGGGAAAGCCCGTACAGCCTACGGCAAAGGACTGAACTTATACATGGAAAGAAACATATGAGTTTAGTAACCTATATATGGGGCATATTAGGTTGACATGGACCATTACACGACTTTTGAGTAAGGGTCATTCACGGATAACACGTAATACAGTTGGGATACTAGTACGGTAGGTGCAGAGCGGATATACAGGATAGATGCCATGGGACGTTATACGCGATAGATATCTTGGGATATTATACTTGATAGGAACCTGACAATGTGATACCTTGTTTTATCTTGACATCGTAGTTTATCACGACACCCTAGTTTATCTGAGTTCAGTAGTTCATCCTGTTATTTTGATTTAATTGACCTATCTTGTATCATGCTTATGTTCATCTCAGTTTCTCATGACAGTTAACTTTACTAGTTTTTATACTAATAGTAGATAGGGCTTACTCAGTCTTTTTGACTGACCCGTTTTGTTTCGCCTCTTTTCTTCCGTTCCCCCCCAGGTTACAGGGAGGAAACACTGCTGTTTAGTTCGGACTTCTTCTGCTTGAAGGTCATCATGGATGGCTTGGACTTTTCCTGGCTATGGCTACTTTACTGTTTTTATTTGGGGAATAATTTATGAAAAAGTCTTTATGCTTCTTTACTATTGCAAAACAGGTTTTGATGTACTCTGATGTAAAAGGCTTTAGACCTTATGTATTCATGTTTATGAAAGTTCGATTTTACTTCCGCTATTTTATATGTTCTGTCTTGTGATATTTCTATGCATGTTTACCAATAATGCCCCTCTAAAGCTAGTGCATTCCTTTGCGAGTGACCCTAGCGGAGGCGGGGTGTTACAAAACTGGTGAGTAGGTTGCCATCAAAGAAATGCTGCACATTGTCAAGACCATGGCTGGTGCCCCTTGCATCGAATCTGGGATTACAAAAGGGGGTATTTTCCGATTTCTTATTTCCGCATCAATATTGCCCCCGGGTCGTGATTCGGGTCATTCGACCCAGCCGGGTTCCTGTTCTTCGAATCGTTGCGTTCTTGCTTGGAGCTGAGTATTAAATGCCGCTCGAGTATCCATTTGAGTTGGAGCTAAAGTTGGTCGTCCATGACCTGAATTTGTTAAAATTCAAGCACTTTCATCTAGGATGTTGCAGGTAGCTGTTCCATTGCCCATGTTTCCATCCAGGACGTTCTGAATCGAAGCTGCATGCTGCATGGCTGCTGATTAGTTCATGTTCAACCCAAGCTGATGGTTGCTATCTGACTGAGCCAAGTTCGTCACTTCTTAAACTTCGATTTTATCATTTCCTATGAATTGACGATTGTTGCTCGGCCTTCCGATTCAGCGTTGGTGTCCCCTTTTGGTTCCACATGAGCAGTAGCTGTCGATCAAGCTTCTGTCATTCAATTCTGAATATAGGCATCAGGTAGTTGACCTATGTCACTCAGGGCTCGTATCTTGTACCCCCTATCTATAGGGATTTTGCTAAGTAGAACGTTTGGAATCCATATGTTCTCTGGAATCATATTCACTCCTCGTACCATGAGTGGTAGTTGAGTGCAAACAAATTTTTTGTTACTCGGCCCATACTAATCGTTGTCTCCCATCCAGGCTCTGAGGATCGGTATCTGTAGACGAAAGGTTAAATCCTGATCGTCTCAAGTGTTCCGCTTGCCCCTTGCATCATAGGAAAGGTCACAAATAAGACGGTCGCATAACGCTTAATTATGCATGGGATATATCCAGCCTTATCTGAACTTTCTAGTAGGTTGGAACCAAAAAATGGACGTTCTCTTAGCATATGTTCCATGATCCTTAAGGGGCCTGTCAAGATCATAGCATAAGTTAAATACAAGCATATATGCTATGCCATCTGTAAATATTTTCAATATTTATGCCCCTAGTTTAGGGTAACAACAAAAGGAAGGTGGTGATCGTATCACATCCTTTTCAAATTTAGATGAAAGAAGGCATTTTCTGGATAGCTCTAGGAATCTTCAATTCATAAAAATCTTAAATTTCACGATCGCGTTGATCGAATAAAGGCCGGGTAGAAATCCAAGAATTCCAGGGCTTCGTCGGATCCTTCCCAGTCGCGAGTATTAGGTCGCATGACAGTCATTGGATAATTCACTCTCAAGGCATCTTTTTGGTCGCCGCCTTGAGTCACTTAGGATGCTTATCATTATGCATCTATGTCAGCCTTCTGCACATGGCCCTTTATTTTTTTTCTGCTGGCCTGCTGTTGCTGCAGTGCAGGGCTCGCGTTCTGGACCAGTTATCCTTTGTAAATCTGCAATCAGCAAACAAAGTGGTACTCATGCGATATCATACATTTGCAAGTTTGTTATATCTTTCATTCGAATATATTTGTAGTCAGAGCAATACTACACTGCGTAGTATGCAATAAATCTCATCACAAACCAGATAAGGGTTTCAATTCAGTGTCCTTGAATAAATAACACATGATATTGTAGCCATCGTAGGGGTGTAATGTTTGTGTATTCTCCCAATCGATAGCGAATAAAGTGTCTGGCCAGGGCTTGTTTGGGATTGAGTAGGATCGACAGTGCATTGCTCCCCTATCCAGAAATGAGGGGTTTGGGCTCAGCTTTCATTCTTGCCCCCAATCCTATAGTGGGTAGGAGCCCTTTCGTGGCACTTAATTTCAATGCCTTTATACTCCCCTGTCGTATGCCCAGGGTAGAGTTCGAACTCAGCTTTCAGTCTACTCCCTAATCCTTCAATAGGGTAGGAACTCATTTGTAGCACACAGTCCCTGGCGCCATTATACTCTCCTGTCGAATACCAAGGGCAGAGTGGAATCAAGGTGGTCTTCTATCGTGGTGCACCTTCACGCCTTGTGGACGTTATCTTCCCGTTCTTTACTCTCTCTCTTTCTCGGATCATGCGAGTTAGAGTTACAGATTGAGTGGTCTTTAATCATGGCGCGCCCATCACACTCATCCTAGGTTTATACTTTCATCCAAGCTCTGAGGATTAGAGTCAATCGGGAAAACAATCGAAAAACATTTGCCAAGGCTTTGCATTCTTTCGATTGATCAATGGGAGGAGTGGTTGGTACCGATCTTTGGGCACCTGCATCATTCATATCACATGAGTTAGTCATATCAATAACTTTGGAATCACATGAAATTAAATTGCATGATTGAAAAGTAAACATATCAAGGGGTAGTGTTGCCTCCTTTGTTTGGATTCATGTAATCAGACGGCGTCGAGCATTGGATCAAGCTATGCAGATGGTCAAACTACGCCCATATGGAATTGGATTCTGACTTTGAAATGCAAAAGATCAGTGCACAATTGTGTCGAAGTTTGTCCTGTATGAGCCGAGGATTGGATGGTCATCCCGGATCCACTTTAGGCTATATAGCTTTCATTAAATGGATGGCGTGGCATTGTAGATGAGCAGTTTAGTCGAGCTCGTTATGGTTTTGTTCCATAACTCCATATGCGGGTGTTTGAAATCTGATCGATATCAAATTCAGGGTACCTACACCACCCATATATTAATTCATCTGAGTTAATTACATCAGTAACTCATAAAGCATGCAAATATAAGAGTCATGGTAAAAAAAAATCATGTTAAAGGAATGAATATCATTCGGAGCAAAAATGGCATTGTAGGTTCTTTGCAGGTCCATTTTTCCTTATTATGTCTTTGTCAGGAAATAGTTGCCAAAGTCTTTAACCGACGAGAGCCTTTATTCAGACACTTTAAGCAAATGATGAAATCGTATCTCCTCTGAATCTCCTCTTTGCCCCTATGTCAGCGGAAGGATTGAGTGTCATGTAGGCATGTCTGTACCGCTAATGGTAGGACACCATCACATTGGTGTTAGGACGGTAATTGGCAGGAGAACAGTGGATCCATACTTATAGAAACTTTGCGATTTCCATGCTAGGAAATGGGATATGACTGCTGGGGAGATATTCATATTTCACAAATCCATTGATATGCCTTCGATCCCATGGCAGGGATAAGAGTATGGTGCATAGACTCTTAACAAGCATCTAGGCTTAAGTGTTCCAAACCTTTAACTCGCCAATCTTCGGGCAAGATTAAGGCAGCGTGTCATGCAAATTTTTGATGTATCAGCTTTGGACTTGATGATGCAATCTCTAGTGATCCATGCTCGAATCTCCAGTTGCCCCCAGAGTTTGGGGAATAAGTTACTTGGCAAATAATTGATGAAAGGAGTGGAAGAGTGAATCTTCACTTTCTACATCCAAAACATTGCTCATTAGAAGTTTCATTCGCATATGTCTCCCATCAAGCGGGAAGTTAATTTGATATTTGTCGAATCATTCAGGGCGGTGAATTCAGCAATGGGAATCATTTGTGTCTGTCTTGGAACAACCTTACAAGGAAAATAGGCAGTGTCGAATTACATGTCATATCTCGTGGCATAAAGAACAATGGCATGCCTTTCACTTCACCTTTCCAGATGCATTACGTGTTGTAGGAAGTTCATCATGGGGTTGTCCGTGACTCTCTTCCTGGTTCAGTCTCCAATGTTGGATTAACTTCTATCCGATCAATGGTTGGATTTTGTTGTGTCTTAATGAGGATCATCTTTATCTTTTCTAGATTGTTGAAACTTTCTTACTTCGCTAGATTATTCACCTTTTGATTTTCCGTTTGTAGGACGTGAGTTTGTTGTAAAGTTCTAATCCATCCAATAGCTCTTCTACCGGTTCTAGGAAAGCTGCAAGTTGTGGTTCCTTCGCCTGGAATTCACTTCGAATCTGGCAAACAATAATCTAATAGTCGCAAAAGATGCTCAACGCCGCTAGTCCCAACTCCTTAGCGAGTTTCAATTTGGTAACCAGGGTGTCATTTTCGGAACCACTGTTAGTAGCGGAGAATTCCAATCGTAAGGCATAGTAAATTGACCGTCCTTCAGGAGTTATTAATAAAACACCAGCGCCGGATTGTTGATCATTTTTTGCACCGTCTGATTACAACTTCCATGTGCATATTCTACATCTAACACATCCTCTTCGAGAACGGTAAATCCAATGGTAGATTCAGCTAATGTTTTCCCCATATGGACTTCTTTTGGAGGGGATTGAGATCAAATTGGTTACGCTCAATGTTCCATTCGAGCAATCTCCCAGATGCCTCAGGTCACCGCAGGACCTGTCGTAGTGGCTAATAAGTGTGTATCACAATTGATTGAACTTGGAAGTAGCAGGGGAGCTTTCTCAGAGCAATTAGCAAGCTATAGATGAGCCTTTCAATCTTTGGGTAGTTGTGTTCTACCAAGCCTACCTTCTTTCTTACATTATAGACTAATTTCTAGACCTTATCCTCCTTACATACAAGTAGTGCCAATTTTCCTGCCGAACTTCAGACACCTTTAATTCTTTGTTATTCATGGGTGTTTTGATTTCGATTCTCTGTGAGTTAACTACGAGGCCAAGAAGCTTTCCTGAAATTGGAAAACAAGCATTTCGAATGGGTTTAGCTTCATTCCATGCATTGAACATCTTTGTTAGATCCGAAACATTATGGATTGATTGCTCGAACTCAACAAGAGTATTGCCTAGATGGACTTCTATTGGCTTTCAGGGCAAATGCTCTCCCTGGACCGAGCATACATCCTATTTGCTTGACAAGAGCATGCTTCAAGTTTATACTCGACAAATGACTCATAATTTACGGTAAAATCTCGTGAATATTAGCATAGGTCCAAGTGATCACATCTAGGCTCGCCTGTAGAAAGCATGTCATTTCCCTCATTAAAAAGAGATCTATATGATATTTGATTTCAAGACCTTAGTCAGGTCGGCGTCAACAATCGGAATATGTGCAGTTGCATCATTAAATGTCACCCTTCTACATCCCGAATCACCATCCTCTCTGGGATCTATGTCTTCGGGCAAATCATCGGGCAACTCCTTTTGTGATGCTCCCTTTATCTGCAATATTGACACATCCTTCACACTCCATTTCATCTGGAGGCGAAGAGTCTTTGGGTTTCACGCTGTTTGTGTTATGTAGCATATCCACCTAGCCAAATAGTCGGCTTCTCTAATAATTTTGTCACCATAGACCATTCCCACTACATCTTCGGTTCAGATATTTAGCAATAGGCACTAGGGTAGGCTCTGAATTCTGTTGGAGCTGGTCGGTCGAGACCTTTGTCAGATAAGCTTAATTGTAATAGCTTGGCTTCAAATTGTTGTATGAAGTGGAAAGCTAATGGTTGATTCATATTTACTTTAATCTCGAACTCTAATTTCTTGACCAACGTCATACGGTGGCTGGTGAGCAGTCAAGTTGCTATCATTCGGGAAAAAATCCATATGTCCAATCATGGCTTGCGGGAGTTCAACAGGTACCTGACTCTGGGAAACAAAGTGTGTTGATGTGACCCTTATATGATGGAAATCAACCTTCATTAATGTAGTGGATAGCATTTAAGCATTGCAGAGGTCAACTAAATTCTCCCAGGAGTTTATCGCAAGACATATGTCTTTCATCACACCATATAAGTGAAGTGTAGTTTTGTAATGATAGGGTCCTTAGTCACTTTCTAGTGTCTTGTCATTGTGAATCATCGTTTCTATGATCATCCGATTCTTCAGAATAGTGCCCGGACTACTCCATATTAATGCCATATGGGACTCCAACAGTCGGACATGTTTAAGTTGCGTAAATAAGGTGATAACTACTCATTTGGGAGCGATCATCAGTTGCATCGGTGAAATCTATACACATCGGAGTTCTGGAAGAGGAGGTTGCCAAGAGATAGTCATTGTCTCGTATACTGTTATAGTCATCATGCCGAATCTTTTCAATAGCTCCTCACATTGAATAACATGAGTAAATAGGTGTTATGACTCTAGGAAGAATCCTAGTCATTCCCAATTTGTTTTCAATGTCCGAAGACTATCTACTAAATCTTGGTTGATAAGCTTTGGTGATAATTATAGGAAAAAACATATTCCGAGCCGAAGGCGTGGTCCGAGCCGAAGGTGAGCCGTCAAGCGGGTCCGGGCGCAGCGCTGGTGGGGGTCCGAGGCCACACAGTCCCGGCGTCGATCGACCTGAGAGTGGGTCACCATCTGGCGGTTAGCTCGAAAATGTGGGCACCACACAATTTTTTTGATTTTGGACGATGGAGCCTTTTCTGGAATGATAAAAAAAATGCATTTTTTTTCCAAAAACTGTCACATTTTTGGATCGGGTCGTGTCCCTTGTTCGCCGCCACTTTTCTGGTTCGAAGTTCTCCATTGTCCTCTATTTCGTGGTTCGTGGAGGTCACTTTGGGATTGGTTCGTGATAGCTCTTTGGCTCATGACTGCTATGTCGGTCGCAGCTCACACATCCCTTCGGTTCATGACCTGAGAGTGGGTCACCATCTGGCGGTTTGCAGCACCAATCCCTTCACTTGTAGTGCGGTTTATGGCCTGTTCTTGAGATCGGTTCGTGGCCTTCCTGGTGATCGAGTTGTGATGCTTCTAGGGGTCCCGGTTTGCAACATCACTTCAGGTTGCAGTTCGTTGTTGTCCTCGGGTCGGATCGAGATTCTCGTTCGTTGTTTGTTTGCGGGGTCGTGAGTCTCATGAGTGGGTGTTGCTTCACGAGTCGGTCAGAGTGTTGCTTCACGAGCCAAGCTGCTCCTTTGCCGAAGCCAATATTTCGTCAGTTTCAATTCTGAATCAAAGAATCTGACCCAGCCCGATACTATGCTGGCAACTGCCATGTTTTCCGTTGGTGAGCATTGAATGCTAAGCGTGGCAAGTCCATTCGTAAGGACAAATCATTTTGGGTTCACCCAATCCAGTGGTGATCTCCATCGTTACAAAATCAGTATAGAATTCATAGGATTTCCTCATCGGACTAGGCAATCCAATAGTAGACTAGAGAATCCTTATAGGCTGAGAATCTTCATTTCTCAGTGAAAGCACCAAAATATTAAACCAAAAAATGGTTCTAACACCCATATCATTGTATTTCGAGCAAATAATATGAAGAAATAACTAAAAAATAAGAGAAAAAGCAAGGAAATAGGATTTTTATAGTGGTTCGATGTTAACGAGCCTACATCCTCTTCACATTTTCTCATTTCATTTGAGGATTACAATTACAATGAATATTGCCTCTTAGTCGCTCGAATTCAATGAATAATTCTCCCCGAATCCGTTGAATTTTATTGAATAAGATGGTGATTATCTATGGAGAAATGTTAGCCATGGCAGCCATGGATGTTGAGATATCAAAAAGTCCCTTTAAAATCCTTTAATCGGTGTATTTATAGTTGTAGGAGAGCTTTTGGGAGAACCGGTTCGTGACGAGGCACGTGGCACCCGATCCGGGAAAGTAGGAGAGCAAGTAGCCTTAAGAATAGGTCACAGTAGTGTGCAAAAGCAAGTTCCTTCCAGGCGGTTCGTGACCACAGTGTGCATCACGAACCGGGTCGTGGTCAGGGGGGCACCACGAGTCAAGGAGGCTTCACGAGCCGGGTTGTTTCGCAAGCTGGGGTGCTTCACGAACCGAGGAGGGGGCAAGCCCAAGGGGAGTGAGCCAGTGTCATGGTTTGAGTTTTCGATGCTAGTTTACACCTGTTCATGGAAATGGGCATAACTTTGAAACTGTATGTCCGATTGAGTCAAACGAAAGCTTTACCTAAAGCTGATTTAGAGGGCTATAAGTATTTGTCGGTTTTAGTCCCAAATGAGGAGGTTTGATAGGAGTTCGGGACAGTTTTTCCATATTCTGCCACTCCATCCGAACGATTGCTGATCAATACATGTTCATATTCAAATCCTTTGCTTTGGGCAGCCTGGTCACAAAGCAGGCTAATAATACTATTTTCTTGCGTGGCATTGTCTTAAGAAGAGTTTTCATGATAGTATAAAAGGGTTTACTTACTCTCTAAGTATTAGATATTTTGTCGAGGAGAATTTTTATATTTGCAAGTTGTATTGAGGCTTCTTAGGTGATGGATATTACCTATATTTAGTCCTACTATTCACGGTTAAACACCATTAAGGGTATTGTATTTATCCTCTTGCCATGGTTTGTTTTTTCTCTCTACATTTCCATTGATATTTTCTATTTAGTCATTTAACCAAACGTGTTGTGTGCAAGGTCCTATTATATGTTTTCCTGTTTATGTGATGACCGAATTATTTTACCTGCACATGTTCCCTTATTTTTTCTTGTTTGTTGCAAAGTCCTTTACATTTTTAAAGTGAACAAATGTCCACTTTCATATTTATATTTAGTTATCACTTTCATGTGCATGTTTAGGCTTTTAGTTGCTATATTCTTGCTTTATTATGGTGTTAAACCATACTTGTATATTTTGTTATTTTTACATGTGTATGTTAAAGACTTATTTGCATTTGAAATCAGTATATATTCATGTTATGATTTATGTTTTTATGTTGTATACTTATCATGTTTTTAAGATTTTTAAAATATAACTAAATATGTATATTATATAGTGTATTCATACACTAACATACTTTCATACATATGATTGAAATTGTTTTAGCTTGTTAAGTAAACATATTTTATTTTAATTTCCTCATTAAAATCAATTGTAAAATTTAGAAAAAGTCGGGACATTATAGTTTACCCCCCTTAAAAGAATTCCATCCTCGAAATTAAAGAGTCACGTGTAGATTTCAGTTTTAACTAAAGTCAAACACATCCATAACCGGATTGACTTCTTATTTTGAATTTAGTTGTCTTAATTTCTGAAATACAAAATTTTGATTTCATTACAAAATCAGTTTACTTAGCCTAAATGAGTCCATAACTCAAGTCTGGTCTTTATTGCTAGAATATACCAGTTTTATACACTGGATATTTTCTAAAATTTATTCAATGTTATTTAATTTATCCTGAGTCTGACCCTATACATTTTACTCCTTCCTTTGGTTGGTGTGGTGGTCCTACTCCCTCCTCGGTCTCTTCTTCCTTGTGAACTCGTTTCCAACTTTCTGAATATAATAGCTTGATAGTCAAACTTAATCGGAAGATTTATTTAACGGTGAACTAAGTCGATAACTCTACCTACACTAAGTATACAATTTATTTTATAGTTTAAATTTTCAAATTATGCTCTTTCAATACTTACCCAAGTCAATCTAGGGTGTTACTAACCCTATCTCTTCTGAATTATGCCACAGAGCCGAGGTTACTACTCAACCAATAGCTTTGATACCACGTTGTAATGTCCCACTTTTCCGTTCCAATTTAAGATGACATTTTACTTCCACAGTCAACACAGATTATACAGAAAAGCAGAGTGTTAAGAGAAAGAAGTTATAAGATGAGAAGTAGAAAGATAGAACTAATAGAATAGAAGAGTAAGAAGATCATCGGAATCTCACAGCGGAATTTAACAAATACAATATCACATAATATATTACATAGTAGAGTTTGTTATATCATAGAATACTTCATACATCCTACATGGTTACTGGCCCAATACAAACATTCATCTTGATACTTGGATATAGATATGACTAATAACCTGACTTCATGATTTCCAGTCCAAAATACTCCAATAGATTCCAGTAGTTACCGGAGTCACTTGTCTACCCATAACAATTGTTATAAGTACCCAAGAGTTTAGGAAAAATACAGAAAAATAAACTTTGGGTCAGTCAGGGGACTATTGTGAGTAAACAATTTTAAAACAGTTCAAATGATCAATTCTTAACACAGAACGAGTTATTCTCTTATGACAACAAATTGTTCTAATGTTTGAAAACCTTTCGAAAGAAAAGATAATAGTAAGACCAGCCCACACATAAATACAGATGGTTTTTACCATACTATAACCCAAAACATTTTTGATATCAAAATCATCTGATATTATAATAGATTTTATCAAATAAATAACCATCTAGAGGAACGCTTGCATCTCACACTCCATAGAAATATAATATAAAGTCAAAAACTGTGGGCTCTTATTGGAGATTGGATTCCAACTATGACAAGATATGGGACTACCTTCCGATTAGTGTACTCTAGAGGGGATACACTGGGGTTCAACAAGAATGTCTTGCAACCCGACCACACATGACAACCACTCATTTAACTTGAGTGTATCAAATATATTGTCACCCTTATGGCTTTTGTCGTGGCCACCATAATTCCTAGGAGATACAGAATCAAAAGAAGAACAAATAAGGATTTTCTCTAGATTGGTAAAAATGCACCGTGCTTGGGAATGACCGACCTAGTCATGCTACCTGCCCGGGTTGTGAGGCTTGAGGTTATTTCCGTTCTTTTGACAGATCACTTCTTCAATAACTTTGGATGTTACACCGTCATATCTGTTAGAACACACAATTTATTTTCCCAAATACATTACAGGCATAAAGCTAAGAGAAATGAATTCCTCTGCCACCAACGTAATATAATTTTGAAAAGTCGATGTGTAAGTTCTGATAGATATACGTTGTCAGACAACTGACCATACCAGTTATCCTGGGACTGGACAAACCGAAGGCACTATGCTGTAAAACAAAATAACCCTTGCATATCTCCATCTTATATTAACTTCAATACTTCTAACACGCGACGTATAAATCAAATCAAAGTGGAATATTAATTCCAGACTCTTCAAAATGATTCATGTAATGTCTTTTCTATCAATTTATACTTAAGGATTGCGTTCAATATTCACTTGATCCAAAGCATTAGCTGTTAGTTTAGACTGAACTAGATTAAGTATAATTTTTTTTCTATTCTACGATCTTTAACCAATAAGAAAGGCATATGACTTTATTGTTTAAACCTAAAGGTTTTGGTTATCTTTTAAAAAAGAACAACTAAAGTTTGTGTGTCGCACACGGTAATTTATTCAGCTTTGACCATCATTTGAAATTTGACAAAACAAGTGTGTGCGTTGCACACGGTATTTTCCTCTGTTTTGTTAGCTTGGTTTATATGATATTTAATACCTTTGTTATATGTGAATGTTACCTTCTAACTTCTAATTAATCATAAATAATTTAAATTTACCATTATGACTTCCTTTTTATTTTTATTTTAACTCGTCGAACATCCAAAGTCAAGCTTCTGTATTCGATCTCCTTGCTACTGTCTTTTCTTCCACTTGCCTGCGATATTTGGTTTTTATTAAATAAAAATCTCTTTTTATTTAATTATCACTTTTCTTCTTCATTTATATTTTATTTTCTATTTTATTTTCGAACTTAATTAAACTCCGTCTAAAATCTATTTTGTTTGCGCATTTGCCAAAGTACCACTTTTGCTAAAGTGTCACTTCCAAAACTCCATGTTGTGCCTGTTAATCCCCTCCAAAACACCATGCTCCAGCCCCTTTACCAAGTACCCGATCCTCTTTTGACCCAAAATACCACTTTTGCCAAGTACTGCTTCCAAATCCACATGCTGCACACGTATGCCCCCTTTAATTTCTCATGTGCCGGCCAAAATATCAAATACCCAAGTACCCATTTACCCCCATGCCAAAGTACCAGTTTACCCAAATGCCAAAGTACCAGTTGCCGCACTCGTTCGTTCACCTCCAAATCACGTGAAAATTCCTTCTTAGCCAACTACCACCTGGTAGTACCACTGGCCAAAGTACCACCCCCCAGATCTCGATCCACACCTGTTCAGCCACCAAGAAAACCCAATGCCTGCTCCTCCTTGTTCTCCTTCATTTCACTGATGCACACACATGTACACGTGCACGTGCACACGTCATCAAGCCACCACTGACCACTTGCGATCGTTCCCAAACATCATACGTCACCTCCTGGCCTCGCCACCATGCTCCGCTCCAACCATCAGAGTTGCTACAATGTTTTCACTATCTTCTTCCACCATCAAAGAATGGGTTTCACTGGAGAAACCTTCGAATGTTCCTTCCTCCAGCCACAAAACCTTATCTAACTCCTGCTATGTCACCATGACATCCCCCTGTGTCGACCCCTCCCTGGTGCGCAACCTCCCAACACCTCCGACGTGGTGCAGTTCAAACGAGAACAACGGTCACCCAAAACGAACCCATTTACCCTATTTTTGCAATGTTTACAAAATCTATGCATTTGAAAAATCATTTTCTATTTTTCTTATGATCTAGGAACCCTCACGCTTCTCTATGCCACGCGCCATGTCGCTCTACCCACGGATCGTCCAAATTCGACCCAACACCATTTTCAGATCATCATATCTTGACTATCCCATCGTTAAAAATCACGAAACTACCACTAAAAATCATCATTTTGTATTTCGAGTCCATTCATATATGTAAAACTCAATTCTTAGATGTTTGGAAATTAACATTTTACAGTGTTGGTTAACAGACAATATATTTGTTGGTTTTCTTGTATATATAATACTACAGTGGTTTCATTTCTATATTCCTAAAGTTTTGAATCATCTAATTACACATGCGATCCTTACATTTAATTGCATATCATGTGATCATCTGGTATGATTATTTTCTGGTTAAACAGGATGTTCATAACTAGTTTACTTTATAACAAGATAATCAGAAAATCAGTATATCTCATTAATGAAATAATAGTTTGGGACAACATATAGTGATAAAAGTTGCAAACATCAACTGACCGCAGATGTTTGTGCTATAGTAGCATGTTTTAGATCCTAACATGATAACATTCCATAGTTTAAACACATACAAATATTGATATTAACACCTAATGGCAAAAGCAGTTCTAGATTAACGAATTAAACAAATTAGTTTACTCACCAGTCCTGTTCTCCTCTGTTCTTAGTATTTTGATGTCACTAGTTCTACTTATTTTTGTGTGAGAAGTGCGTATGTTTATGGTGTATTTAAAGGCACATTATAGTATTAAACTATTAGCTTTATTAAATTCCTGTAGGCTTCTTACCCTACATATTTAATGTAAGATAATACACGATTTTACAGCACCTTTCAATTTCAGGTTCTGTTTTGACATTAACACATTTCATTAAAAAGATTTGTACTTTTGTTTTAAATGAAATACATGTTTTGCAACCAAATCCTTCTTTGGTTTGACAAAAACATACCACATCTTTTCTAAGGTAATGATTGTTAAATGCAGCCGAATGGTTTCATTAATATTTGGTCTCTAACTGCCAGTAAAATATGGGTACATAGTACTTTCTTGCGTAGCATTGTCTTAAGAGGAGTTTTCATGATAGTATAAAATGGTTTACTTACCCTCTAAGTATTAGATATTTTGCTGAGGAGAATATTTATATTTGCAAGTTGTATTGAGGCTTCTTAGTTGTTGGATATTACCTATATTTAGTCCTACTATTCACGGTTAAATCCAATTAAGGGTATTGTCTTTATCCTCTTGCCTTGGTTTCTTTTTTTCCTCTACATTTCCATTGATATTTTCTATTTAGTAATTTAACCAAATGTGTTGTGTGCAAGGTCCTATTATATGTTTTCCTGTGTATGTGATGGCCGAATTATTTTACTTGCACATGTTCCCTTATTTGTTCTTGTTTGTTGCAAAGTCCTTTACATTTTTAAAGTGAACAAATGTCCCCTTTCATATGTATATTTAGTTATCACTTTCATGTGCATGTTTAGGCTTTTAGTTGCTATATTCTTGCTTTGTTATAGTGTTAAACCATACTTATATATGTTGTTATTTTTACATGTGTATGTTAAAGACTTATTTGCAACTATAATCAATATATATTAATGTTATGATTTATGTTTTTATGTTGTGTATTTATCATGTATTACATATTTTTAAAATATAACTAAATTTGTATATTATATAGTGTATTCATACACTAACATACTTTTACACATATGATTCAAATTGTTTTAGCTTGTTAAGTAAAAATATTTTATTTTAATTTCCTCATTAAAATCAATTTTCAAAAGTTAGAAAAGTCGGGACATTATAGGTAAAAATGGGGTCACGATCGCTTACGATGTCGGAAGGTACTCCATGAAGATGAACTATCTCACAGACACAAATTACTGCCAACCATGATGCTGTCCTTTTACTCTTGACTGGAATGAAATGAGCGCTCTTAGCCAATCTGTCCACTACTACCCAAATACTGGTATTGCCTTTCCTTTACCTAGGCAATCCATCTACGAAGTCCATGGAGGCGCTCTCCCATTTCCACTGTGGAACCTCCAAAGGATGAAGCAGACCACCGGGCTTTTTTTTCTCAGCTTTAACTTGCTGGCAAATTAAACATTGGGAAACAAACTATGCCACATCTTTCTTTATCCCAGCCCAAAATAAAACCCTTTTCATGTCTCGGTACATCTTATCACTGCTTAGATGAATGGTCATCTTAGAATGGTGGGCTTCTTCTAGGACTGGCTTTATCAAACTCCCAGTTTGAGGAATACAAAGCCTTCCATCTTGTCATAACAACCCCTTTTCATCTATGGAATATCTGCTAAGGTGACTAGAAGTCTCCCCTTTTCTGAGTTTATCCATGATGTCTAAAATCTGTGGGTCATCTCGCTGCAAAACTCCTATCTGATCCATAAGAGTTGATCGTATTTCTAGCATGCAAATAAATTAGGCAAAATATCGATGGAGGGTTTAAAATCAAAAGTTGAGATGAACTCCAAGATCTTTCTCTCCACAAATAGAGGACTTAAGGCCATCCTCTGCCTACTTATTCCGTCAGCCACCACATTACCCTTGCCAGAGGTATTAGCAATCTCAAAGTCATAAGAAGCTAGGAACTCCATCCACCGTTGTTGCCTTAAATTTAGATCCTTCTACGAGAATAGGTACTTGAGATATTTATGATCGGTGTATAATTCAAACTTCTCTCCAAGTAAATAATGGTGCCATGTCTTTAGGACAATTATTATGGCAGCTAGCTCTGGATCATGGGCGGGGTAGTTCTTTCCATGAAATCTCAATTGTCTACCCCCATAGCATACTACATTCCCTTCTTGCATCAGAACCGTACCAAGCCCTATACCACATGCATCAGTGTAAACGGTAAACACTTTACTACCATTTGGCAAGGTTAGGACTGAGGATTTTGGCAGATCCCTCTTTAGTCGTTGGAAAGAAACATCACAATATATATCCCATGAAAACGCCAGATTCTTCTTTGTTAGCCTGGTGAGTGGGGCTGATATCTTTGCGAAATCCTTAATGAACTTCCTATAATAACCTGCAAACCCAAGAAAGCTTCTCACCTCAGTTGCATTTTTAGGAATCTACCAGTCTTGCACTACAACCACCTTTGCGAGATCTACAGCTATCCCTCCTTTGGAGATCACATGCCTTAAAAGTCTCACCGCTTTTTTCCAAAAATGGCATTTGAAGAACTTCGCCTTAAGCTGATGTGCACGGAGAATTCTCAAAACTTCTCTCAAATGTTGGGCATGCTCTTCTTCGCCTTTGGAGAAGATCAAGATATCATCAACAAAGACTACGACAAATTTGTTTAGAAACTCCCGAAACACCCTACTCATTAGAGCAACAAAATAGGCTGGCGCATTCGTCAACCCAAAAGGCATAACTAGCTATTCGAAGAAAACGTCCGGAGTTCTAAAACGATCTTATCTATGCTGTCCTCAGCCACCCTCAACTGATGAAACCCCATGGCTAAGTCCAAGTGAGAAAATATCATCGCACCAACAAGCTGATCAAATAAATCATCAATCCTCGGGAGCGGGTGCCTACTCTTCTTGGTGAGTTTATTCAAATCTCTATAATCAACACACAAACGAAGCGAACCATCCTCCTTAGTTGCGAATGCAACTGGAGCACCCAATCCAGACATGCTTCGTCCGATAAATCCTTTCTCAAGTAGCTCTCCTACATGCTTAGTCAGCTCCCTCCTTTTCCTCGGAGCCATATAGCGCACTGGTAATGCAACCGACTTTGCAATGTCCACCATATGTATATGAAAATCGATCTCACGCCTCGGAGGTAAGCCCCGTACCTCATCAAAAACATTAGAATAATCTCCGACTACTAGAACAGATTGCAGATCATCTATAGATGCATCAAGAGACTCTAGGTAACTAAGCATAACCAACCCTTGTGGGTCACAAGAAATCTCAGGGGTCCTCCCATGACAAGTCAGAAGCGTAACGACCATCCTCTCACAATCCAGAATGGCACCATACGTGGTAAGCCGGTCCATTCCTAGAATCAACCCATAGCCCATAAACCTGGGCACATATGCATCACACTCAAACTCGACACCTAACACGGATATTTTCAAACCCTGACAGATCATAGATAAATGAGCCGAACCACTAATGGGGTTTGAAACAACTACAGGGTCTACTACCATACTAGTAATTATGCGCAGAGATTCAACCATAGAACTAGATATAAATGAATGTGAAGCACCAGAATAAAAAGTGTTCTAATAGGATGGTTTGAAAGAGAAATTAAACCTTCCACGGAAATTTTTCTACCTCTATCAGGAGCACTGATCGTAAGAACATGCACCTGCCCTTTAGAAGTTCCTGCCCTTTGACCTTAACCCTGTTTCTTCAGGAACTCCTTAGCATAGTGTCCGACCTCTCTGCAATTGAAGCAAGAATTCTTCCTTCTCTTACAGTCTTTCACCAAGTGACCGTCTTTCCCATAACTGTGATGTCCTCTTATCCCTGGCCTTGTCATTCTTTCCACCTTTCTTTTGTTGTTGTTGTTGCCATTGTCCATTCTTGGGCCACACCTTCTTATTTTGCGATGTTTCCTCAGCCTTTACCTCCTTCTTTTCTCCCTCGTCTTCCTCATGTATTAGGGCCATATCGACAGGCTTTTCAAAAGTGGCTCCCATTAGAATATGGGACATGGATAACCTATGAAGGGGTTCATTTAGCCCTTTAGCAGATCGCAACACCTTCATATGTGAAGTATCCACTAGTTCCAACCCAAACCTTGCTAGCTGGTTGAATTTGTTCACATATTGCTTAACACTCATATTCCATTTTTTGAGTGCCAAGAACCTCTCCATCTGCATGCTCTTCTCGGCTTGGGAAATAAATTTCATTTCAAATCTTTGTCTAAAATCATCCTATATTTCGACTGAACGTCTAGCTTGGGTAACTTCTGACCAAAATTAGGCTTCATCTCTCAGTATCCAAGCAGCTAACTGAATCTTCCTTCTATTCTCTACTTCAAAGATTACGAACAAGTCCTCGGTATCCTTGATCCAATTCCATTCCTCTACGAATGTCTCATTCCCATGGAATGGCTTTCCTCCCATAGCATGGAAATCATTGCAGATCTTAGTGAAATTATCTGCTCTTGGAGGAGGAGGAGGAGAGGGAGGAATGACTGGAGCAGCCTGGGGAGGAACGTTTCCTTGGCCTTCGCCATGCACTGTGGCCTCTAGATACCTACGGAACCATCCTGGTATCGTAACGCCCTCTGGGATATTAGGAATATTAGGTTCCCCAGATATGCTGAAAAGAAAAAGAAAGAGATTTAGACAAAGGACCGAAGGATATTACACATGGCTTTGGGGAATATGTTTTTCAAAATAGATTTTTCTTTTGGAAAATGCTTTCTGTTAAAACCTTTTTATAAATAATTTTCACAAACTTTTATCTAATCCAGTAACCTTCAGCTCTGATACCAAGTGTGACACCCCACGTCCGTTAATGTCACTCACTAAGGGAATGCATTGAGTTCTGTGAAGCGTTACAGGTAAGCAGACACAGAATATTACAAGATAGGTATAAATGAGATAGCAGCGGAAATTTAAATTTTTATTTCAAACATAAATAATAACATTGTGGTCTAGAATGCCATACGTCACAAAAACCATTACAACAATATAACTTCTGTCTTATACCATTAGATTACATAAATATAAAAAGCATAACATAATTCCCCAAGAAAAAGAGTTAAGCCATAGCAGAGATAAGAACTTGAGCCATACTTCAAAAGCAGATCCTAGCAAGATGATAACAGAGTCCTGACTAAGCCTGAGTATTCCCGCCCAGAGATCCTGGGGGGGAGAGGGGGAAACGGGAGACAGAAGTGGAAACAAAAAGATTCAGACATAAAGTTTGGCGAGTCTAGTTACTTTTAGCAAGTAAATAAATAAAAGTAGCATGACAGGCAGATAAAGTGGATAAGAGAGATTTCTACATAAAAGGAAGGTGTGACAAGGTAGACATGATAAGATGTATACGCTTCTAATGATTACTCTGCACTATTGCTAGTATAGCCAAAATGAGATGATCCCTTCCATTATAAGGTCGTAGACTTAGGCATATGTCCATGTGTACCCAAACAA
Source organism: Allium sativum (assembly GCA_030737875.1). Taxonomy (NCBI): domain Eukaryota; kingdom Viridiplantae; phylum Streptophyta; class Magnoliopsida; order Asparagales; family Amaryllidaceae; genus Allium; species Allium sativum. Next base: position 1,029,991,868 of record CM060913.1, on the reverse strand, counting down.
CTACCCTAATCGATCGGCTCCCTAATCTGCGTAGATACTCTGTGCCGGCCCCACCAAAGGATGTATCACGTCCTAAAGTGGAAACCCCTCGCTGATACGCACATCCCCATATCTACAGGTGTCACTGTCGTCTTATCCCCTTCTGCCCAGCTCATGCATGCATATGGCTCGGTCGGTTTGCACTGCCCACACCGAATTCATGTTTGGATCTCTTACAATCAGTTCAGTAAGCGTCCCCATTCTACAACCTAGTTCGGAGTACTCTACTTGATATCTACACCAGGTAACTGACTGAAACGAGTGCCACACAATATGATACAAGCTCACCCCTTTGTCTTGTTTCCCCCACTAGGTTTTCCATAGATCATATTTACCCTAAAGGTGTATTTAATTATATAACCACAATCTCTCTACCTGTTATGCTTACCACTAGGTGTCTTTAATTACATAACCTTATCAGGCTAAGTTGCGGGACGATATGTAAATATTACCCATCCCTACAGATTTTCTTACCTCATCCACTGTCCAACAAATTTTAATTAACCCTAACTTTAGGTCATAATCATACAATCCCTATGGAATAGATTAGTTTAAGTAGTCCAATTCATTACCATGTCCATTTATGGTTTATAATGGGCTAGACCTCCCATATTAGGTCTACAACTCGTGGATGATGGATATGACGTTAGGGTCTGGGCAAACTTCTTCCACAGGTTGGGCCTCAGCTCGTGTCTTAGCCCGATTCATATTTATGCACTAAGGCCTCTCACATTAGGTTCAACATTAGTGGCTGCTGGATATGCCGGTCGGGTCTGGGCAGACTTCCCCACTAATGCAAGCTAACCTCGTGCCATAAGTACAGTTACAATTTCTAATTGTAATCCTATGCATTCATTACTAATCAATTAATTAAAACTATGCCATTATAGGTGTCAATACCCATTTATGCCCATTATACAATTATATGTCCAATTCATATAAACATCATTTAAATTATGCCAATTCTAACCCTTTTCCCCCCGTCCCCTAACTAGCGCATTCGCATAATTTGCAGCATGCCAAGGCTAGATAATGACCTAGTTATAAACGATAAAAGGGAAAAAGTGATGGGAATAAGACGGAGGTGATTGCTGTGTCATAAACATAAACTAGCATGGTGATAAGGTGGACATATAAGCATGAATATGATGAACTTGTGGCAACTAACTAATTATAACATAACTATGATGTCATAATAAGCATAGTAAGATCTAAATTATCGATTTAGATGTCCAACTAGTTTAGATCTAGCGTGGTAGGAACAAGGTAATAAACTAGATCTGATTAACAATTTTGATGTCTACATAATTCAGATCTAATAGTTTAAAATAAATCTAACACACATAAGATCAAGACCCTCATCATAGAATGCCACAAAAGTTACGACAGATCCGACAAGATAGAAATTTAGATCCAAGTCACAACTAACTTAGAATGTCATATGTTCACGGTTTTGAACAGATCCAGTATAATATAGGCACATGAACAAAACCAAACTATTGTCATATCACGTTTACTTTGAAATATTTAAATCTGAAAGCAACTAGGAACTCATAGTGTTTGGATTAGGAAATAGAAGAAAATAGTAAAGGTTGGATCTAAACTTAAATCTCTAAATTTGATTTGCAAAGTTGATTGTTGAATAAGATAGGATCCGTCTCAGTTTAGACAACGGCAGCATTTGGCCTCCATGATTCTCAATGAAGAAAAAAGGAGGAATGGACACGTATTTATAGCTGCCAGCCACCCTGAAACCGACTTCCACGTCAGCCCTAGGGGTGTCGACACCCCTGTAGGTGGGTGGACCCCAGTGTCGACACCCCTTAAGGGGGGTCGACCCTGGTGTCGACACCCCTCGAGAGGGGTCGATCGCGTAGAGCGGGAAAACTGCTGCCTTAATTTATTTTTTCAAATTTGAACGGTTTTGGACGGTGTCTGACTCATATCTGACTCATATGTATATATATAATTCTTCTACGCATATACATACTTAAAATGCTCATAACTTCTTCATATGGTGTTCGTTTTACGCAAACCAAATGTCTATCTTGACCATAATTTCGAGACGGACGTAATGGCACAGTCCGTTTCCCATAATTCTGAATATTAAATTAATTATTATTTAATTTATCCTATTTTAGTGATGTTAAAATACGGGGTGTTACAATAAGGTTGAACACAACATCGATTTGTTCCTCCCCTTTAGGTCGTCTTCCGACCTAAAACCCCACGACCTGACTCCATGATCTTCGACCGACCTAACTTCCTGTGGTCCGAAACACAAACCTACGACCTAATTACTTAGGTGGAATATACGATCTGACTCACCCAGATTCCCATGACCTTAGGTCGTTACCATGACCTAACTATATCAGGCTTTCCATGACCTGACCTTCATCACGTAGAACAACCAGTTTCCTTTTAAAGCTCCATCACGATCTGAAGCAAGCCATTTCTTTCTTTCCAAATCATCCCAACGACTCAACCTATGGTTGACAACCCAACATAAGCTTGCAACCAAAGCTTCTAACAACCCAACCCTTAGGTCGTTCGCGACCTAAGCTCTAAGACCACGACGTTTGACTTGATTCTTCCCCCACGACCAAAAGCTTGACCAACGACCTGAGCCATTTCTTGGAGAAGAAGAAAACAACCTAACTCCAAAAACAACTGGATCTGGTGAAAAACAACCTGACTCCCAGATCTAACCAAAAAAACTCCAAACTTGACCAAATCTTCGCCAAATGACAATATTGACCAAACCAACTCATCCAATTCAACCATAAACATGTTAAGAAATCACCAACAACACCACAATGAAAATTATCACCACTACTCATATGAAATTCACCTAGAATCATGATAAATCGATGCATAAAGTAAAAAAAATGATCTAACTAACAAACATATGAATTAACATAAGAATTATCTGTTTTAAGTTACTAAATCAGATCGTATGGTGTTCCATATGAAAATATACTTACCATGAAATTGATCAATGTGGAAATGACTCGAAAATGATGAAATTACAACCAAACAACTCATATACTTGATTAAATCCTTGTGAGAGATGCATATCACTCACCAGTTCTCCAAAACAACAAAAAATCATTGATTTCTCAATCCGAACAGCGAAGAACACTCTTCAGACTCTTCGATTTGATGAAATCTCTCTTCTATTGGTTAAATCTAACTTCAAACAATTTAGATCTTCGATTCTCTTCCTTAGTTTCATAAATTTTGTTGATGGAAAGTGTATTTGATTAAGCAAATGAGAAAATGAAGAAAGTAACCCACTCTCCATGCCTTTATCCCAGTATTTATAGCCTCTCACCAACCCACTAATGGGCCTCTCCAAATCAGACCACTAATGGCTTAAAATCCTAAATAGAAATTGTAAAATCGAAAAACAACGATTCCTCCCAAATCACTTAGCTAAATCTTTAATGTGACCACTCTACGGAATTGGCAACACCATTTTCAATGAGACTGAGCTCAGTACCTGATTCGACACCAGTCAAAAGACATTCCCTGTACAAAACTGATAGGGGAAAAATGGTCACAAACAAAATTTGTAAAAATTAAGGACATATGTCACATCCCCATAAATAACATATCAAAATATGAGAATGATCCAACCTTCAGGGAATTAAGTAAATATATTTTACAATCCTTCAATACGTAAAATGTGGGCTGCTGCATTTTCGATGGGTGAAAATATGTTATCCCATGGAATTTAATTCACACGTATTTTCAAATATTTTAGAGTGGATTTCAAAGGAGAAGAGTTTACTTGTAGAATTTTTTTTATTTTTGAAAATACTTCTTTTTAGAAAATAGCATTAGTTTTTTAATCAAATGAAACACTTTTGGAAAAGAAAGAAAGGTTGGCTTGTGAAGATGAAGACAATGGAAATTAAAGAAGAAGATGTTAACACCTCATTGGAAAGTGTTGAATATCCCATGAATGTAACCAACCCTTCGATCAGAATCCTCCTCAATGTACAAAAGATTCTAGTGGATAATCAAAATGCTTTAAATAGATCATTTAGTAAGAAGATGGGAAAGATGTCCTCTAAAATAACCAAGTTCACTTTAAGTTAGTAGGGAACTTGGTTTTTCCTCCTTTAATCCTCCTTCCCCGAGTTCTACCTTTATTATCTTGTAGTATTAGTTTATATTTTCGTATTTCTATTTCGTACTATGTATTAATTCATGTATCCTTTTCAAATTATTAATTAAGCTCTAATATTTCTGTTTATTCCTTCTCAAACATCTCTGGAATGAACAATAGTATGATAAAAAAATATAAACCAAAACATAGCACAACTGGAAAAAATCCTTTCAAAAACCAAAATGCAGAAGACTATCCACATGTGTGACCCTACATGTCAACATATAATTGTCAGAAACTTTAAATTGATTAGAATTTAAAATCTGTCCTAACTAACTTGTGTCTATTCGTTTTGAACAAATTCCAGAATAACTTCTTATAGAAAACATTATTTATATATTTCTCCTTTATAATCTTTAATTAGTTTCTTATTTTATCAAATGCATGGTTTCTCCAATTCATATCTTGAGTGAAAATGTTGAAGAAACACTCGGAATCATTCAAAAATATTCTCTCTATTATCCTCCGTAATCAATGTCACTTAGAATGAAGTCAAAAACAGATGATAAAAGAACAAGAGAGGTATTTCGATGAAATTCATTGGATGATTTGCTCTCTTACCTATGATGAAAACAATAACATCATGGGAGAGACTCTCACCAAAGACAACAAAGAATGGAATGCTATAAAGGTTGATCCAATCTTTGGTATTGATGGATGCATAGAAATTTCATGAAACGTATGAATTTATTTTAAGTAGTTTGATTTATTTAAAACCTGAAGTTGAAATTATGGTTTGTAATAATACGATTTGAATTGGTTTGGATTGATTGGATACTTGTTTGTATAATAAGTTTGTATTGGATTTCTTAGATTTTAACTTGATTATTAGTCTTAATGTTCCCTTAATTTTTAGTTTTACATTACTCGCTTTATAATCCTTAGTATATATTAGTTTTAAATATTAGGTATTAAAACTATACTATTATTAGATAATAGTTTTAGGAGAAATATTATAAGGTAATTAGAGATGTATGGTTTTTATTGATGGCAAAGGGGGAGAATTATACAAAAGAATGTTAGAGTAAGAAGGAGTTAATAGTTTCTAAAAAAAGTTAATGGTGCAAGAGGGAATAGATGGAGATTCAAAACATCAGGTATGAATATTTTATAAACCAAGGTTTTCATCATAAAAAAGGGGGAGATTGTTAGGGATTAAGATGTTTATGATCATGGTTTTGATGGCAACAACCTTGTTTTAACTATTACGGTTATGAAATAAATACTAACAATATTATCTAGAATATATATATATATGTATATACAGGAAATATACGAAGGTATTGATGATTGATGATTGTACAGTTTGGAGAATCAAGATTTCAAAGAAGAAGAGTCAAAGATAGAAGACTCATGAGTAACAAGAGTTCAAGAAATAAAAAGTAATAGTGAAACACCCCACGTTCGTTAATATCACTCACAAAGGGTTTGCATTAACTTCAGTGAAGTGTTATAGGTTAGAGATGCAGATAAATTACAAGACATACAAACAAAGCAACGGAAAATTAAGTCATTTTATAAGCAACTTAGTTCAATCAAGCTTTTACAATAATTGACTCAATCATACTTAAAATTATTACATAAAATTTCTGTCTTGATTCAAAAACTCCCAAATATATAAGAAGCATAAAACATAGCAAAGTAGCATAAGTCCCCAAATTAAAGTGCAATCACAACCATGGACAAAGATAAGAGGTTCCAAGTCATACATCACAGAATCTCCAAGCTTGGAAAGAGAAACGGTCCAAACAAAGCTGAGCTATTCCTTCCCTGACTACCTGGGGGGAAACGGAAGAAAAGCAGACGAAAGAAAACAGGTCAGACATAAGTCTGGTAAGTCTAGTGATTTTTTAGCATGTAAACAAGATAAAGGATCATGACATGAATAAACTGAAAATAGGACAATACTATAAAACAAGATAACTTAAGACAATATAAGGCAAGGTAAACTGAATTTGCTTCTACTCTTTCTATGCTTCGCTACTACTCTGTTATTCTGATTTCTATATCTCTGCACCGCCTAACTAGTGTTCCAACTAGTAATCTGTATAAAATGATAATATTACAATGTGATTCCAATCCCCACAATTGTTGCAGCCTTAATGTGTACATCAAGTAGGAGGATCTTACCTCAATCAACCTAATTGCCATGAAGATGTTAGATGTACCCTTACTGCCCAATCGATCGGCTCCCTACATGTATTAATGTTCCATGTGTCTATGTCAATCGGCCCTCTCTTGGGTGTAGATACCCTATGATGGTCCCACCATAAGGCGTATCAATCCTTATGATAGCAACCCGACACGATTCAAGATGCATAGTGTGTAACTACTGGTACCCAGTGCCTGCTTTTTGCCACTCCGAAGTACATGCACGCCCGTAAACCATCGGAACCTACGCTGATGTACCGCCTGCCGCTAGTTTGACCGCTTATAATCAGCCCAGTAACCGTGCCCCACCCTACCTAGTTTCAGGGTATCTTGAAACATCTATATGGGTTACTGCTGAAATGGGTCCCCGTTACTTGGGTTTCCTACTGGTTAAGTTAGTAGGCCTATATATACAAATATTACCCACCTACATGAGATGTACTTAACCCTCCAACCAATTCAAGCATTTTTGTTTAATGGTTAAGTTTTTAGGCATATACATACTAATATTACCAAACTACACGAGATGTACTTAACCCTCCTACCGATTCAAGCATGTTTATTTAAAGGTTAATTTTGTGGGCCTATATATACTAATATTACCCACCTACACGAGATGTACTTAACCATCCCACTGATCAAGTCAATACGTATTATGGTTAATCTTGCCTTAACCCTATCCGCTTCGTTCATGTAATATTGGTTAAGTGTTGTCCATTCTTGTTAACTTAACACACCCACATATCATGTTGTATTGGTTATGTGCTTTCTATTAACTTAACCCCACTCGTTCATCATGTTATATTGGTTAAGTGTTGCCCTCTTGTGTTACTTAACCATATCATACATCATGTGTTATATATATATATATAAATTGGTTAAGTGTTGCCTTCTTGTGTTACTTAACCCTACCATACATCATGTTATATCAGTTAAGTGTTGCCTTAGTTAACTTAACACTACCATTCGTTTAATTAACATGTTGTACTGGTTAAGTGTTGCCTTCGTTAACTTAACCCTAACATTTGTTTAATTAACATGTTGTACTGGTTAAATGTTGCCTTAGTTAACTTAACCCTACCATTTGTTTAATTAACAAGTTGTACTTGTTAAGTGTTGCCTTAGTTAACTTAACCCTACCATTCTTCGCATGTCTTGTTCATTAGCATTAATTGATTTATTAATGCACCAACCTCTCACATTAGATCTGTGTTGTTGCGGTTACTGGATATACCGGGCAGTTCGGGGCAGTTTTACACCACAACCCAATCTAACCTCCGTTTTTTCTTGGGCATGATGTACTAATCTCTCACATTAGATAAGTTTTGTTGCGGTTACTGGATGTGTCGGGCGGTTCCAGGCAGTTTTACACTACAACTCAAACTAATCTCGGGTTAGGCATTTTCATCCTTTATTTAATTTACATATTCGTCATTTATGTCAAGTTTATATGTAAATTATCCACAAGTGTTGTCAGGTCACATTTACTATTTAAATTATGTTCATAATTAATGGTATACAAATTATACCATTTCATGCTATTAATCATTTACATGATTATGAGCCAATCTATGCCATTAGCATGTAATTTAATGTTTTACCCAAACGTCTCCGCTCGTTATTCGTTCGCATAATTTACATAGAATGTTAGGCTTGCAAATTAGCCTAATTCATAAACAAAAGGAAAAAAGAAAGGAACATGTAGCATTCCAACAGTACAAAATAATATGAATCTAACTAAGCATGGGTAATACAAATTTTTGCATGAACAATATTGTAACAACCCGTATTTTCAATAACCTGTAATAACATAAATCGAGGCAGAATTTAATTCTAAAATGGGAATCAAGGGAAACGGGCTATGCCATTGTGTTCGTCTCGGAAAAATACGCGAAATAGAGTCCGAGTTTTCGAAAATCGGAGTCCGTATGACCAAGATATGGCCTCGCGAAGTTTCACGAAAATTCCCAAATTAAAGTATACTTAATTAAGTGAAATGGGTTGTGTAGATATATATATATATATTGATATATATATATATATAATTGAAAATTTAATAAATAAATATGCAAAAATGCTCAAAACAGCGAATTGGGAGAGGGGAATAACCGAACCGGCCGATTTTTGAAGTCGACCCGAGCCCGCTGGGTCGACTAGGGGTTAATCCAGGGTGTTTGGCTGTCAACCCGTGGGCCGATTCGCTCAAGTGCAGATTTTGCATTTGAATGGTTCTCATGGTCCATCTTTAATCTAAAGGCCCTAGATGGTTCCTACACTTGACTTCTTCCCCAAGACATGCTTTGATGGCTTGGATTGAATCTAGGGTTAATCCTATGGCCTAAAACACTTGCCTAATCTATAAATAAGACCCTAACCTACCCTAATTCATTCATAATTAAACCTAGTGACTAAACTATGGCAAAATGCTAGCTCTCATGGCCTCCACTAATTTTATGAAGAGGGTTGCATACTAATCACTCTCTAATCAACTTCTAATCCCTTCTTAGCATCTTAATCTTCTTCATTTGGTGTTCAAAGTTGCTAGTTGTGAGTTTCTATCACTTTGATGATCTTTTGGTAAACTAATTAGATGAGATGTGATGAGATTTATGGTTTTGTATGTGGGTTAATGAGCTTTGAATCATATGATATGATGTTAGCATTAATCTTATGTTTATGCATGTTGAGTATGTAAGCTTATGCAAGTTTAATATGATGTATGTTATGTTTGCATGATGCTAAATATGCAAGTTGTGGGCTATGTAATCATATGCATGTTATGCAAGTTCATGGTAATATGCTATGCAAGTTACATGTTTGTTAATATGCAAGTTACATGTTTGTTAATATGCAAGTTACATGTATGTAAATATGCAAGTTACATGTTTGTTAATATGCAAGTTACATGTTTGTTAATATGCAAGTTACATGTATGTAAATATGCAAGTTACATGTTTCTTTATATGCAAGTTACATGTTTGTTAATATGCGAGTTACATGTATGTAAATATGCAAGTTACATGTTTATTAATATGCAAGTTCATGATGACACATTATGCAAGTCTATAAGCTAATATGCAAGTTTGTTATGCAAAATGAATATGTAAGTTATGTGACATATTATATGCAAGTTATGTGACATGTTATGCAAGTTCATATGCAAGTTATGTGTTTGTTAATATGCAAGATGGCACCTTTGAAACATGTTCATTCATATGCAAGTTGACACCTTTTATATGTGTTATATCATGAACGAAATTACGTGGGAACGATGGGGTAATTAAATGCATAAGTTAATAAGATTGTGTGAAATTAATATAATTATGCATAACACAAAATAAATAAACATAGTATGGGAATTTGCCTATTTGGTTAGGTGTACCCATACTATGTGTTGGGAATTTACCTATTGAGTTAGGTCTACCCCATGGGAATTTACCTATTAAGTTAGGTCTACCCATGTTAAGAAAACTTGATTAATTAGGGATAATTAATATAAAATTATGAGGGTGATTAATTAGGTGTAATTAATTGACTAAGACACGAGGTTGGACTCAGTTGTAGCGTAAAACTGCCCGGACCCAACCGGCTTAACCAGTTGCTACAAATGTTAGCCCAATGTGAGAGGTCTTAGGCACAAACTAAATACGTAATTAATGTAAAGACACGAGGTTAGACTCTGTTATGACATAAGGCTGCCCGGACCCAACCGGCTTAACCAGCGGTCATAAAAGACAGTCTAATGTGAGAGGTCTTTACAAAGGTTACGTTCTTAATTAATTAATTAAGAAACACTTAACCACATTAGCATGTAGAGGGACATGAGGGGTTAAGTGGGTGCCTCGGGTGGCATGAGAAAATCTAGTGGTTGCCTTGGGTGGCAATAGAAAATACGATTAGAATACTTAACCAAAATAGAACATGTAATTAAAACATGATTAAAGGGTTAAGTGGGATATACTAGAAAAAGGGACAAGCTTAGGTGGGTAGCTTGTGGAGGCCCATTTCAACCAGTAACCCATACGTATCTTTGTGGGCTCGACCCATGTCGAGGACGGGACACGCATACTGGGCTTGACTGTAAGAGGCAAACGGGTTAGCGGTGGCAACGCAAGTCCAACGGGCTTCATATGCGTGAGTGGGCCCGGGCTGGTAGGTAAGCCGTTGTTGCATCGAGTAGATATAAGCCGTGCACCTTTAGTTTCATCAGGTTGCCACATTGGGGAATGATACATCCCACGGTAGGGCCAGCACGGGTATCTACGTTAGGGAGCCGATCGAATGGGAAGTAGTGTGTACACCTAGTGGATTGTAGGGCCCCGTGGCGCCTACTTGGTCACCTAGGGGTACGCAGGTACTAATTAGTAAATTTTATAAGTCCTTGGGTGGGATCAACCTTTAAGTTAGGAACGACTGGTGTGGTGCAGTTTAGTAATTTACCTTAGGGAGGGTAGATGCGTCTTTATCCTTTATCTTCGTTTAGTTGACTGCTTAGGGTAGCCATTCATCCCTATATGTTACCGTATATCAGTTTATGTCTTCTCTGGTTACTTTAACGATTGTATTGTTAAAGTTATAGGACTCGCTCAGACTTATGTCTGACCCTGTTGTTTTTATCTTTTTCCCAACCCTCAGGTCCTACGGTGGATCCTAGCAGTAGTGGAGCTTGATCGGATTGCTGTTCCAGTCTTTAGGAGCTTGGATAGATGTAAAGCTCCAGTTATCCAGTTATCTTTTCTTTTGTTTGGCTATTGTATGAGAGTGGGATTATGTACTTCTTTATTTTGATGGATATTGTACTTGACCTTTATTGTGGTTTTATGATGTAACCAGACATGTTTTACTTCCGCTGTTATGAGATGATGTTTTAAAATTTCAAGTACTATTTATATCTGTCTTGTTGTAATTTTTCTGTTCTATATTCACTAAAATACTCCACCGATGCTATGGCATTCCCTTAGTGAGTGATCATAGCGGGAGTGGGGTGTTACACGTGGTATCAGAGCTTAAGGTTACCAGAACAGATAAAATTTTTGAGAAAAACTACTTTCTAAGAGTATTTTCGAAGAAAGTATTTTTAAAAGCATGTCTTCTAAGAGAAAAAGTTTTTGAAAAAGAAAAGCATAATCCCCAATAGCCATATCTTTATCTTTCGGAATCTCCTTTTTGAATCTTTCCTCTTTCGTTTCAGCATGGCTGAAGATCTTAACATCCCGGAGGGTTTAGTTATACCACTATGGTATAGGAGGTTGCAAGAGGCTAGGGCCGCGGCTGCGGGTCCGGCCAATGCTACTACACCAGAGACAACCGCTCCTCCTCCTCAGCCTAGAGTGGATAATTTTGCTAAGGTTTGCAAGGAGTTCAAGGCTATAGGAGGAAAACCTTTTCTTGGTTCAGAGACTTTCGTAGAGGCTAGAGATTGGCTTAAGGAAGTGGAAGAGTTGCTAGATATCTTTGAAGTGGAAGAGGGAAAGAAAGTCAAGTTGGCGGCTTGGTTAATGAAGGGAGAGGCCTCATTCTGGTGGGAGGTCACTAATGGAGAACGCCCTGTTGACTCTTGGGCAGATTTTAAGCAAAGGTTTGGGGCTAAGTTTCTCTCAAGGGCGGAAGAGAATCTGTTTATGGAGAAGTTCTTGAATTTGAAGCAAGGGAATCTCACGGTGAAAGAATATGTCAACAAATTCAATCAATTAGCAAGGTTTGGCATAGAGTTGGTGAATACACCGGAGAAGAAGGCTTTGAGGTTCGTTAGAGGCTTGAACGAACCATTGCAAGGAATAGCTATGACTCACATTCCTATGGGGGCCACTTTTGAGAAGCTTGTCTACATGGCACTTATGCATGAGGATGATAAGAATTCTAAGGCACCAGAGAAAAAGGGGGATCAGAAGAAACCGCAACAGCAACAACAAGGCAAGGGCGGAAAAGGCAATGGTGACAAAAAGAAGACGAAGAAGAAGTGCTTCAATTGTGGAACACCAGGACACCTCAGTAAGGATTGTCGCAAAAAGAAGAAGACCGGTTGCTTTCATTGTGGTGAAGCAGGGCATCTTGTGAAAAACTGCCCAAAGAAGGGGCAGAAGACGGGGTCTACCTCAGGAGGCCAGGTGCAAGCTCTTATAGCACCACCTCAGTCAGGGGGGCAAGTTCAGGTTCTCTCAGTTCCACCGATTCAGCAGAGAGGTAGAACTATTTCCGTTGAAAGTCTGGTTTTTCTGTTTGATCATCCAGTTCGTACTTTGTTTGACTCTGGCGCATCGCATTCTTTTATCTCATCATCGTTAGTTGAGTCACTGCACTTAGACACCAGTCTAGTTGATGATCCCTTGGTTGTCTCAAACCCAATTGGGGGCTCCATATATCTGTCTATGATATGTTTGGGTTTGAAGATTTCTATACTTAGCGTTGAGTTTAGATGTGATGCTTTTGTATTGGGCTTCACGGGCTATGGGTTGATCTTGGGCATGGACTGGTTATCCAGTAATGGTGCCGTTCTTGATTGCGAAAGGAGAGTTGTCAGGCTCATGACCCGCTTGGGTAACACTCTCGAGATCTCTTGCAATCCCATGGAATCTGTTTTGCTAAGTTATCTTGAATCGCTCGATGCTTCGGTCGAAAGTTTGTGTTCTGTCAGAGTAGTCCGGGAATATCCGGATGTGTTTGAAGAAGTAAAGGGTTTGCCTCCGAAGCGGGAGATAGATTTCCGAATTTATTTGGTGGATAATGCCAAACCAGTGTCTTTGCCAGTACGCCACATGGCTCCTCGTGAGAGAAGAGAACTTCATAAGCAAGTAGGGGAGTTGCTTGAGAAGGGGTTCATAAGGCGAAGTATATCGGAGTGGGGAGCTCCAGTAGTGTTTGCCACGAAGGCGGATGGGTCCCTCAGACTTTGTGTGGATTATAGGGAACTTAATAAGCTCACGAAGAAGAATAGACACCCATTACCGAGGATAGATGATCTCTTTGATCAGTTGGTTGGCGCGTCAGTATTTTCGCAGATGGACTTAGCTACAGGGTTTCATCAGTTAAGAGTGGCGGAGGACAGTATAGAGAAGACTGCTTTCCGGACTCCGGATGGTTTTTATGAGTGGCTAGTGATGCCATTTGGGTTGACAAACGCCCCCGCATACTTTGTTGATCTCATGAGTAGAGTGTTCAGAGAGTATCTGAATAAGTTTGTAGTAGTTTTTGTGGATGACATCTTGGTCTTTTCCAAGAATGAAGAAGAGCATGCCTTACATCTCAAGGAAGTGTTGGAGACTCTTCGAGCGCATAGTCTTAAAGCTAAATTCTCTAAATGCCATTTTTGGAGAAGAGAAGTGCGATTCTTAGGGCATGTGGTCTCTAAGGAAGGGATAGCTGTGGATCCCGCAAAGATAGTATCTATCCAGGATTGGAAAGTTCCTAGAAATGCTACCGAGGTAAGAAGTTTCTTAGGGTTGGCAGGATATTATAGGAAGTTCATCAAAGACTTCGCGAAGATATCAGCCCCATTAACCCGCTTGACGAAGAAGAATCTGGTTTTCTCATGGGATGTAGATTGTGATGATGCTTTCCGACGGTTAAAGAGAGCTTTGACCACCGCTCCAGTTTTAGTGCTTCCAGATGGGAGTAAGCCGTTTGTTGTTTATACCGATGCTTGTGGAACAGGATTAGGCGCAGTCTTGATGCAGGAGGGAAGGGTAATAGCCTATGGAGGGAGACAATTGAGAGTGCATGAGAAGAATTACCCTACCCATGATCTAGAGTTGGCCGCGATTGTTTTCGCACTTAAGTCTTGGCGCCATTATCTTCTTGGTGAGAGATTCGAGTTGTTCACCGACCATAAATCATTGAAGTACTTATTCTCTCAGAAGGATTTAAACTTAAGACAGCAAAGGTGGATGGAGTTCTTAGCATCCTATGATTTCGAGATAGCGTATACCCCTGGTAAGGGTAACGTGGTGGCAGACGCCTTAAGTAGAAAAAGGCTATCTTTGAGTCCATTGTTCGTGGAACGACGAAGCTTGGAGTTTCTTTCTTTGTTTGACTTCAGACCTTCTGTTGATTTTGTACCTGGTTTGTTGGCATCCTTGGAGGTTAGACCTACTCTTTTGAGACGGATTGGCGAGGCTCAGCGAGACGACCCACAGTTGGTTGTGTTGGTAGAGAAGCTTATAAGAGGGGAGTCGTCCAGCCATTTGGGTAGATACACCATAGATGATAAGGGATGGTTGCATAGAGACGGTAGACTTTGTGTACCGCAAGATGAGGGTTTGAAGAAGGCTATTTTGGATGATGCACATCGTTCAAGAATGACTATTCATCCCGGTGGAGACAAAATGTACCAAGACATGAAGAGAGTTTTCTTTTGGGTCGGTATGAAGAAAGATGTGGCCGAGTATGTGGCTAGATGCTTAGTGTGCCAACAAGTTAAAGTGGAGCAAAGGAAACCCGGTGGGTTGCTACACCCATTGGAAGTTCCACAGTGGAAGTGGGATAGTGTCTCGATGGATTTCATCGACGGGTTACCGAGATCGAGGAAGGGCAATACGGGAATTTGGGTTGTGGTAGACAGACTTACAAAGAGTGCCCATTTTATACCCGTAAAGAGTAAGAGGACCTCTCCATGGCTTGCTTCAGTCTATGTTAGAGAGATTGTTAGATTGCATGGCGTACCATCCAGCATTGTGAGTGATCGAGATCCTATTTTCACTAGTGAGTTTTGGAGAAGTTTGCAAGAGGCGGTAGGGACTCAGTTGTGTTTGAGCACCGCATATCATCCTCAGACGGACGGTCAGACCGAGAGGGTGAACCGTATCTTAGAAGATCTTTTGAGGCTTTGTATCTTGGATTTTGGAGGTACATGGGAAGAACATCTTCCTTTGGTGGAGTTCGCATATAATAACAGCTTTCAGTCCAGTATTGGTATGGCTCCTTTCGAAGCTCTTTATGGAAGGCCTTGTCGATCTCCTACATGTTGGTGGGAATCTACGGATAAGATCTTGCTTGGGCCGGATATGGTTAGAGAGACTTCAGAGAAGATTGATTTAATTCGAAAAAGGATGAAAGCAGCGCAAGATAGACAGAAATCTTATGCGGATCGGAGAAGGACGGATCTTGAGTTTGAGGTTGGGGACATGGTTTTTGTCAAAGTATCTCCATTGAGAAATGTTGTTCGCTTTGGGTCCGTAGGGAAGTTAGCACCGAGATTTGTTGGGCCATTTCCTATTAAGGAAAGGATTGGACGGATGGCATATAGGGTGGAGTTGCCCGACAGACTTAGTGGTGTTCATGATGTATTCCATGTATCACATTTGAGGAAGTGCTTACATGAGACCGCGGAGGTGGTAGAGCCGAGCTTGCTTAGAGATGTAGAGGTAGAGCGTGATGCGACGATTCGACGAGCTCCTACTCGCATCCTTGGGTCAGAAACTAGGAAGTTGAGGAACAGAGAAGTTCAGCTAGTTAAAGTGCAATGGGGAGATGACGAAAGCAATGCTACTTGGGAGACGGAAGCAAAGATGCGTTCTTTGTATCCATTTCTTTTTGAGAGTATGTCTTTTAACTTCTCCTTTATTGCTTGTCTAGTACTTATCTTATCTTTAGTATATCCTCTCGCTAATACCTATGACCTTTAGATAGGGTAAAACCTATGGTTGAGACATGTGTTTGAAACATGTTATGGTTGATGGATGCATATGGATGCAATTGTTTGCTAGTGGTTGCTCGTGGATGCATATACACACACATTAGGCACTAGATCGGCTCAGTCACTTCATGTTGCATATTGCATAAATGGATGTGGTAGTTAGATTGATGGATGTATCATGGCTGTGTTATCATATGGATGATGCATTTTTGTGTATGGTTGTGCACGCATGTAGAAATTTGTATGTGTCAATAGGGTTTCGCATACATATTGGATGCATGGCACTATCATGGTTTGCATTAAGGAGGTTTACTGTATCAGTAACCGCCTGATTTTCGCATTAGGTAAGTACATATACACACACTTTTGCATATATCCATCCAGCATTTAGAATCTTGTAAGGACAATGATTGCTCGTGGATGATGCTTTGAGTAGATGG